>OY754329.1:64439083-64755023 GCA_963573305.1 Pyrrhosoma nymphula
CTTAAATTGCACCTAAGCAAATTTTGTCTAATCTCGTAGTCTAAAGCTATGAAAAACATCTTTTTTCACCTATGGCTGTGATTTGCACTCTGTGATGAGATTAAATAGCAGGTAAGACCTTTAAGTGTGTTAAGCAAATGTATTTTTGGATTGAATGCGTATTGTAAAATCATGGTGGCATTCAATGTTACACATGTCAGAATCTTATCCATAGGAGAGAAGGTCAGTCATGGACAGAATCAGGCATGGAAAATTTCTCATTAAACTTCTCATTGACGTGCCAACCTCATATTTTCAGATTGGTGTCGTTTCTTCAACAGAAAATCTTGAAAAATGTTTTTTTCAATACCATTATGCAATCAATCGTACATGTAGATAACTAGATTCGTAGTGAAACGCGTACACTTTTTTGCAGACATGAAAAGAGGTTCGATGATTATAATCCAGTTATGAGTACCAAGTTCCGCTCAATAGTTTTTTTCAACATTCCGCTCAAAATATATTTTCTAATGAAATTTAAAACACGCTAAACTTAATGTGATTCCAGTTATTACCCGCGTTTATCTTGTGGAACTGGTTCATTTGTCAATTTCAGACCATTTACTTGATTCTTATTATTTTGAAATCAAAGCTTGAAGGCTCTATTCCATCATTGTTTCCTCTAGTTGCCTGTCTGGGGCACACACCATGCTGAAATAGCATTATGGTATATCCATGACTTTTATTTCCGAGTCAAAACTCCGAGCGAAATTACTGATATGAGCTAACCCATTATGACGGTAGTGTCGCTTATGGCTCGCATTCCTCGAGCGCCTCCTGCCTCTCCTCATTTAAAAACTTCGCCATAACCCCAGAACACCTCATAGCCGAAGAATCCTCCCTCGGTCGTTTTCATGCCTCAAGGGCTTAATTTATCTCTCAGACTTAATGTGCGGTGCACCAAAGAATTTTCTTATCCATCGCGAAACCCGGATAATGTCTTTATTAGGCATACATAAAGAACACTCAAATATTTTTGCATGAAAGCCTTTTCCGCTAGTGAAATATGATTACCGTAACGAAAAATCCTTTTGAGCCAGATGATCCTTACCGTAGAACGCGTTACTCAGCGGCTCCAGGATGGTTTGTCAATTCCCGCTATAGAAGAAGTCTCAGTCGCGTGCACTGCCATTTGCCGATCCGTTCGGTTAAAAAAGTGTATGGCTTAATTATTCTCTATTAGTCAAGTGCTTGTTTAAGTGAATTATTATCCTGCCTCTTTATGTGATTTGTATCCATGTTATTAGAGAACTCGGGAGGGAGATGCGTCATATGTTGTAAGTTGGTACTACTGAGTGACTGGATTATTCTCAGGTTTTAGGACGTGTACCCAGAATTCAAGGTAGTTCTCCATTAAAGTTGATCCTGTGAACGTTGTTTTTTCATTATCGAGAATCATCTATCTAATACTTCGTAAGTGTCAATAAATATAACTCTAACATAAATGTAACTCTAAATGCCAAAAGTTCGATTGAGTTTTCAGTGATCAAATATCAAAGTTTAAACCTGATATTTGAAGTCCATTTTTGTCTAGATTTACTCCATACTTCATCTCCCATTATTTTGTTGATAATTGGGAGTACAGGCTTTAAGAGTAATATATCTCTCTTAGAAATACTCTTGATACTCTTGGGACGTAATAGGCATATTGCTGTTAGCATATAATGGTACTTGGAAAACCAATTCATTTACAAATTCATGTCACATAGCATCTATAACTGGCTGAGTTGATTTATGCAGCATAGTTCATTAATGAAATAATACGTAGTTCTGTGGTAATAATACGAGAATAATGAGTCTACATAGTCCGGCCGGCAGTGTTCTTCTCGTATGGCAGTAGCCTTCATCATCATTAAGTAAAGGTTTAGGAAGTGGCCACTTTTTTCATGGGATTCCAGTCCCTCATGCTTAGGGAATTTTCTCGGGGACATCTGGTTGCAGAAGAAACACTTATGTGGCCTGTATTATTGTTTTTGAAAAAAAATTCCTTAAGTTATGATAATATACCTACCTTTGGTTCAAATATTTCAAATTTTTTCACTATTGCAAACACCAGCGAGAACACATTCATACCCTACATTCTCATTTGCTTGTTGGTTGCCCTTTTATGTATTTTTTCCTAAAATTTTAATTATATCTTCTTACTTAAGCTACCAGTAATGCTTTTATTAAAAACATACTTAGAGAAGCTGAGATATCACGACAGGATTGGATTTTAAAGTGAGTTTAAGGTACAACCAATACCGTCTTTACCATAAGGGCACACGGGGCCCGAGCCCAGGGCCCCGGGCCTTACGGGGGCCCCGAAATGCTGATATATTTGCTTAGACAAAGAAAAGGAGCTTTTATTTAATAACGTATCTATTTAAGTTCCATTTCTCAAAACATTTAGTAACTTGTATTTGATTTGTACCGTTAAAGCATAATAAATATAAAATCATAACAGAAAAATATTTTTTCTTGTCATTCACTTTTTTTACTTTCCAACGGGGCCACAAATTTTTGTGTGCCCAGGGGTCCCGGCATGTCCTAATACGACCCTGGGTACAACATATTCCTGAATATAGTCCTAGTTTATTCCAATGAATATTTCAAGGGCCGGTTGAAATGCAAGGTGCTGTTGAAAGCTTTGGTAGATGGGGGAATATTAGGTATAGGGGAAGATATACAAAAATAATATCGATTTTTGAGGGCCCCAGGGGAGTTTGAACATGGGAAAAGTTAAAAAGGACGATGATATATTTCACATGTAATGGTTTGTGAGAGTATTATTTACGTATGTGTCCTATAAAAACATATGGGATGACCAAGGAAAGAACCTGCATCCAACCAATAGTGGTAGGCTTAAGTAAACTTATATTTTTATGCATTTACATCATCTGAATTAGGATAAAACTCAAGGTACTCACACTTAATTAACTGGGAGATGAACAGCAAAACCAATGGTGCTGATTAGCTGAATATGATATTGATATTGTTATCCACTGATATGTATATTGTTATTGTTTTTATATCTTTATATTTTACCCTTGCTGTTAGATATTGGTTATATGCAATTTGCCGGAATTACAGTTGGATAACTAATTTGCTATAGCAACCTAAAAATTATACTAATCGCGTAATACCATGAGAACCGGTATTTTAATAGATTTTTAAAGGAGCTTACTACTTGACAGAAAAAACTATTTGCAAGTTAGCCATAGTTCAATGCTCTAGATCATTTCTCTGTCCTTGGATGAAAGTCAGCCTAAGACATCTGCATTACATATCCTCGAAAATTTATTTGGCGGATGACGTCGTAAAAACTTTACCGTATGCTGATGCTATGACTTTTAAATTAATGGATCCGATTATGGTTTTCCGGCTTGTCAACTTACGATTCCGAGGTCTTTCACTTGGGCATTGAAAAAAGCCGTCAGGCCGGAATGTAGTTAACTCACAGACCGTGTCTGTTTATTCGCGAATCTGGTTTGCACAGAGGCGCTGGGCAGGAAAGTGGAGTGTCACTTTCGCATCGAAAGAGTAGACTCTGTCCATCTTTCAGGGGCCGTTACGTAACTTCTTAAAACGCTGGAACTTGCTGAATCAACTTACTTGATTTGCAAGAGCTTCACTCGCGTAGAAAGACTTCTGGCACTTTGTAGAATTCCCTAATATCATAAAGCTCTTTGTAATCAACCGATGTACCCAACAAGCCAGGCTTATTTCAAATAAAATACTGATGGATTTATCTAAGACTCCATAGTAGACGGGGTGTTAGATCTCTCGAAGAATTTGCGAGGAAGAAAGGCTATTAACTCTGAGGCATATTTTTATCCTGACGAAATGGGGAAGTAAGTTACCTTTTCTTGAAGTTGAAAAGAAATGAATATTATAGGTCAGTTTGATATCCGAAGAACGGTTAGTTAATCTGTTTTAATCCTAAATATTATTTAGTTATTTAACTTTCTCAGGGATCTCCAGTCAATATCATTGTTTCTCTTCTTTAACTTCAATTAAATCTCTTATGAATCTCATGTAATAAATTTTAATACATCACTATGATCCATAAACGGTGTTTCTTCTACAACTTATGTTTAATTACTTATACATCAAACACACAACGAGAAGTCGGTATGCAGGGCAATTTTTTGATTAAATGTATTAACTTTCAACACCTACGCAAAATCTAAGAACATTAGCACCTCTGGTATCTCTTCTCCTGTTCATTGGAAAGGTTAGTTTTCAGCGTACAATACCAATACAATTTGATTTTCAATTGAAAATATGTTGCAATGCTCAAAAAACACGATTCCCCACTGTCGATCGAAAGGGAAATTATATCACTTGATTTAGTAAAATATTGAAGATGTTTTACTTAATACTATGAGTTTCACGGGCAAAAAATAAAAACTCTGTAAAATGTCACGGATTTCTTAATAAGAAGTTCTTATAAAAAAATATGTGACATTATTGAGAACCGGTTTCATCCAATAGTAGACACCATCAGGTATCTGTCGAATTCTTCAAAATTGTGTGCTTGAATCAAGTTTGCTTTCATTTAATTTTGATCTCTCTGTCTCATAATTACTTTCAGGTGGATTTTATCGACCGTAAAATCGTATTCTCTTCCTAACGTGAAGGACTAAATTAATGCAAGGGGATTAATGTTAGAAACTAGGTTAAGATACGTGAGAACAATTATTTTTCTTCTCATTTCAACCATTATTTTGGTCAAATTCAGTTGCCGTTGATCGATACGCCTATTTTGACCCGTCAATTGGCATATAACCTTTTAATTTTCCGAATGACTGGGGAACAAAAGGATTTCAAATCCAATCGGAAAGGCGAGACTTAATTATGCAGAGGTTTCCGCGGAAACGTACAACCGTAATAGGCCACGGAAACAAAGGAGACACTCTGTGTCCTGTTGTTAGTAACGGTCTGATTCGTCTTGAATAATTTCACAACACTTTTAATTTTCTTCCCTTCCTCTATGGATGCGGAAGATAATTCCGAACACCTTGGAGAGTGTTCTCTCGTGGATTAACATGAGGAACCGTTAAATTCTTTTTACGGTACCATTTATCCTTTTTTTCTCCCTCTCCCCAACGATGAATAATTTCCTCAACAACATTGCGGTTTGGGTTCCGTCGAAGGTATATTTAGAAGCGTTTGTGTTTCCCATCGGAGTTCGGAGACGTCGGTAAAGTGCATCGCACTAATAATAGCCGCCGCTCCTCCCCCAATAAACCACCGTTTCAGCGTATAATAATTTCCCGAGCGGAGAAGTTTGAAAACACTCCGGCGGTGCTATATACGTGCGGCGGCAGCGGCCTTTTAAAAGATCCCAATTCTATTGTATTCGTCTCTCCGTCGAATGGGATGACGAGGTGAAAAACGCGGAAACAATGTCTTCAGAAGTCTGTCGTTCCATTTTATATATTTTTTTTAAAGTCCCGTGAGCATTTCGGAATTCCTACACCCATGAATTATTGCCGAGTGTTTATTAAGATCGGGTTCGCAGTTTCTGGTTTCCATGCTCTTTTGTGCTTCACCTCCCTACTTCAATCCCTATGCTCTTTCTCGTATCTGAAAGGATGTCCGCGCTCAGCAGTCGTAAAGATGAAGGAGCGATCCGCAGCTTGGGTATTCTCCCTGCCCCTCCAGTCACTCCTAGGTCATAAAACTGCGGCACGCGTTGTTGTCATGTTTGGCAGTGCTTGAATGTAAGCTGATCAATCTTTGTCGAATTGTTTTAATCAATTATCGAAAGAATATCGGTTGTTTAAATCCTTAAATCTTACCCTTGAGACCATATTCTTCTTTTTCCTTTATATTGGGCTCCAATAGCCTGAAACAATGATAACTTTGTAATTTTCACTAAGATTTTATTTCAATACGACCGGTTTCATCGCATAGGCGACATCCTCAGACCTAAAGATGTCGCCTATGCGATGAAACCGGTCGTATTGAAATAACACCAGTGGAGGCCCGATTACTGACGAAAAGTATTTGGGCTCGAATACAATTACTCTGACTGAAATGTAATTGATGACAAGTATCAATTACTTTCCAAAAAAGTAATGGATTACAATTACAAGTAAATTACTTTGGCAATTGGCCACGAGATTTGGAATGAAATAATCAGCACTTCTATTTACTTTTTTCTTGTTAACTTTGTTTTCATGTTGTTCTTACACCGTTCTTTTAACTTTCCTTTAAACTTAACCTTTGAATTTGTCGATCAAACTCTTAGCAACAAGTTTTTCCTATCATTTGATAGTAACTTTATCACTCCACAATATGACCCTCATTGTATATTATGTCCATGCTTTTTAAGGCACTTCCTTTATCCCTAGATATAAGAATAAAATCTGAATTGGTGTTTTTGAAAAAATGATGACAATTATTTTATCTTAATAAAATAATATTAAATCATTACACCATTAATTAAAACCACAATAGATCACTGGAACTAATTGTTCACCAAGCCTTGCATCATTGAGTTCAATAGTAATGACAATTTGCACGAAAGTTAACTATTATTTGCATTTAAAATTTCAGCAGATAAGACAAACTGTGATTAAAGGTATTAAATCTGAACAAACTTAAGAGAATTTAAGCGTTGAAATAATAGTAAGTTGTTATGCATATTGAAGAATCATTATACATGGTTCCTATTACATTACTTTTACTATGATTTAAAGTAGAAGTTTATGCGAATAATGATAATCTCAGCTGCAAATATTGGCGAACTAAGGAAAGGAAGGTATGGAGTTAAATGAAAAAAGTCTAAAAATGATTTCGAATTGCAGGGATTTATTTTGCATTACAATTGCATATTAAAGGCCTCGTCACTTTACCTTGCCTTCTTTGGGGATAAAACTTCCTTCCCCACACCAAACAAATGTTCCACACCGACTTCAGGATTTTTTTACCGAGGCACAGTTTGCAGCGTACAGACATAATCATCACCGAACATTTGCTTCCTAATTCATTATTCGTTTTTGGTAAGGGAAACGGAAATTCCCTAGTTTCGTTTTCCATGCTCGTAAACTCGTAACTATCTCCTCTACTCGTAGATTAACAACGATCGAAGAACTAAAGTCACATAACCAACCAGCAGCAAATTAAATGAAATATTTTCGGGAGTGCCCGCGAGGTATCACAGAAAGATGACGAGGACGGCAACGTACAATCCAGCAGGGAGTGTGTACAGAGTGTACATGCGCTACATGCAATTCACTTGCAATCACAGAAAATCAGATTGTATCGGCAATAGCTCGATGCGCACGATTTATTCCTGAACAGGCACTCGAATTGGCGTAATTTCCGCTGGATTCAAATGAATCTCGAATGGACAAAAAATTCGATAGTTGAAAAAATGTAGCTATAAAAAAACTATTTTGAAGGTTTTTGAAAAGTTACGATTACGATAATGTAACGATTACTCAAAGTGAATGAGGAGAAGATTACAGGTAAAATTACTTTTTTATTAAAGTAACAATTACAAGTAAAAAAATACCCAAAATGTAATCGTTACCGGTAATCCAATTACTTGTACTCAATTACTTGCCATCAGAGAATAAAACCTTATATAAAATAACAAAGTTATCATTGGTTCAGCCATGAATTTTCATAAAGTTACGCCTGAAAATATCGAGTTCAACCTGTAGCCTGTTTCTTCTTTAATTACAGACTTATCTCGTTTAAGTTGCCGCACCACCTTTTTCGTGGCCAACCGACGCTTCGCTTACCTGTGGGCAGGCATCTTGCGATACGTACTAATCCGTCGCTTTCCATTGTTTATATTTTCGCTCCATTCTTTTTTTCGTTTGAATACTCATCATTTATATTTTCAATTTCGCGTAATTGCCTTATATTTACACTTATTTTTACGTCAAACTAACGTTTTGCCTTCAATCCTTTGAAGTATTTTCAGCTCTGTAGTCGCTAAAGTCTTGATATTTAATACATATTAGGTTGAGGGTGTAGGTACTTAAGGTTACGGGAACCGCAACATCCATGTATCCATTCCTTATTCGTTAGAATATTAATTAGAACCCAAATGTATATAAGTGTTCATGATTCTCTAATTAGGAAAAATAAATTATGTGGTCCGGTACAGTGGAATAAAAACATAAAAATCAGGTTCTTTGGAGCAGATTTGATGTTTCCAGGCGTAACTTTGGGGTGCTTCATTTTTTTATGCAAAATGAGGTAATCTGTGCGTAGCTAAGAACAAAAATGTGCCGTGACATATTTACTTGTGACTTGCTGGCTATACATACTTTACCTTGTTTTATTTTTTAAAAATAGATGCAGCATATGACGTATTGGAGCTCGAATATCTAAACATTTTTAATGGTTGGTAAGTGCTGACGAAAAACCAATAAAAAAGTCCCCAATTTTAAAATTTTACATACAGGAATTCATTTATATATAGGAATTTGAAGAATGACAAGGGTTTGAATAAAAAAATCATTTGATAAACTCCAGGCTGGCTCTCTTTGTTCTCTGTAAAGCAATGGTGGAGCAATATGACTTGTCATAATTTGATGTTTCTCATTGGTTTTTTATTTGGTTTTGCCAAATGTGATGGGTAATGAGACGTTGGATAGGGGAAAGGAAACGAGAACACAGTTGGGTAATGAATCAAACTCTATGGTATTCATAAACCCGTCATCTTCAGGATTTTATAAAAAATATATGGCTAAATAAAAATGAAAATTAAACACAAAATATATGGATTAAAAACAATTCCGTATTCGGAAAACATTATTCTTGGGATCCATTTTTATATTTGTGGGTTCGAGGAACATCTAGGGAATGAATTCGGCAAGAAAACTCGAGCTCCATATTTTAAGTAATCCGTTGAAGAATTGACATGGCTTATAAACATCGGAATACATCGGAAGCGTCCGAAGAAGGAAGCTCATGATATTCCTGGCAGGTGATGAATCTCACCAGGTGACTCAAGGGTTTAGAGCACCTGTGGCAACGCCGAAGCCCAACGTTTTCAATCAGTATTAAATCCATTGATGACTGAGCTTATGCGAAAATGTGTGGTAAAAAACACAAGTAAAAAATCATTTGAATTTTCCATTCCAGATTCAGCTTCACATTTGTGTATTAACTGCGCGCATGACTGCGTAATATGCGGAATTTACCTACTTACGCGAGTAGATACGAAAAAAAACTGTCGCTACATAGATTTTTTTCCCAGATTATGATTTGAGTGACGTCTTCACGAGTTTATCAGAGGTAATAGGGATGCCGATGATTCAATAGCTGCATCATTATTATCGGGATGTGATTGAGACGATGGTGGAGTCTGCTATCGAAACGTCGGCAGCCCATTTACCTGACATAGTGGAAAACCCGTGAAGAATTCACTCAGAGTTCCCTCCAAAGTTTCATCATGTTTTTGAAACGAAAACTTTCGAAGGCTTTATGTATTGGATCCCACCTTCCGGTACAGCTACGTGTGCTGACATTTCAGTGACAACAGTTTCTCCTCCGTAAGGCTCTTCAAGTCGAATTCCTGCCTAATTTTCCCTGAATACGGCTCCTGTAACGGAGTAGAAACTATTTTCGCTGAAACACTGACAAATGAAACTATACCGGAAGACAATATCCAACATGCGTCATGTTTACATGACAAAATGCCTGAACACATGCCCAGAAAACATCTCTCAATGTATATTAATTGATTAAAGTAACTGGTGTGATATCGAACAATCTGAGCCCGAACCAAAGTCTAAGCTGATGATTTCCTTTCTCATGATAGCCCTCGAGAGTATAGCTCAGGTATTACAGCGCGAATTGTCTATTTCAAACGGTCAGCAACAACTTCAGAACCAACTCAATCCCAATGCTATCCATACAATACCTCAACTAAGTGATACTTCCGCTCGACATTAGCATAGATAAAAGATACTCTACGAAAGGGTTTCCACTGTGATGACTGCAGAGGGAGTGGCCTCTCAACTTACTCTTTCGCCACGCTTCCTGTATTTGAACACCGGTTGGTAGTTTTAAGGCGCGATGATGCTATTGCCTCGCCTATTCCACTCTCCTTGCACGCGTGCACCGGAAGTCCATACCACAGTCCTAACTATTCAGTCGGTTGCACAACCATTCTACCAACCGAGCCACGTGGACATTTAAATGTCTCTTTTACCGAGCACAGTAAGAGATCAGAGGCGCGATCATGGATTTAACCCTGCAGTTTGTCACTATTGATATCCAAGACGCAAACGTCCTTTGTTGTGAACTTTTCTAAGTTAAAGCTCGTGCGACCCGCACAACAGAGTGGATGACATTGATTTTAAAGAACAAACGAAGTTTAAAGGAGGTCTATCTCATTTTCCTTATTCATAAAGATGGCTGGAGGGGCAATCAAGGGTCAATGAAAGCACATTTTAATAGTTTTTGAAGTAAGACGAAAAAAAATCCTTGGACCACATTCAATGTAAATGCATCAGCTTACGCGCTGGAACTCACAATACGGTGGTATGGAAATGATACAAGACTTATATTTTAAGTATTTCCTAAATCAAAGTATGTTATTACTAGCGTTTTCGGTGCCATATTCTAAATTTAGACGAAATTATATAGAAATATGTTATTTTTTATATTGGAATCGGCGTGATACTTTGATGTATAAAATATTCAGTTACAAATTATAAGAAAGGCATTATTTTGCGTTTATAATAAAATCTGTAGATGTGCCAGCGAATTATTATGTCATATATTGCATGTTAATTACATATGTCATACTATATGTCAGATGGCTACCTGTTATTATAGCATCGCATTGGTAAAAGTCTAATCAGTGAGGTGTAATTTTTTTCACTTTTATCAATATGTATCTCTAATGAGAACACGTAGGTATGCAAAGTTTCACGCAAATCTGTCAATGGACAAAAATCGCTCCAAACACAACAACATTTACGTTGTAACAAAATTACGTTGCCGTGAGCGCTATCGCTATAAAGATCTGAAATCTCGCCCCATAATGGCTGTCTTTGAGCCCGAATATATTGATTTTTGGAAAGGAAGACAAGTTTTTTGCAGCTTTTTTTAAAGTGTTTTTACTATGGTAACCACTGCTGACAGCTCTTCTTGCATATCTCATTTTCTTTTCAAAATTCTAATTTCGTTGCGCATGTTGTGTGGTAGTCCAGTTGGTAAGGCGCTTCGTTATGAATCTAAGGGTATGAGGTTAAAATCTAGGTGAACCCTTTGAATGGATCTCTTGCGTCACTCATAGATGATTCTGATGAAGTCTTAATCGGTTTTCCTCCGGGTGAGGTACAGTGGCCGTGAAATATGGTGGCAGACTCCTGAGTGAAGTATGACGTCAAAGTTGGGGAAGGCACGCGTGGGATAGGTATGCAAAAGAGTGGAGGCAATAGGAGAGCACATGGGAGATAACTCTACCAACCTTAACCCTTGTTTCAAAAATAGGAATTGACAGTGCGACAACATCCGGCTATCCAGGTTTGAACCTACAGAATTCTTTGTAAAATAAATACTTTTATCTCAGATACTTTATTTTTTTAACTTTATTTATGTTAGCTGGCACTTCTATGACGTGCTAATGCATTTTAACCAGCTTAATAGGCCATTTCAGCTTAATAAAAAAGAGCTATGTACACCTATCTCAGGCTGCTGCGTGGTCTACTCTACACTCATTATACTATTCAATCGTCGAAACCGGACGAGAAGATGGGGAGTGTAAATACATTGTAACTTATAAGGAAGAACATCGTTCTAGTATTAGTTTTGAAAATTATTATGTTCTATTACACTGTGCAGTAAATTACGTGGAATGAATAGCAATAATTTATTCTTCTCACAAAAAAAAGTTCAATTATTTGTCTGCCTAGGTGGTGGCGGGGTTGACCTAGTCTAAAATCTCAATGTTTGTGGGTTCGAGTCACGCTTGGGTGAATACTTCCTCGTATAGGCCAGAGTCGTTTGTGTCCATCTACTGTTGTTTGCTAATGAGATACCCGATGTGAAAGGCCTTGTAACGCCTTGTCGTTTGGTAGCGCTAAGTGATATCGGCAAACAGACTTCGCTTAAGTTTGCTTCATTTTCCCCAGAACGGTGGAGATGAAATTATTATACGATCTATTTGCATTCCTGTACGCGTCTCTTCTCTCTCGAGCTCTCTCAAAAATCTCAAACCCATAAAAAAAGCAGAGCATCAACAACAAATTTAAGTATAGCAACCATAAAACAAAACATAAACTACCATCCATTTAAGGAGCGAAGTGTTACAGCCTTATGTGATGTTTTTTGGGATGGATTGAGAAAATAATTAAAAATGAATAATTGAATGAATCCCCTGTCACACACCCTGTTCTTTAGTGTACTGAGAAGAGTACTTTATGGATGTAATGACTTGCGGTGCGGATACAGCATCGCCACTCCATTTGCATGGGGAGGGATGGGGGTTTGAGGGGGTGGCAGCCGAGCGTGGAGGATCCGGAATCGAAGCAAGAGCAGCGGACGAGGGCGAGGAATGCAATCCCTCCGTCACGTCCTCTCTCACAATGGGCGAAGGGAAATGAGCGAGGCGCCGCCGGACTGCCTACCAGACGGACGAAAGGTTTTTACGCGTTCGCCGCACACAACGACCGCCATCACCCGACTCTCCACCAGCACTCCCTCCATCTCGGAAACTCGTTCCCTATTCACTTTCCCCCTGCATTCACCTCCCGTTATTGTCGAATGGCCACTTGTTCCGCACCCCCTCCTCCCCCCTCTCGTTTTGATGGACGGGGGTTATACCCTTCCCCATCTACCTTTGGTACCTCCCAACCACCCCTTCTTTAACCATACCTAAATCCCTGAGTTTCCTTGAGACGTCACACTCTTTACGTGGCTCATCTTTGGAGCTAGTATGTTTTGTGATAAATTTTAACCCCTTTCATTTGAAAAAAAAAATCTTAAAAATTGTTTTAAACCGTCGCTCAGTGGTCTGAGAACCCGCTTTACGGAGTCAAAAATCGCTTATTTCAAAATGCTGAATTAACGTCTTACACGTTCTTATAATAGAGGTAAATGATTTAGTCATCATTAACAAATGAAATTTCACCGTTTGATTACCCATGTCGGATTCATACAGACGGACATCTGAGGGATTAATGGCGCGCCGCTCCCATTTGAAGCTATTTTCCTCCTGCAAGTTATGCATTGTCAAAGCACCGTATAATATATTTGGAAGTTTTAGGTGGGCTCCAAGGTAACCGAGTTGAGCCACCATCATAGAAAAAAGCTGAGCTAGGATTGAAAATAAATAGGAATAGGATAGAAAATGCTGGACTATTAGGTGCCTGCTCCCTGAGTTTGGCCACTATCACAGGATAGAACGAAATGCATTGCCTAAAACAATGAGCAAAATGCAGAATAAAAAAAAGGTTTATTGAAGGTTTTATTTAACTTGAGTTTCTGTCTGTTTGGGTGCCAATCGAATTTTCACCGACTTAAACCCATCAGATTTCCTTCAAACTCGGCACACAGGTATCTTCGATGATAATATATCATTACAATGAAATATAATGACAATAAAATATTTCCTCGAAAAAACAAATTAGCACAACATTTAAGCACTAATTAAATACCAAAAACACTACATTCTTTTACGTCCAAATTTTTAACGTTAATTTTGCAATAATTTATTCATAGAATAACGACATTTATCGAGTTAAAAATTGATGCAAAATGATTAAAAGCTAAAAACAATAAATGTTTGGAAAAACTTTTTTAAAACATGGTTTTATTAAAAAATGCACTAAAACGTAGTAATTAATTTTTAAGCTGTCACAATTGATCTACAACAAACTGTTTTAGATCAGTTTTGACAGTTGTGACAGGTGAGTTGATGAGTCCGTTCAATATTTTTCTGAAGGGGTTAGCCAGGGACAGATACGGATTTACCCGTCTCCGGGTAGATGGTCGAACCCGCTCCCTTAGAGTAGGCAGACGATAGTGTCACACGTAAACCTCTTTATCGCATAGTTCACCTTACGTGTCTCCTAACCACCCTCTATCCACTTCTATCCCTGAGTGTTCTTGCCCCGTGACCTATTCCGTGAACCTCATCGTAAGAAATTTTAGGCCGTTTCATGGACCAAATATTTCTTGAACATTTTTTAACCATCAGACCCCTTCGGTGGGTAGTGCAGTCCTATGTTCCAGTTTTAGCCTTTCGCTTAAGATAATTTCCTATGACTGAACCGGAGTTTTGCAATTACAGTCTCCGAGATTCGAAACCCACAACCTTAGTTTAGAAAGGTGGTTACATCACACACATGGCCCTGTTGGCGTTCGGATAAAATTCCTTGATGCTTGAATTGCAATGTAATCTGTCACTTTACCTTCAGTCAAACTTTTCAAATCGACCTGGAACATCTGAGATCCTGTATTAGTTGTGACGTTTGGTGATTCGGCGTTATGTTCTTCCTAATCGTTGCATTATTTCTTTTGGCTGGTTGGTTGTGAGGGTTTTTTCTATGGAGGAGAGGTGAGGGTGTTATTGAGATGGTTGAGAGTGAGATTGCATGTGCGGCGGACTTCCATAAAAAATTACTTTTTATCACAAAGAAAATAAATAAATCGCTGAATATTGGATTGCAGAATTAATTGAAAGCGATGCGACGTTACACTATTCATGCAGAAGAATCGTTAATACTGTTGATTATCTGAGGGATAATGAATATTCGAAGTTCAGTTACACATTATCCCTGAGTTTTATTAAGCAGCGCCTCGTACTTTTTGAACAATGTCCCAATTAAATCTTACGTATCCATGACATTTTTATTTGAATTAGGTCTGGTTTTTATTTGATGTTTTCATGGTGTGGATTCTTTTGGCCCTTTCCTGAATATACTACTAAAATTTGATGAGCTTGTGTTGCAGGTGTACAGAGAAGCACAAAAAACTTAGAGCAAGTAATAATAAAAAATCGCATACAAAACTCGCGTAAGTTTACGACCTGATTTTTGTGGACTTCAACTAAATTCCAGTACAATAATGAGTTTTTTATATAATGCACTCTATATTAATTCATTTGACCTTAAATCATCCAATTGGCAGTTTCTTTGGACTTGACGTACGACCTACTCCTTACGTCGTACCTTAATTTATTCAACTATAGGATTAAAGAATTCTCTCCGGTCTTTACTGAAAGACCTATGTGTTGTGAAACTAATGAGTACTGAATTATTCCATGAACGTTACCATCATCGAATTCGATAGATTGTGGATAAAATTTGTGAAAACTAGTAATGTTGGCAAGAAAAACAGGTTCTGTAGATTTGATAGGATTCATTGTCTTACGACTGGTTTCGTCTACTAGACATCGAATAATTGATATCACCTCATGATGTCGACTATTCGATTCCACTTGATGATGTCAACTGTTCGATTTTACCTGATGATGTTCAGTATTTGGTACGATCAAATGATGACGACTATTCCATAAAACCGAATACAGTTCTACAATGAAAACAGCTATGTCTACGAAGTTTTTCCTTTGCTTAACAAGTTACCATTACCATTTATCCTCTGTAATGTCACGCTGCCGAAGTTGGGGAAAAATATTTTCTTAAGCTGCCGAATAACCACTGCATTCCTACTTTCTAAAAATTCTTTTTTTGATAAACGTGTCTACCATGTGCGTCCATGATTGAGGACTCCGTTCAGTCACGCGGGTGCATGGTAACCCGTCCTTTCGAGAGAAGATTTGGCTCCGGACGCAATGCATCGAGCCAAGAATATTTACGCATTATTCGGGCACTGGGAGAATGACGTTCCGTATTTATAACTCCTCCGCCGCGCTCCTACCCAATGCCTGCTTACATATCCTTTTTTCTTCCACCTTCTGCTCGGAGGAAAAAAATGGAGGGAACAGAATAGGAGAGAAATACGGACTCGTCTTTTCAATTCACTCTGGCATGCGTCGTTTTTTCTCCCCTTACCCCCCTCTCTCTCTTCCGTTCCCTCCCCCCCGACCAAACACCCCGTCGTCTCATCCTATGGGAACCCTTTTCTTCTCGTCCTTTTTATTCCTTTTGCTCCTCGTTAATTCTATCCGTCACGGCGTCTTCTACTTCTCCTTCTACTCTTGCTTCCATTCGACCCTCTCTCTCCTCCTCCAGCACACACACGGTCTATACAAATTCCTTCCTCTTCTATAACTTTCCTTCATTTGTTGATTTTTCTCCCCATAGTTAGCTAGTTGGGAGGTGACCGGCTAACGAAGTCATTATATTGTTTGTTATGGTTGGTAGTTTGAGCAACATTTTACTCGAGTCATAATAGAGACCATGGTCAAATGTTATTCTTTAATTTTAGCAGCTTTAAGAACCATGAAGTAAATATTGCAACATTAAGGGCGCAAACACTTAGTTTTAAATGACTGAAGTTCAGAGTAACCAACTAAATATATATCTCTCTCTCTCGGTCAATAGCTCGATATCGAGCGTTGTGACCAAAATGGACTAAGTACGCGCATTATGTACAATCTGACGCCAGTTCTCTCTATCTTGAGCCACGTGGACTGCTTCGTTCAGCTCTAGGTTTTAGGTTTCCTTAACTAAATATTCTTGTATAAATTTTGAGCTTGACTCATTTTTTTCACGCCTTACCTTGAGAACGCCTTCACAAAGGAAGTTTTTTCATGCGATTCCGTAAAAATTACTCGGGTAAGTACTTGACATTAAAAACATAGTTCAGAAGGCAAACAAGCTACAAACTGCTAAAATTCTGACGTGGTTGAAACATTAGACACTTCTCATTTTTTTTAATAAATCCTCTCTGGAGTGTATACCCGTGACATTTCCCATGGAAAATGGCAGGTATTTCTTGGCAACTATCTCGAAAAGTATAGTATAAAGTGGCTGATATTTTGTTTTGATTGGAAAGATGAGATATTTTTCTTTATAGTGATGAAAAATTCGTCTTATTTTATGTGAAATGATGTTTCGCTCCAAAAACCGTAAGTAAAGGGTCGTCATTCTCACAAATAAATAAATAAAACTTAAATGACAACATAGTTTTCGATGTTACTACATCAACTGAAGACGATGTAGTAGCATCAAAACCTAGGTTTTATTTATTTATTTCTAGTAAATCGCAATTCTTTGTGCAATCATAATACTGAAATTCCACACGTTATCGTCGTTATCTCCTGAGCGAGTGAGTCATTCGTGGGAGGTGAACGACAACTGAGGTCTTTTGCTCCGTTGGATACAAATGGGCAGGTTTGTAAGGGAGGGATTATTTTGGGATTGGAGGAAGGGTGGAGAGATGCCTAACGTCGGCATTAGCCTGCTCTTGACGACTATTACAAGGGTGCCACGGTTTAACGCACAATCCGACAGACGGAGTACTTACAGTACCTATAGTGCTCTCCGCATAGCACCCAATTAGGGCTCGGGATTCCACAGAAAAATCATATCAGGAATTTGAGCACAGGCCATTTCGATGGGAAGCCAAAACTCTATCGATCACCACCGAAGTCATTTGCACTATTGTAATGCATGCCGTAGATGTACAGTCGCCGCATAAAGTCTGGCGACATCGAAAAACCCGCCGAATAAGCGAAACTACGATTTTGAGTGGCTCCAGTGATTCATAAGTGAGTGGTGGGGAGGAGATAGAGAGAGGAGGAGTGTGAGAAGGAGGTGAAAAAGTGGCCAGAGTAGTCGTGAATCGGAACCTCGTTTTGGGGGCTAGTGAATTAAGAGGATTATGTTACCGATGTTGCCAGACTTTATGCGGCGACTGTACCTATAGAACGCTAAGGGAAGGATCACTTATGGCAGGAGTGAGCAATTGTTTTGGCCCGGGGTCCACTTTGAGAGAGGGTCGAGGTTAGTAGAGGGCCGCACCTTTCAAAACTGATCGTATTCAATAATTAACATTAAATTCTCTTTAATGCGAAGTGTAAATTGCATAATTTAAAAAAACTAAAACAGTAGTAGTACAAAGAAAACGTTTTAATAAATCATTGGAGAGAAGACAGCGAGAAAGATAGTCACTCGTTGGCTTGCTACCTAGTAGAATTGCTGAAAGCATGGGTATCAACATCGAATGCGAATGCGCCGTAGGTATCACGCTATTAAAATACAAGACAAATTTTCTTTGGCAAGTTTCGGTTCCAGTTAGCCTCGGCGCTAGCAGTTTACCGTGATCAGTTTGCGAAAGTTTTACATTTGAAGATTTTTTCCTGAATGCTTCCGCGGGCCGTAAATTGTCCACCCCCTTATATTTACTGCTCGCGATCGGTTTCGATAGAAAATATGATGATACTTTAAACCTCTAATGATGGTGGTGATTTATAGCTTTCGTGCTTTACTCCACGTGGTATCAGTTGCTGATAACTGCTTCTCCAGCCATCCTGCTGGCGCATCGTTTCTGACAACAGTTTCAACCAATCCAGTAGGATGGCAGGGGACACTGTTGTCAGGAGTGGACACCACACCACACGGAGGAACGCCGGAAAGCTGTTAACCATCAAGCCTAACACATTGGAAACTTTTGAATCAGCTTTGATGATGATGTTGGTGAAGTCTCTTTAAGTTCTCCACCGGGTCACATTGCATTTCTGCCGACCTTTCGATGGACGACTCGTGCATCGAGACGTCGGCAGAAATGCAGAGTTTTAACCGGTGGAGAAACCAAATAGACTTCACCAACACCATACTCCGGGAAAGCATCACTTCATTCTTTGATAATGATACTTCGTATCGCCAGATGAAGATATTTGTATCAAAACCAGTTTGAAGTAATGAATATACTTGTGGAACCAGCAAAGCTTATCCTTATTCTGATTCACCCTAGTAAGAATTGAGGGTTCTCATTAAAAAACCTTAGCCGCTGTCGGAATTTGAACCATGGTCCTCCTGGATAGACTGCCAATCCTCTTTCAACCACACCAAACGCAGCCTTGAAAATGACTGGAGATTCTTCTGTCGAAACGTCGGCCAACATGGAGAACCTAACCCGGTGGGAAGCCCGAGAAGAATTTATCAATTTCGTTCGCCGGAAAGCCTAAAATCTTACACACCAAACAGATCCCCTCTCGCTTTTGTTACCTTACATCGTCCTCAGAGCGCCTGGTTGTCACCCCACTTTACTCCTCTGAGATTCCGATTCCTTCGAGTCCTTTGTTCTTGGACCGGAAAGGGTGAAATAATTGGCCCTTGTATCCCGTCCCCCCATGTTGAGCTCCAGCTCAGCTTTGCTTCGCGGTGCTCGATAATACAATGTAAGCAGTTCGGGACGTCTTAGATAAAATTTTACGAATGCACAACCCTCTCTTTGCCTGACTTTTGACAAAAGGAAGAATAAAACAGTTGCTACCACCTCCAAAGGTCGCTCCAACTCGGATGTACCGCCGCTCCCAAGCTGAATATCAAGTGTGTCCATCACGCTGGTTGCAGCGGTGTTTACTCGAGTGTAGCCAAGGCAGCGTCTAAGATACAGTGGAACGCGTTTGTTTATTGGCGGCATTACTCTGGTCCCGGGATCATCTGTTCTGCCACCAATAGCTTTGCGAGCCGAACTTTCGAATAACTAAAGTGCAATCAGCCATGATGAACATTTACCTCCTTAAACCCATTTCTTCGTTTCAAGCTCTGGTACTGATTTGACCTCAGGTTTATAATTCACATATTTTGCTGCCTCTTCCTCCTCAGGAATTTATACCCCCAGGAAACCAAATTACTTTTCTTTTCTTGCAGGCCAGCTGCGAATCGGTTCTTGCTTTCGCAAAGGACTGCAATTTTAAACCTGGGCATATTTGTTCGAATCATGCCAGTCACATGCCCGCTTGAAAGAAATTATTGATAAAGTATTTAACCTCGTACTTTCAGAATGTGTATTTCCAGTTATGTACTGATAAAATATATTATAGAACGTGGATAATAGCGTCTTTTTAAAATCTTCGTTTGAAATGATCGCTGAACAGTTGCCTCAGATTAATGTTACGCATGCTGAGTACAAAAGGGAAACACAAGGCCTATCGTTATTTCACTCAGGGTGTACGGTAACGAAAATATTCATTGCTGAACTGCATTTGGAATTTCCATTGTCTCTTCCCTTTATAGTGATTTTTTCAGTTTATGTTTACCGCTTTATATTCTTTTGTATTGTTTTCGTTACCTTAGCATTGTGGACATTGATCTACTGAACTTGCTTAGATTGCTTCATTTTTACTTTCTGGTATTCATTGCCATTCCTCTTTCAATTGCTCAATTATTAATGGACAGTACATTAGGAGATAGGTTTATTTATAGGCTTGACTGCTGGTCATCGGTTTCTTTCACTGCTACTGCTTTCGCTGGTTAAGGCTCAAATCCCGTAATTTTCAAAGATGTTTTTAGTGGATTCTCTGGTCTTTTTGTAAAGGAACCTCATAGTTATGTCACGATCTTTTCTTTCATCGCCATTTATAGCGAATAAGTTAGGACCCTGAGAAACATGACAGCTGTATCACCTATGGGAATGAACTTTAAGTTACATGTCTTCCAGGATATCTGAGTTTCCAAAAGACTAGAACAAATTATTTCACGGATAAAATATATTTAAAGAAGAGAATTAAGCCTCGTCCATATGGGTGTACATATGGGAAGAATTTCTGATTGTTTTCATTTTCTAACAAAGAAATTTACTAATGACAAAATGATATTTTTGTCTCTCAATTGTGCTTAAATGTTTGTAAAGGCATCTATCCCTTGTTACATTGAAAACATGAGAGCAAGGGGAAAAGAAATAAAATATCATAAAATTACAGAATTAATAACGTAAAGTTTAAGGGCGTAGTACTAATGTGTGCAAGAATTTATGTCAGAAACGTAAATTATGAGATGATCTAAGTATGAATACTTTCAATGATACTCAATCTGAACCAAACTCAATGAAAAGGCAAATAATAATTTGTCTGTCTCAAACCTGGAACAAGATACCAGAAAGCACAAGTTACAGTAAACATAAGTCTACGTTCCGTGCACATGCATAAAGTATTCAAATCGATTGGATCAGGTGAACGGTGGAGACGAATGTTATCTGCGATGGAATAGAGAACTTTGTTTCTACCCTAGTTTTAATAAGCTAAAATAGTGGAGGCGACACAAAATTTGGCCCTTTTTTTCACTCGCAACCGTCTCACTTCAAAAATTAGACACGGCGACAGAGAAATTCCGAGTCGTCAAGAATTTATTGTAACTTCGTTCGCAAGTGTTTTTTCTTCTTTTATTCTTCCACTCAAATCTCCTAGCATGCCTATCTTGCATTTATAACTTTCCAAACTCCCAGTTCTTGAAACAGTATTTAATATTTATATCAGTAAGCCGTTTGTTGGGATTACTTGAGTACAAATATCGTCAAGTTGCTCAGCTCAAAAATAGTTTCTGAACTCGATAAATCAAGAAACGATGTATTTAAAATCCGTTTGTACCTGTGAAGTCACGTAGCATATGATATACATGACTCTATTTCAATTCTTAAAGCATTCGAAAATATTCTCACAGTCAGGACTTAGAATCGTGGTCAGTAAACTCTACGCTTGGCAAGGAGTTGTACAGAAACACTATCGCGAGTGCCAGTCGTAATTTTTTCTCTAGACCTCTCAATTCACAACAATTTTTTCTCACTGTCCTAATTCTCTATTTAAATTACATTTGTATGGAATACATAATAGTAAAATGCGATACAATTGGCGTCAAAACAATTAATGACATTCGTGGATCAAAAATCATAGAAACTATACGTAAACGTTAGTACGCCGTCTTCAGGTACAGAATGCAAGTTTCGATGCATCCACTATGGTCTCATCGTCTGTACTCAAAATTGCAGGTGGGAAATTCACGGGACTACTTCAAGTAACTTAAGTAGCTCTGGCTTCAGGGTCATTTATTCCAGTAATTCTGAAAACTTTAATAGTGATTTTTATAAACTAAGATGACAACTTAAATGTTTGAAGTGCGTTTTTTTTAGCGAGATGAAAAAATAGGGTTTCCAGGCTTGTTTTACTGTTTTTCAGCTTAGAAAGTGGAAATTTTAGCATGGGCTTATATGTAGATTTCTCAGATTACAGCAGAAAAACGTCAATTTAAACGAGAAAGTATTCATAAGCTTTTAATAAAAACTTTTTATAAGAAGGGAAAAGTCCTGGGAAGTTGAATAAAAATGAAAGTTAGGAATCTTACCACCTATTTTATAAAGTTTTAAGCGAATTACTGCCGTAATTGAAGTCAACATGTGGCAGTTCCGTACAAATGGCGCTGCAATCGGCTCCAATGGCTGGAAAAATGTGGTCATTAAAAGATATATTTGTGGAATAATCTGCATATTTTGTACCTTAATGTTGGTTTTCAATTGGTAGCATATTTCTCCAGCGAAAGTTGGATTTTTTTAGACCTAATAAATAAAAATGTGTAATTTAGTATTTGTTTTGACTCATATAGTCAGTTTAGGGTGGGCGACAGTGGTACCCGATTCCTATTCCTCTCTCGAATTAGACTTACACTCTTCTTCCGTGCGTTCATCTCGCTCTTTTGGTTCCATCGGCCGCGGCGGGTGAGACGACGACTGCCCAACCAACAGCGTTATCTCCGTTTTTTGCCTTCACCCCTTCTCTCTCCTTCACTCTCAAAGCATTCCTCCAGCCGCAGTTCCCACCCCCAAGAGGACGTAGGAGGAGGCATTCTCCCCTCTCCCAACCCACCCCCCAGCCCCCCCACCCAGTCTTCCCCGTCTGCGGCCACTCAGCTCATCCCTCACGCTTTCCTTATTCCGTCCACGGAGGAGGATTCACTCCTTATATCTCATCCCACCCCATCGGTCCTTTCGCCGTACACCTTTTCTTATTTCTCTCATCCTCTCTCTACACACGGAGAAACTCACATCGTCAGCTCGCTTTTTCAGAGAATATAAAATTTGATACAAAATAAGATGCTAACTTCGACGAAATAATGATATATGATCTGCTATGAATATTTAAGAGGAAGGCAACAGTTTCAGTCTCATCAAGACTTCCGAGAAAATGAGGTTTTGTAAATTTAGTAAAATAAAAGGGAAAGCATACGAAAAAGCATTATGAAGTTAAAAACTTGAAACTCCACCAACGTTACTGCAAAGCTATGACTCACCTTGTATGAAAATATAGTCTATGTTGAACGCTCTACTTTGAGGTTATTAGACGTCAAAGGTACACATGGCGCTGTAGCGCTAAAAAATGGGACTTTAGTGTACTCTAGCATCTAAAACACGTCTAAAGTTGTTTTTTTATATTTTAAACGTTTATTACATAGAACAGCAAATTATCTCAATTATATTGTGCATAAAGTGAAAATCTAATTAGCCGTCTCGAAGTTATTACGGTTCAAACTTGAGTCGACAAGCTTTTGGCACGGACTAGTGGGTAGCCAACCTCGCGTCTCATCTCTCCTCCTAGCGTCTGTCTACTACCTTCGACTCCTCCCACTTCCTTTCTTTAACTCTTCCCTCACAAATCCTCCTCCTTCTGCGGCATCTCCCGCAGCGCTCACTTCAATTTCTGTCCTTTTTCCACCTCTGCACACTCTCCTTTTCCGTCCTCCCCATGTGTTGCCAGTGGTCCAGCTTCCTTTCAATCGGAATTCTCTCGATGGAGAGCAATTTTAGCGCCTTCGGCGCTAGGTTTAGCGCTTTTTTGTCCCCTCCTGCTTAGTCTTTGGTGTTTGATGCTATTTTGTGGCAAGTGAAACATTTGTCCTCGTCTCCAGTGTAGTCCAGTCAAAATATTTTTCCCCATTCAAGTCAAATGATTTTTTTGTGGCGAATTTTATCCATTTGGTGTATGAGTTTAACATTTGTCGATGAGTGTACGTTTTTCGGGGGTCATTCAAAATAGTTTTTTATTCTTGCTGTTATAACTGATAAACACCACTAACCCTTTGAGTAGAGACTGGTATACGTACTCCAAAGATATTTTTCGGACATCCTTTCCTCTGCTCTTCATACAATCTTTTTAACAATTGAATTTCCACGTATAGCCCGGTAGAAATGTATACCAAAGTTACACTTTTTATTGACATGATTGTAACTTACTCGTTTCACTTCCACAATCTGCCTAATTAACTGATGAATATTAATTTCCTAAGTATAAAGGTTAGGGGTAAATGACTGGTTCGTAAATGTCAGGTTGAGTAAAAATTGAATGCTTAACCCCGGCGAAAATCATTTTTAGGTATTTGCAAAGCTATTCATTATTTTACAACATTTTTTTTAAACTATCTGCTAAGACGAGTGTTTTCATTGATTTGCAATGATTGTATCATCTATTTTAGTGTAACTAAGCGTTTATGAAACATATATGTCGCAAATTAAATATTTCCTAGCATCTCTACTTCACACAAATATTTATGACTGTGATGGTAAATGGTATATTGTATTTTAAGAGTAAAAAATTTAATTATCGTATCAAACTTCTCTTTTAGGCATTGATATACTCTTATAGGTTCATGTATAACATTATTAAGATAATTTTAATAAAATTTCGTTTTAAAAGGTTTTATTTATATCGTTTGACGTTGGCTAAATTATAAAATATCAGTTTTTCCGCTTAAAAAAATTAAAATGGTCTTCTCAAGATGCAAATAATTGTAAGTACGGCGTTTATGATATGGCAGGCACGTGCGATGATCAGAATTGATTTTCATTCACTCTCCTTACCATCCAAGTTATTCTGCCAATATCGATCATCGATAAAAATGTGGAGAAAAAGTGCAAATGAGGTAGAGATCAGCATTGCGGCAATGGTGAAGGAATTCAAGTCTTAACTCCCCAGAAAAAACTCGCTCATGAAAGCATCACTGAGTAGGAAACATTTGAAGAATGCGATGCATCCGTTGCCGAGATTAATTGTGATCGACGAGGAAAATTATTCCGCACTTTTCATCGAGGGTTGAATAGTTAGTTCTTGTAATAATTCATTGGCTGAGGAAAGGGATTGTTCACTTCATTTCAATTTGCGATTAATACTTTAATTTTTTTGTTCCTTAGGTAATCTCATGAACGTCAGTTGTAGTGGGAAAACTAAAAAAAGATTATTGAAACTTGATGAACATAATAACCAGTCAAATAAACTCCAAGATAATTGTATAATGATTTTCCATCACCTCAGATTACTTGAACAGGACTAAGAGGGCCAAAGGTTTTAGAGTTTAAGAGGGCCACAGTTTCAAAGTTCGATCACATAATGCCATATTTGTGAAAGATTTTTCAGCCATCATGTAAATTATCTGGTGACAACTGTTTGTAAAGACTCTGAACTTGAATGGAAAAGCTGAGCGTGACATTTGGAAAAGGAATAGGGAAATGGGGTAGCCCGCATTTTAGAATCGCTTACAGCGCTTTGCAATGAAAGTTTTATTGTCGTGACTCTGCGGTAAAAACGTGGAAATGAAGTTGCCTCGGAAGAATAACATTTCATCGTTGTTCAAGAATGTTCTGCTCGAATCGGCTCGTCGGACTTAAAGAGGGAAGGTAAAAACGGGAGTAATGGTGGCTGTGGAAGATGGATGGATAGAATTCCGTCTCAGAGGTGACTCAAAGAAAATATAAAGAATTTTTTTGTAAAATACATGTAAGCTTGTGATGTTTCATGCCTAGTCTCTCGTTTGCGAGCTCAGATTTGTTTCAAATTCAGAGATTTTGCGAGGAGAGTACTCAAGAGATGGGTCGCTCTTACTTGAGTAGGATTGCAGAAGCTGAAAGGAGAAGGAAATAAACCGGTATGATTGCTAAGCCAGACGTAATGATGTACTATATTTATGAATGAAAATAGTTTCACATGCACCTATATGTAATCATGTTGTATTTTAATGTATGTATGCTTTGCCGTGGTTTTGCTGTCGTCGCGAATAGAGCGAGGAAAAATAAAACATTTAAGTCGAACGCTAAATATTTTCTCTGTTTGAAAACCAAAGTTAATACGTTATCCCATTGATAACGTTCACGTCAGTTAACCGACAGTCTGCTGCTGTTAGAATACCCGAACTCGCAGGTAAAATCAACATAACGAGTAGGCTAATTCTTGCGGTTAACGTTAAATCTACATTATAAAGTCAGGCCTAAGGGTCAATCTTCCTCATCCCTTCGGTACAATCTACCGATGTGGTGAAGGAGCCTAATAGCCGGACGTTCTCTTCGTTTTCAGGAATAAACTTCGTCCATCTGAAGCCTTTCTACTGGCCTCAAACATGCTTGATTTCTTCTTGTTTTAAGACACTCCATTCCAAGGTTCTCCTATCACAGCTTTTGATCATAAAAATGTTTCGCTACATTAATCTGGTGGAGCTTTTACACTTTATCTAATTTTTTAAATGAATTTTTCTTCAAATCGTCACCTATACTTGATGTATTATGTAATTGCGGCCTTTTTAATGTAAATTGGCAACCTCATCTGACTTTCTCATGGCGTTTTACCGAATCTTGCCGCGTAGCACGTATGTCTGGATGCCTGCTCGTGGCACGCCAGTGGGGGTGGGCCGGGATTCTCGTGCCAAGAACGTAAATTGACCCTGGCTGGGACTCCCTTAGTTTGCCCACTTGCCCAATCACTCTTTACATTTGATCATAACATTTTTCCTAGTAGTCCAGAGGGTCTTCTTTTAACTTTTTCTGATTCTTTTACCTATTGCGACGTTCGTATGTCCTAATGTCCGAATGAATATTTTCGTCCGCAGAATATGGGGTTCAAATTTTCCTACCCTGGGGTAAAACATTTCCCTTACTATATTGATCCAATATCTCTATAATATATGTATTCTTGTAATTATCTATCACCATGCAAAAACGGTGTTTAAATATGCAACTTTTATAAAAAACAAACGTTTTCATTATTTAATATAAAACATAAAGAGAGGCTTGCCATTTTATTTTTTGGAGTACTTTGATTCGTATTTTGAATGATATCTGAAATCAGTTTCCGACTCATATGGACGATTAAACAAAGTTTTCCGTTTCGCAAGTAGGTAGTTGCTGTTTTACATGACTCGTTTTCATAAGATTTGGCATAAAACAGACTGAATAAATAGGTATAAATAATAGAATAGTGCCCAAGATTATACTGGGAAAGCTTATATAGATTGTCTCATCCAGCAGGAGGATAAAATCTCCAGGATTCTAGAAATCAAATGATCAGTGGCTTACTTCTTTGAAAATTGTAAATTTAGCTAGACTAGTATATTTAATTCTAAGCGATGGCCTAATGTATGAAGTAGAATTTTTGTTTCCGTAGGGTCTGTTTGTGTAACCATCAACTAGTATTTTACGGGGATTAAAAATAAATAAAAAATAAGCATTTATCTAATATATCAAGTTGAATTTCTGTTGGTTAACACCAGTATGTTTTGCGTATTTCCACAGAGGAAAAATCATTCGCCCTGACCGAAACTCTTACCCGAATACCTCGTAATTGCGCCGAGTGCTTAAGCCAGTTAAGCTACTGAGACGTCCTTATCCCTTGTGAATTGTATAGCGAGGGGTCCGGGTTTGAGTTCCAGTCAAGGCGAATTTTCAAGGCGAAGATCAAGGTTTTTCCTCCGTAGAATTTCGCACTTTCGCGCACTTGCGGGTGGCTACAAAAGGATAATACCGTGGCTAATCCCAGTATCTTCAAAATTCGTCAACATGATGTATATTTACCTTGTTGCTAAGAGGAAATTTTGAAATCCTATGCTCAAAGTTTTTATGACATTTTTATCCGGCCTTTTCATGGCATTTAGGGAACCTTGCATGATAGTTTCTATTCGTGGATGTCTGTGCGAAGAATACAACTGGGAGGAGGAGACTCGTGCTGGGACTCATAATTTTTCCACTCACTCTGTACTTTCGCTCATAATATTGTGTTGAACATTTCGGCGAAAATTTTCTGAATTTACTTGGTTCTCTAATCAGAATTTTTCCCATGAGTCCCAAATACTTGCTGCCTGTAAGAC
The DNA here is from genome assembly GCA_963573305.1 of Pyrrhosoma nymphula. NCBI lineage: Eukaryota > Metazoa > Arthropoda > Insecta > Odonata > Coenagrionidae > Pyrrhosoma > Pyrrhosoma nymphula. The sequence goes on from OY754329.1 coordinate 64,467,109, forward strand.
CAGAATCACTCGCGTGAAATAAAAATTTCTTCCAACTTGACAAAAGAAAAACCCTAAGTAGTTATCCGCTGATTAATGTTTAATGCAACCAGTTCCGTTTTTTAGCATCATTACTAAGCCCTGTTTAGGTTACACCAAGGTGTACGCCTATACATTTTGAGTGAAGGCTGGTAGGAGGGGAAATTGGAGGGGGAAGGATTTTGAGTATACTTTCCCCTCCTAACAGGCCTCACTAAAAAAATATGCACATTTACCTCAATATCTACTTATGCCTTGATATAAGCTGAACAGTTGGCTTAACAATTATGTGAAAAATCGGAACCGGTTTCATTATTCATTTATCATTGGAAAACGGCATAGAGTTCTTCTTTTAACATATGTAAGTATGGGGGCCTGCAAAGAAAAATTTAAATAGCAAAGTAAATAGAATACAAAGGAAAGCCGCACGCTTCGTCAAAAACTTCTACGAGCGATAAGAAAAAGTCATTCAACTGATGGAAAGATTTGGTTGGGTGCCGCTAGTAACTCGGAGGCGATCACGCTAGGTTTAGAATACTTTAAAAACTCCGATCAGGTGAGTTTCAGTACGTCACGGAGAATATTATTTTATCCCCACGCTTTCTCTCTATAAATGATCATCATCATCATCTAAGCAATCTTCCGGCTAAAGGTAGGTTATGATGAATGTCAGAGAAATCCAACAGACTCTTCAACGTGCAGTGCCCTATCTACCTCTAGTATTTTCTTCTTCATCTCAGTGTAAGTCCTACCTTTCTTCATCCCGTCCATAAAACCTATTCTCATTCTTCCCCTTCCCCGCTTGCCCAACATCCTTCCCACGGCCTTCAGCAAACCAACACCCCTCATTACCCCTTCCAGCCACCTACCCTGCCTTCCCCTAATCTCATCCACAAGTTTCTTCTCCTCACCCACCATGTCAAGCACTTACTCATTTGTCTTCCCTAGAAATGATAGGAATAAAAAAAAGAGAGATACACTGCCAAACTGACAGGTACGAAAATTCCTTCTGTCCTCTCAGCTTTAGATTATTGTAAAAACAGCGTAGCGCTAGCATAAGATACAGATTTAGTATACAATAGCAAACGTTAACATACCTCTGTCCTCTCCCCCTCCTTTTCCCTATTCCCTTCCCTTTAATGAATGATGTCCTAAGTCCTAACATCCCATGCCACACGCCTCTGCTGCTAATTGGGCAGCATGTAGATTAATACAAGTTCCGCCGCATCAGTCATGAGACAAAATTATTAATCTTCTCTGACTTTGTCTGTGAGTTTCGGGAATCTTGCAACTTAGTTTGAAGCTTTGGGCGTCTGCGCGAGGAATTCCACTGGTCGGTAGCAGGGAGAGACTCGTGCCAAGAAAGTTTACGCATTTGGACTCCCAGAAGGGCTAGCTTCCAAGGCGTCACGTCGTCGCCCTGTCACACATCACACACGTTCCCTCACCCAGTCCGCTGCCGTCGTCGACGCTTCGGTCACTTCCCCGCATGCCTCTTCCCGGCGTGCCATCCTCACATATATACACGCCCGCCGCCCATTTCCCACGAACTCCCCCGCCTATCCTCCCTCGCCCGGCACCACCTCGCCTCCACTTAAAGCGGGGAGAGACGGAGGATGTGAGCCTCCCGCGTGAAATTTCCGTCCATCGCCTCCCATCATCCGCCTTCCTCTCCCACCCCCTCATCCCGTCAATTGCGTGATGGATTTCGAGGATGTTTCCGTGGGCATGGAGAGGGAGTTTTGTTGGGGTCGGCGGAGGCATATAACCACCGCCGCCGCCTCCACCGCCGCGCCGGTGGGTGAAGAAGAGACTTAGCCCCGGCAAATCCGATTATGGTTCCCGCCTCCTTGCGAGTTAATTCATTTTGAATTTTTTTCTCCTCTTCGGGACCGCGCAATAATTTCCAAGATTTCGTCCCGAGATATACCTACACACCTCTTTCCAATCCGCGTGTTTATGACACCCTGCTCGGGAAAGGGATCGTGGGAATAACACCACCAAGAAATCCCTCGTATTTTGTCGGGCCAGGGTAGCGATTAAAATTGTTTTCCTCAGAAAACCATCTGCGTGACAACCTCCGTAGTATCGTATTTTTTTAATAATTTCATTTTCGGGGAAAAATTAAATAAAAATGACTAAATTGTCAAATGAGAGATAAAAATTTCAAGCATCACAATTTTTAATGGATTAAATTTCTTTTTAAGCTTTTTCGTGAGTGTTTTTTGCATTTTCCGCGTAATAATTCAATTGCTCGTCTCAAAGGCTTCGCATCAGGGTGCTTACAGTCTTGTTATGGTGATATTGAACCTGTGGTGGGATCACGGTTCCTTCTTTTGCGCTGTCGTTATTGCTATCCAAAACGCAAGCCGCTCAATAAGGGCAATACTCACAGTTGCTGTCCTAAGAACGCTCTCCATGAATGACGTGTTATAAAGCGCCTGACATCATTTGACAAAATGACACGTTTTTTTCTCTCCCGAACGCAATTGAAAAATATCGAAAACGCGAGCGCACGCGTTATGAAGATCAGTGATCGTGCATTCTTTGGGTAAGCTATGGAATACTTATGGCACATAAGAGTATATATCTGGCGCCTGGAGCCATTCCAATCGTCTTACCAAAACTATATTTACTCTACTTTTGGTGAATTCTAAAGCATCGCTTCGTGCAAATTTTACTGCTTAACCTCCGGACTTGGACATACCAGGGGAATCAAAATTATGAGAGAAAGCGAGTTGGGAGAATTATTTTAATGAATAGGCAATGCCAATAAAGGGATTCCTGATGTATCCTTTTTTTATTTTAAATGTAAAGGTGTGCCTGTTATGTTGATTCAATGGATAAATATATATTATTAATATTTAAAAAAAACTAATTTTTATAATTTTGAAATACATTTATGGAGAAAAAAGGATCTAAGCCGCATTAAATTACAATTAAATCCAGTTCTCTCTATTGGAAATTTTAATGAAAAGATTTATTTTACGAGTTCGTCAGCTTTGTGCGCCGCACAACTTGGGAAACCCTCATTTACTGTGAAATAACTTGTTTCTCTGGTATTTTGTTGATATATTGATTGATCACTTTGTTCCTCTTTATCAGGGAGACCGGAGAATGAGAATATATCATCTGCTGACCTGTCGCCGTTGCTGCCTTGGAGAAAAGAAGAAGACCTTGAACTGATGCTACCATCCGATTTAGAAGCGGCACATTTTGGAAAGGTCAAAGATAGTGAAGTGATTCTGTACCTTAGTTAGCTTCATGCTGTTTCGGCACGTAGCAAATGTAAGTAATGGATCGGCTATTTCTCCATTTCCTTGTTTTACATATTTTCTTGACCTTTCTAATATAGGCCTTTAACTTATGTTGTCATCTCACGTAGTTGAGCTAAGGTTCTCTTTTGCCCATTAGTTTTTATTTCTTATCATCTATGCTTTTCGTGTTTCTTTCATCCTTGTGAATTTCGTTTCATTCGTTTTTGCTTTCGCTCTTTTTCGTTTAGTTAATCTCGTTGCTGTGCAAACATTCCCGATGTTCTCATCTATAAATATGCTTCAGCATTTATATCTATTAGCTTTAATTCTTTTCAATTACTATATTTCTATGAGAAGGAGTGATGTTGAGTATTTGAGATTATCGGATTGGTGTGGTGGCTAGAGCACTGGCTTTTCATCACGAGGGCTAATCTACGAATCCCGGCAGTGGCGGATATTTTTCAATGGAAATTTCTACCCTTACTTGAGTGCTTTGTGGATGGCAACCCAAGTGCAGTACTCCGTCCGTCTGGTGGGACGTTCAATTTTGAACCCCATGGCACCTTTCGTTAAGAGCAGGTTAATTCCGACGCTGGATTTTTCTCCACTCTTCTTCTATAGGTCCCTCCATACAAGTCTACTGGCACTCTATTACACACCCTTGAGGTGGCTTGCAGGGTATTCGGTAGATGTTGATATCCTTCCTAAATGGCGCAAATAATCTTAGTTCTCGGTAGTCTCCCTAAATAACCAACCAACCTTGCGTATTTTAATGATAATTTTGTGAATACCTGAAATTGCAGTCGCTATGAGTGTTTCATGAAGTCTGCAACTGAAAGAGTCAAATATCAAGATAATGTTGGCATTGAAATGTCACAACATACATCAGATCTCGATGAAACCCGAGAGGCACCGACCTCAGAGATTTCAACGACCGATATCTTTCAATTGCGTAGTCATCAAAATTTCAGCAGAAAGGTCAGCTCAAAGTTCCTCAATTTATTATATTTAACATGCTAAAATTTAAGGAATGGGCTAAGGAAAGTGACAATATATTTCCACCGTGACTTCTGTTTCCGGTTTGACATAGCGTGCAAAGTTGCATGAATATTGGTGGAGCAAGACAGCTCATTTCATTTGTCTTGTACTAGGATGTTCCATGCGCTATTTATATCACTATACAGTAGTGTATTTTAAAAGATAAATGTTGCATCATCATTTCAGGGCACCCTTTGGTGGTAAAATTCCGCGTATTGTGCGTTGGTGATAGTCAACATAGCTGATTCATTCAATTACCATGGAAAACTTTTTCCCCTCGGGTCTCAAATATGTCAAAACATTTATGCAAGGTGCCAAATGTGGCATCTTATAAATACTGGCGTAAGTACCTGTCAAACACTGCAGTCACCGCTTTTAAGTTTAGGCAAATTTCTTGCACATTAAAAAGTCTTTATCTAAAGTATTCAGCCATATCCATCGGCCGCTCGCTCCTACTTACATTTTGTTCTCCCTCCTGATATTTATTTTGTTTCTTCACAAAAACGATAAGATAAAGAAAAGTGGAACGAAATTAAGGATAATATTTGGTAGTCTCATCAAATAGGATTTCAAGAAATCAATTTTTCGTTCTCAGGAGACCTATGGTGATGGAAAATGCGTTACAATTATTAGTTTTCTACCATGTTTTCGTAGTCCCGAAATATTAAAAATATCAGCAGTGGTATCGATTTCTAAAATCATACTAATATATAAAAATTGAATGGTGTATGTCTGTCTGTCTGTTGCTCAATCACGCAAACACTACTGAACCGATTGAGCTGAAATTTTGTATGTAGTTAGAAAATGTACCGGGATGAAACATAGGCTACATTAAAAATCTGTCAGGGCCCCCAAAGGCCCCCCCTGGGGGTCCCATGTGGTCCATGCTAAGCATTGGTTTTGGTGCAGTGGTTTTGTTTTTTGCTTTGAAAAATTACTTTCACTCAAGATAGAGGGCTGGAACTTTTTTATCGGATGGTTGAATAAATGAAGTTTCTAATTCTTTCAATCGATTTTCTTTTACGCTTCATTACTCTCTGAAAATTATGTTTATAGCTGAAAAATCTCACATTTTTCTCTGGAATCAACAATAGCATATTTCCTTGACAACCAGAGATTTGAATTTCAAAGGCTATTCACCCATCTGGCATTTAAGTTTTCCTGCAGGCCCATGATAGCACGTAGAAAGAAAATTTGTATAAGAAGGGCCCAGAGTCCCAAGGGCCCCATGATAGATTGCTTCGGGGGGTAATCGATAATTTCAATGCATATTTACAGGTATACTCTTCAATGTCTATTCTCAAAGTAGCTCTCATAAGGGAACTGCATACGAGAGAACACTTATGTATAAAACGATACACATAAAGGAATTAAACGTGGAAGAATATTTACGTGCAGCGAATAATAATGTTAATAATGCCTCTGTTGCTACAACAAATACGGCGTCGTTTATTATAGTTTAATACTCAGATGAATTACACGTAGTGGAACCGTCTGCCTCTCATTACGATTGTGAATTGTTTTTTAGACCAATTCCCACATAAACTTTACGAGTTATTTATACATACTTAAACGTGTTAAAACGCAGTTTACTTACATTGACTATATCATCGAGTTGCCTATTTGAGTCTCTCACTTGCCTCTGTGTTTCCCCTCCTTGGACTTAAAAATATATCCATAAACATGCCTTATAGAATAAAGGGTAACCTTTTGAAAAAATCTTCTAAAGCATGAGGAATGTCTTCTTTGCGAGAAAATGAGTCCTTGCATGAAAAACGACATAGCCGAGACGACACGCCTTGGATGCTCAAAGACATGCCTACCAGCAATCTCATGATAATCTCCCCGTGGTGTTTCTCGGATTACGCTAAGAACCGCACAAATTTCATCCTAACCAAACCTACCAGCTAAAACCAAAGGGTAACCAGCTAAAAATCTGGTTCAAATATTGAGCCATCTGTTTCGAAACTTCAATCTGTTTTAAGATGGCGAAAATTATAATTGCGTCACTACATGCTTCTTACCCATAAGAAGAACGGATATTCTGCGTAATGGACGTCATCGGTGCATGAAAATTGGCAAGTGCACTAAGGCTGATCACCATAGATTTTTAATTTTGTAACCAATGATTATAGCCACCCTTTGTGCCAAAGGCATAGTCCGGGTATTGAAGGATTCATAGGACAAATAAACATCGCTGCTATTGAAAATGATCCTTTTGACGTTGTCAACCACTGGATTATACTCTACTCTCTTATCCTGATTAAGATACTCAACGCACATATCAACGGTGAATGGCTGAACTCAATTCATTTAACATTTAATTCAAATATATTTATGTACACAAGGGAAGTGCTCAAGCTGTTATTCAACCAGAAGACGGTTCAAGAGAACTTGAGGGACGAGGTCACCATCTATCAACCTGGGTGCTATTTATTAAGTAGTAATCAGTCTTCGTGGCCCATTATTGGGTTTCCCGTGCATGAAAGAGGACAAAAAATCACTCAACTCTCCGTGCACGAAAGGGAAAACGAACGAATCACAACAAACAAGATAGGATACGAACACCTCAAATGATCACGCTGACAGTATTCTTCAGGTTTTGTGGTTTTCTTATAAAATAAGTTCAATGTTTTTCACATCCGTTGAAGTTCAACGGGCACCTTCAGCTAGTAATAAATAAATATTAAAACGTGACAAAAATATAGTATCAGAAAAGATTTTGATGAATTTTTTAAATGGTGGATTATAAAGAAATTATCGAGCATGAGATTCAAGTTTAATTATGTGCTACAAGTAAATCCCCTCTGCTTGCACTTTCGTCTTGATCTAAAATTTACTTTCATCCTACTCAGACTGTTTGCATAATAACTAAATTTGTGATTGTTAAATTTCATTCATTCACTTAAGAATTTCTGTATTTATTTCATTTTCATACAGAATTTTCCTTTTTATTAATGATGATTCCTTACATTCTGCTTATTTCTCTGAACTTTGACGTTACTGCGTAAGTCTCTCTGATGGCATAAAAGTAAAGGACGATTTTTTAGAGAGAATTAGGAATTTTCCATTGCGTATCTAATTGGTCCTCACGTTTAATAGTGGAAACTAGTTGGCAAGAGTCGTGGCGTACGTTATTATTGAGTCTGGAAAATGTAAATGAGAGAAAAATCAGACTAGTGTTAACAGACCACGAGTATGTTTTAAGTTCTTTAGTGTATACCACTAAGCTTGAGGGGAATGAGGCAAATATCCTGGACTCTTACACAAATGCTCACCTTGAATTATCATCGTAATTCACACTCTGATTCTCCTTATATCCCTGGGGATATTATTCTTGCTCATCCAAGAGATGAGTTTTTAAGGTCCTTGCGTTCATTATCCCGCATGGAGTCCTCACTTTTATTACCCTTAATTGTGTCTGCTTTGAGATTGCTGCAGACGGACCCTCGTTCCCTCGCTCGTCGCTCCCCGTGAAAGACATTCTTGGCTAGGGCAACCTGATTCCTCCCCCGGCTATTTCCTTTCTCCGAGACCTTCCTCAACCCACAGACTCCCCAACACCCCTCAGACTCGATTTAAGAATCCTCCTCACTCTTCCTTTTATTATCGTAGACTTCACCCTCCCTCTGAAATACACCGTTCTCTTCATCCTTAAACATAATTCTCACTCCTGCTGATGGAAGGCATATCATCTCAGGGCTTAGGGTGGAGTTAGAAGGGAACAGCAACTCACCCCTCATACGGAATACCCTTGGCCTTCCCCTACCTGGCCCTACCTCACAGAATACGAACCCTCCCATGAGGGTCTCACCCCATGCCATACTCCTTAAACCCCCTCCCCTCGTCCAGGATCCGCCCCCACACCCCGCCCTTTACCACCCCTCTACCTTTCTCCCCACACCCCTCACACGAGCCCTCCGAGGCAGAAGAGCTCCCCCGAGCCGGTGGAACCAACCAACCAATGGCGGTCCTTCTCCTTTGCCTCCCCGCCTTACGTCACTTCCTTTCTGAGGGAAAGAGGTGGAGGGGATAGGGGAAAAGAAATTTCGAGGGGTTCACCTGAGGCTGTGAGGGTCCTTCTCTTTTAAGTTTTACGAGCACCTCCCGGAGATCGGTGTTAACACGCGTGTTTTCTAAGTCTCCATGTCATCCCCACTCCACCTCAAGGTGCGCGAAAGCACCTTGTATATCTACTCTGATGGATTTGCCAATAAAAGGATGAGGCGTGCGATGGACTTTCTGGCACTTGTCGGCTGAGGTCATCTCGTACCGGAAATGCATCTCAAGGCTGTTTGGCATACCACATCTCAATGTCAATGGTGGGATTTGAATTCTTTACTTCAAAATATTATATGGCAGTTGTTTTGGACATTTTACAAATTAGGGACGATCGTTTTTTAAAGCGAAGATATATAATTTTCTGTGTATAGTTTATGGACAATAATTAATACTGGAAAGACCAGTGATTTAAATACAATTTATGAGCTACCCTTGATTCGTCCAGAATTGCAAAAATGTCGCATATTTACAAAAGTTTTCGCGATGGAATGAGAATGCAGAAGTTCATGTTGTTAAAAGTTTTATATTGGTATAACGTTTGATGAAAACACTTGAATATATTAGGTGTCAATTACACAGGTCATTTTATATTAAAATTCATCATTTAAAAAAATGGAGACCACTCCTCTATGGCTTTGAGAACACTCAATTTATACGATTCATATATTCCCCAAAATAAAAATTTGAAAGAAAGGTTTAAACAAGTAATGTAATGAAATATGAATTATCAAGCCTTTGTCACTCACATGATGTTGATTTGATAGCTAATTAAGTGTTCCTCTTCTTTTTAACCCATTTCTCTCAATAATTAGTTTGTGATACTGTAATTATTTAACTATTCCAAAATTGTGTTTATTTATTCAATAAAAATTTAGTTAAAATCCTTCAGGGATCCTTGATCCCCTAATTATTTTTAATTAAAGCTGATGTATCATCATCTGTGAAAGGGTTTGCAGGTTACTCCACGAAATGCTTGTTAATTAATCCGTTACCAGATGATTTATAAGCGTTTACTAACTCCATCGCGCGCGGCTGGTACTCTTTGCTGTCCCTCCCACCATTGTGCGCCGCTCGACGCGTTGCAACGCCGTTAATACCCGCGTGTTAAATCGCCCGTGCGTTCGTGAACGCGTGTGCTGGTGGTGGAGTGCTGCAGCCCTCTTGCCACTCTGCCACCGCGCCCCATCCTGCCTTCCCACCTGCCCCCACCGCCCCCTCCCGTCCCTCCCTCCAAGCACCGGAGCCTTCCCTTCCCCTCGCCCGCCTCCACACTCCACGGCGGCCCACCTTTCTTTGCCCTCCCACTCTTTGTCGACCCTCCCTACCTCATCCTCCCACCTCCTCTTCCCCGTACCTCCTTCCACCTCTTGTTCTCCTCTCTCACGGCAACCTCCAGTCTGACAGCTCCTTCAGTCTGTCCCGAGACGCCAAACGGCGCGCAAGGAGGACGTATAGCGAAGGACAAAAGCAAGAGTGGTGGTTGTGTTTTTGTTTCCCCAGGCGAGACGGACCGAGGGAGTAGGCGGCAGGGGCCGCACCAACTTGCCGGGAGCTGTGTCCAGCGCACAGCCATGGCGACCGGTGAGTACTTGCAAACTTTTAGACGCCGATAATGATTACCCCCCTATGGTTTTTCACACCTGTTGAAGTCTCCCACCTCCTCCCGGAGAAAATGGATTATTTTCGCCGCCGAGTACACGTTTTCCCCCCCAAAAGTGAGTGATCATATCGTCTCTCTTTCCAAATATTTTCGTGGAGGACAGAGGATGAAATTACCCTTCGCTTCCTAAACCCTGGAACGTAATGTACGAGAGTGGTGTTGTTGTTCCTCAACGCCAGGACTGTTCACTCAAGTGCATCTTGGTGCCTGGATATTTTTTGGTGGACATCCATGTTTTCCTCTCTGGAAGTATGTGCAACCTTTTTCTCCGGCGTGATACTTTCGGGACCTTCAAAGAAAGCAAGAAAGGACCCACCGGGCCAAAACATATGGGCGCTTCGACGGAGGAACAGAGCGAGTGGAAATTGGACGGATTAGATTAAAAATCCCACACGGCGAGTTCGTCGAATCCACTTTTTTTAAACCCAGTTTTCTGTAAATGGAAATGAATGCTGACCTCCGCTGCTTCGCGCAGAGAAAACGCCCACGCCAGTCTGGATTAAGATCGAGGAACACTGAGGCAGCCGCCGCGAAGAAAATTTTGCAGGATCAACTCAGAAAGGAATGAAGACCCCGGCGAATGAGTGTACAGAAGAAGTACACCGGTATATTTCGAGGAGTGGTCCAGGACTAAACTATAAAGAGTGTTTTTTTCGGTGCTCCGGTGTGTCTGGTGCGAATTACCTAGAGGCTTCCGCCGCACAAGCAGGCCTTCTTCTAGGTCGTCGAAGAAGAAGGCTGGCCTCGATTTCTCTCCCGTGTGAGCCCACACTCCCAGGCCTTCTCTCCCTCTCTCTCTCGAACACTCCGGGCTAAGGCAGCTCTCTCTCCGCCTGAGCGCCGACCAGAAGGCCCCGCTCATAACCCCCTCGCCATACATTCCGCCCACATATTTTTATTCAGCTGTTTCTACATATACTTTTATCTCGCACTTGGATCAATAAGCCACGCACCTCTCCTGAAAAAGGTCGTATCTTCGTGCGAGTGCGTCATTTACCGAGTTTTATAAGCTATACTGCTCCCTGCTCTCGTTCGCCTTTAGAATCCGGGCTTACACACTTAAAACAGTAGTGTGTGTGCAGTTAAGTTTGTGAAAGAGCTTATTCGTGTCCGTCTGTGTGAGCGCGGAGCTGTCAAGAGCCGAGAAACGGGGATGAAATAACGATAGACCTTCTCTTATAAATATGACGTCTCGCCGCGAAGCTGGGTGCAATCGGGTGCTCGTAACTGTACTGTCGGTAGAAATGTTTGAAGTCTGTGAAAGGCGGTAAGAAAAGTCACTTTCTCTGACGCAAAATTATTAAGACGGGATGTTTCGTCAACTTAAAACATTTTTGTGTGTAAATCATAATAAATGAAACCCCGAGACACGACTAGTAGTCGTCGTTCACATAAAATTCAGGAAACAAAATTGTTAATCATTTTGAGAGATCGCACAGTTGGTTATTTTTCAGCGATATAGTTTTTTACTGTCTAGGTAAAGATGTTTCGGTAGTATCTTCACCTGAAAATGATACAGTGCAAATCAAAACATATTTTATCGTCAATAATTTCTATGAGAAATTGCAACTGTGTAGCTATTTAGTTCATTGAAATTCTACCATATAACGACCGACTCCTTGCTTATTAAGAGCTTATTATTTTGATTCGGGCCTTCATAGCTTTTAGGCCTTTAGTTTGTCAGATGTAATAGATGAAAATTTAAAAAAAAACTAAAATCAAGAGAAAATGATCAGCATATCATGAGCATGTCTCAAAGAGTCTGTAACCGGCGTATCGGAGAATATGCCTACCTCATAATCTCGCGTCTTGTAAATACTCCCCAGTTCTTAATCCTTAGAACATGATCCTTTTGAAGGGCCGTGAAGGAATATTTCAAAAGGAGGCGTTCACCGTCTCGTGTAACATTCCACGCGGATCTAGTTCTTAATAGATGATTCCCCCATCGGAAGACGGTGAGCGACCTGTTGAGAGGGCATGCATGCGTCGGCCATTGACTCCTGCCCGAGCGTTGAAGTCTCCCGGCGGTTGCATTCAAACCCACGCTATTTCTCTCTCGGACTGATGGACCCCGGGGTTCAAGATGAAGAGAATGGTGAGCGAGGTTGATTCGGAAAGAATTGCTTGTGAAATTTACGAAAATGATCGCATGGAGCCTGAATGTGAGCGGCTTCGAATGCTTGCGGGATGTTATCATTTTCATGAATTAAATTTTGATATAAATTTATTTCATTGCTATCCATGCGTTTATGGTAGTGAATTATTATCGAGACCAGATTTATCACCGCCAGTAAATTAAAGGGTATCCGATAGTATGAACAGTTATTTTTTTTAGATGAATGAAATAGTGCTTGAATAAACGTATGTTATTCCGGATATAAAATGGTAAATTCTCAGCCCTTACTATATTTTAGGGTCAGATTAATGTTCCATGAAAATATCCAACATTTTATAAAGTGCGCTAACTAAATAGTACCAGAATATTTGACTTGTGCGTCTTTTATATTATTTTGTGTCCGCATACCTATAATTGAAACAAGTGTTGCATATGACGAGGAAGCTGGCTTAGCATTACTCATTTTAATAACACCTTTTCATATTATTTTCGTTTACCATATTTCGTTTGCTAAATGGTGACCATTTTTGTTCGTAGATGTTATATCTTAGAAGTCGCGAAAAATGAGTTTCATTTTAGTTGCAAAAAGGTTGTATCAATGCTCAAAAACAGATCACCCAAAAAATACACACAAGATTTTAACGTAATTCACAATTTCACAAATTTTAAAATGCCCAAGGTTTTCACGTAAATACATATGCCATTGCTCAGGAACGTTTTAATTTTTTTTTACGAGTGACAAGTATGGTAATAGCAGTACTGTTTATTTTATCTTGAATTAAATTGATATGTTGATGAATTATTTTGCATGGTCAGTTCATTGAGCTTTCGTTTCTTCAGCTATACTTATATTAATTTTTTTTTACGTTCGTCTTTGTCCTTCTCCGTCACTTTTACGTGCGTTTTGCAAGAAAACATTTACGAAATGGCGCTTTTGCATTAACATTTTTGATCAATTGCATTTTGAGACCTTCTATGTGATTTTAGCATGATTGCGTGATACAGCATTAATTCGCGTTACCGCTTAGTTTACTATTCATGCAAAGAAAGAAATATCATTGGTCTGCTTCAACCAACTCCATCGATTATTCCACCGCGTCGATTTCTCTGACATGCTAGCATTGCATCAGGTGGAATTTTAGAATCATTGTCCTTAGAATATTTAAAGATAATATTAATGACTGTACTAGAAAATCTTAGTTGGTATATAACGCCAATTCATTTTCATTTTACTTTATTTTTTCAAAGTCTGAAAAATAATGTTCGTTTTAGGATAAAATGTGGTAAAGATAAAGCTAAATATTTGTCCTTATGCGCGTGTTTCCGAGACTTCAGGCTGGGTGTTTACTCGCCCTACTTCATCGACGAAGGAAAATCCATTGTTTGTGTGTGAGAGACTACTTTTGGATGTTCTAAACTATTCAGGTTCTGCGAAAGAGAATATCCATCTTCCCATCGTTTGATGTTTTTTGAATACGTGACATTAGCAATTACCTTTTCGTCAATCGTTGAAATTTTATCGTGATAATTTTCAAATAAATTTAGTGTGCTTTTTAATAAAAATTATGTCTTACTTAAAGCTTCAAAAAATTCTTATTTTTAGTCTTTCGGTGCCTGTAGATATATTGAAGATATTATTAATTTGACAACCTCACTACCTATTTGACGACCTTTGCAGACGCAATACCTGTTATCAAATCGTCCAGGGAAGATTTTTATGGTTGCTTCATTAGCCATTCAGCAATAGGGATGGATTTACACCTGCATTTTTAACCCGATTAGGAATTTCACGGGCATCTTACGTGTTAAAATATGAGTACATAATTACCTTTTATAAGCTGAGTGATAATTTACTCCCTGTGGGAGCATATACAAAATTTTTCCCATGTCATTTCGGAAACTTCTTCATATTATTGATAATTTATATTGCGTCTTCGGTGCCAATTATAATATTAGAACTTTTCATACAAGTTCTTAGTTTTACCATTGTAGTGGTGTCTTTTTCTAACGTAAATCTTGCATAGTTTAATGGAAAATAAAATATTAACTATAAAATAAAATTGCTATGAAAGGGAATGATAATAGTTTTTGGTTCCTGTGCTATTTTATTTTTCACTGAAAAAACACTTGTTTCGTCAATAAGCCAAATAGTTTTACTTATTTTACGACTTTTACTCTTTGGGAATTAATTGCGTAGGCCTCAAAATACTTGTGACGTATTTCCTTAAGAAATACTTCACTAATGGTGTCCGAAAAATTCAAATACAGTTATTCAGGAAACATTTTTAGGAAACGTATATGAATTATTGCATTTCATCTGCACAAAACGTTTTCCTTCTCAGCTTGTTTCACACGTTCCGTATGGATATGTTTTTTATTTTTTCCGAAAAATGTGAGATCCAACTTTTCCAACTAGTCAGATGAGGAAGCCCGCTGAAATGTGCTCCTCTCCGAACTTTCTCTCACTCCGATGTACACCCGTCTGATATTAATGGGAAGTCGCTTTATAACCGGTAATTGACTCAAATATGGCGACGAACTGCGACTTTCTGCACCTCATGTGACGATTTACGCCGCAAATAGCAGATTTTGCCGGTTTTCGCTCGCAAAATGCATGCGGGAATTTGTAAAAAACGCACATTCATTATCGTATGGACATTGGGCCAACCTTCAATGACGTCGCCGACTGTCGCCCACCGCAAGCCAGCCACTTCATATGGGATTCGCATAGCTTTCCTCTCTCTCTCAACGGCTCTCCCGCCTCTTCTCCCGTGATCCCCCCCTTAAGTTAACACTCCCCTCCTCCGAGTCCCCTGAGGCTAGGCAAGCTCCCCCACTCTTCTACCTACCTTAGTAGCTCTCCCTTTCCCTATCGGGAAGGAGAAATTGGGAAGGAAAGCGCTCGAAGTTCAACTGGTCGACCCCCAAGTGATGATGGTTCGGCTGACCACAAGCGCAAATTACAGTGTGCGAATCAAGCAAATAGTAAGAAGTTCCTCGGAAGAAAAAGTGAAATTTATATGTCGTTTCTTTCTAGTTACCCCAAGCTTTGAGTACGCCGCGAGATTATGGGACCGTGCACGGAAATATTTTACGCCAGAAATAAACAAAATATCAATGAAAGCCACACGGTATGTAAAATACTGCTACAAACGAATATAGGAAGTAACACGGCTATTGGAAGGGAGCTACTAGAGACTCGGAGGCTTGACTAACATTAGGTACCTCCTTGAAACATTCAGAACATGCAAGATTTAGGATGACACATAGGATAGTATTATAACCTCACATTATATCGACAAGTACTAGATGGCAGTGGGGACTTAGTAGTCTCGATAACGCCCCAGTAAAGTTGGCACTACCGTTGTTATGGAGAGAAATCAGATATTAGATACAAAATAAGAGAGTTAAGACCACTAAACTAATTGACACAAGAATTCCTTCTTCCCATCCACCATTAGAGACCACAACAAAAACAGATATATGCTTATGCCGGGTTTATAGAGTCTGGTTAAGGTTAACCACCGGATAACGTATCCTTGACATTCTTTTGGTTCTAACTGAAAGGTTTTGTATATTATAACAGACTGTTTGCTTGCTTAGGTGAGCGTTATCGTTGGGATAGAGAATTCATTTGCCTTCATACAAAGTAAATATTTAATCAGGGATTATAAATCCGGCCCTAAGACACAGTCATCTCACATTTTCCTTTTCATCATTTCCATTATTCAAAACCTTTTCTCTGCAGATGAAATTATAGTGATCCGACCCCATATGTTTACGCATAATAGTCATCCCTTTCGGTTCAGTTACTATGCATCGGCTATCAAATTGTCTCGGGTGTTCTTCCCTCTCGGCTTAAAGCCCGCTTTTTTGATGAATAGGATATGATATAAATCCCTCCACGCCCTGCCGTGAAATAAGTGGGCGGTCTAGCCAATGCTTCCCTGCGTGGGCTTCCCTTGAAGGTCCTTAGCGGTGTGCATATCGATTTCACTCATAGCGAAAGTGTATTTGCTGTGTTACTTAAAATACACCCACTCGACCTGAAATCAATTTTTGTTCTTTTTAATCTGATCACTCGAGTTTCTTGAGCTGGAGTCACCGGTTATACAAATGAGATCGGAAAATTTTTAGGCTTTTCCAGATGTTTCGACTCGTTGGCTTGAGGTTACGTTCAAGGTTTCGGAAAGATCGACGTCAGTGTTCACAAGGAGTTGAAATCCTTGGCTTCCCAAATAGAAACGAAAAATTATCAGGCAACAATTTTCATAGCTTTAAAATAAAGTTCATCCTATAAAACACAGGTGCCTCATTGTAAACGTTTCTAGCTTTTATTGATTTTATGATCAGAATATTATAGGGGCTATTTATTAATCTCATTTTGATTCAGTTTTAGTCATTTTATCCGAGTGTTCCAAGACAAATTCACTCACGCAATGCACCTCTTTGGATATATTTCCGTTTTAATTTATTGCGTGAAGAATAATTCTTCAAAACTGCTTCCAGCATCATTTTAACTTCTAGATTACAAAAAATTCCTCTGCAATGGAGCATTAAATTGTTAATTTAACATCAATATCATCATGAGATTAATGAATTCCTGCTCATTAACAGTAACCGATTTTGGAGTCAATTCCGTTTACAAATTGCGAATCACTTTTTTTTTCTTTGGTTCAATGAGGCGTCAGGTGATCATAAGCAATTAAGTAATTCACATAGATTTAAAATATGTCTTAACTTTCCCCATCCGTTAAATGCAGAGTGTCTCGACGACTATACCGATGTATATGGGGCTAAGTGCTGACAAACAAGGAAGTAATAGACCGGATCGTAACCCACTGCCTGAACTCACTCTACTCCACTCCTTGAGAGTAGAAAGTAAATTAACCCAATGGCATTTTGCTTCTGTGAATCAAGTAGAGAACCAACGTTTCCACTTCTATTACTGCACTTAATTTAAGTTAATGCCTGCAGGCTAAGTCGATAAAACTATATTTGAACGTTGTGCATAAAAAATAGATCTTAAAAAGAGATTCACTAACCCCTCAGTAATGATCAACCAGATTCTAAAGATCGCTTAATTATTAGTGTTTCCTGCTATAGGAAAGATTTTGTAGAATTGGATGTTCAGATTGGTAACAATGAGAATTGCTTAGGTTTTCGAATATCCTGTAATAAATATAACACCAATGTTTAATTCATGGATGTGTGGAAAGAAAGACGTTTTGGTATGAGTTGCCACGTAACCTGAATATTGTGATGAACGGGCAAAATGGCATTTCCTCACAAGATTATTCGAACAGGGAATATTCAATATTTTTACAACTTATTTTTTAATTTTAGGGACCATTCTACCAAATTTAGCGGAGTAAATATCCTGTTTCTTTTTTTTGCTTATTCAAATTTTCAAAAATTTATTAGAAGTGGAAAATTTGACGGTTAAAGAAAGCCAAATTGCTATTCATGCTACTCAGTGTGTGGTGTTATTTATCGCCGAGCATCAAATTTTATTGTAAAGGAATGATATGTGAAATAACGGCGGGATAGACTGGACTCTCAATGCCTAAGCTTTCGCTCGGCAAAAACCTCTTCGTAACTCACTCTCAAATGAGTCCGACCCACCTGACAGGCTAGGAAATCTCGTCTCCTTTTCTCGCTGAATTTGTCTTTTTGTAATCAGTTTGATCAGTATGCCGTTCTTTATACCTACTCTCATTATTTTCAAGTAATATTTTCTGTGGAGCACAACGTCAAGGAAATAAATACTATATATCATGAGATTAGCTGCGTGTTTTGAAGTACAATTCTCTCGCAGGAGACATCTACTGACTTGCTCTACACTCTTTCCATTGTGTCTCAATATTAACGCACATATGTGTGAAAATTAATCCAAGATCTTCGTGTTTAATCCTCAACAAAGTCATTTTTGTACGGTGGCATTCCTAACAACTGTGCACCGGGTGAAGAGTTTCGCAAGACAGAAAGTAATATATTCATCGGACGGAACGTTAAATTGAGGACCCCTTACCTCCTTTCGTTAGGAGTGGGCTAATTTCCACGCCGGGTTTCTCTCCACCCTTGCCTACATTATTGAAATAATAATTCCCCTGCCAAACTATTCAACTTTACTGAATAGTCCAAATAACCTCAGTTGTCGGTACCTTCCCCGAATATCTAACCAGAGGAGGTATTTCGTACAATCAAAGATCGGTTCCTGGAGATTATTACCCCAAGTTTACCACCAGAGGAAAGCAAAATCTTTTCTTCGTGATTATTACTCTAGAGTTGGTAGTTTATTTTTTTTAATGCTCAGCCAAACGTTGGTAGGCTTGAGAGAAAGATTGTTGCTATTACTGTATATTTTTCCTCACCACCGGCTGTTTTTTTTGCGAGGCAGTGTGCGTTCTTTCCCCGTTCGTGGGACCCTTTGCGTGAGCGTTGCGTGGGCCATAGTTTTTTTTTCTCGACTGGGAAGTGGAGAGGTTCCGTCGGCGCGTTGGTCCTCGAGCCTCCCCTTAAACGCGGCGCCACCCAGCGTTTGCCGAGAACAATGGGTCGTGAACTCGATTCTCGTTTTGGAAGAGGAAGGAAGAGGGAGGCCTAGATACAAAAAACGTACGATATTGGGGCCACGAGACGTTATGTTACATTTATAATTTTTGGCAGATTGTGGGTATTCACTTAATTAGAATCTCGTTTGGTTTTCGTATATATCTTCTTCTCAGCGCTCCGTATTCGTTTTACCAATGCTATAAATCGCGTTGGCTGTCATCGTTTATTTAAAGATGGTCTTATATGTGAGTTTGTTTTGTGCTCTAACCAATGTAAGAAATTCTTCCTGTAGCTTGCCTTCTTTCGATTTTTCACTACAGCATGAGATGCAGAATATATTATGTTATAGAGTGTCTAGTTACATTATCAGTTTCCTTCGGGTGGGGAAATCTGTAAATGACTTATTCATATCTATTTAATGGACAAGGCTGGAGTTTTCCAATTTACTTCAGGTTTTTGATAAGACACAATATTCAAATGTTATAATATTTTTACTCTAAAAATAACATCTTTGCATTTTCATTCGCCGTCAATACTTATTCAACCGATTACTTGTGACCCACAAAAGTACCGGCTTCAGCGTTTAGGCAATACATTAATTTATCTAAATAATATTGGTACATTATACACTAAAATTAGGTACATATTTAGCAAAAAAACGTATTAAATTCTTGATGCTGATATGTAAGTCCTCATAAATGTATAAATTGTATACGATTATATGCAGTAGAAGCTCACCTAGGCAATACTTACAAAGGCTTATTTTTATGCTGGTGGATATCACTTATTTTTTCTGCCATTTGTTCAGAAAAGTATGTCTTTTTGAGATAATTGTATGGTGGTGAACTACTTCCATTTAGTAATTTTTTAATGATGCATGACAAATCGTTTTTACTATTTTTCCAGCAACATATAGTTAATTTATAGATATAACTCGACACTAAAATGCATTAAATCTTTTTGAATGTGTTCGCGCCAACATGTAAAAGTTGGACGTTTCCTTTCCATTCCAAGACTCAGACAGATGACTCGTTTGATTAGCCCTGCATAACTTGTGCCCCGAATCATAACATCGGTACACATGGTCTGTTTCTTCAAGTTCCTGCAGTGTGAGTCTAAGACTACTAATTACAAATATGACAGCGGGAGTAGGTAGTAGGTTACGTTGAACGGTCCAGCGGTGCCGCATGAGGTGATAATCACTCGAGACGACCCGTTGGGGAAATGTGTACCCGGATGGGTGGTAGTAAGTGTGATATGGATGGAAACGGTGCCACACAGATGAGGCCCTGAAATGAACGAATCACGATCGAGGGTTCCAAGGTCAACCACCTTGCGAGTCTTAGGAAACGCCCGATCGGAGCTAGGTAATTGCATTGAGGAAACAGCGCCGCAAGGAATGTGGAAATAATTATGCATTAGTGGTTGATATACTTTGAATCATGCCGTTCTTGGAAATACCAAGAGACATTTTGTAGATTTTTTTCTGCCGATTGCTTATTTTGTATGGCTCTTTTATTCATTATGCTGTTTCCGCGGCTAAAATGGATTGATTATTTTAGGCATCAAGATCACAAAGAGTTCTATGTGACCTATGTGACAGTCAAGTATTAGTTTTCCACAATTTTAAGATGGTATTTCATAGCGAAAATTAATTGTGCTTTAATAAAGTTCAATCCTCGATAAAGTTTTTTAAAAACCTTATATATTCGTAAAACACTGATCCAGGCGTAACTTGGTGGAACCAAGTCATAATTATTTAAAACGGTGGATTTAAAGCGCTGTAAAAATTGTATACCGACAATAGTTCAGAAATTCATTGCAATTATCAAGGTTATTTATGAAATTAATAAAAACGATATCTAAGTATTTTACACACTATTGTTTATATTAGCTAGTATATTCGTGCAGAATTTCGGAAGTCGTATAATGTGCGGAAATCCTTTTGAACAAATAAATATCATTAAATTGAAATAACGTATTTATAGTCGAAGAAATGAATATATGAATGAGAGGTGCTTGATATAACATGCGATGTTAGCAGCTTGGAGAGGTATGGATGAATGGGAGGCGGGTCTTTCTTAAGAGAGAGTCGTTGGGGTAAATAAGCATGTGTTAGCTAGACCAGGTCTTTTGGGAGGGGCCATTCTTTATGGTTTGCCTGGAATTTAACATGTTGAAGCGTGACAGTGGTGATAATGAGAGAGGACTGCGCTGTGTCCTGAAGTCCCCTTTTCCGAGCTCTGTGTTCACGCACTTAGAGCTTGGCGATGGTGTTTTTGTACCACTTTGTTAGTGGGTTGGAAAAGTAATCCTTACGTCATCATCAGCAGTCATCAATCCGAAGATTGGTTTGCTGCAGCTCTCCACTCTACTCTCCTATCAGCCAGCTGCTTCATCCCCACAATGTTTCATTTTGACGACCTCCACAACTTGTCTGATGTATTCGTCTGTAATTATTGCCATATATTTCTTCTTCCGTTTTTGTTTTCAATAAGCTATTGTGTCCCAAAAAAAGCTCAATAAGTTTAGATCTTCTTCTTCTCAGAGTTTTCAGTATGCTTATTTTCTCTCCAACTCTTCAGAGGATTTCTTCATCGGTGATTCTCTACGCCCATTTGATCTTCATCATTCTTCGGTAACACTACTTCTCCATTGCTTCCAATCTCTTTTTCTCTGAAGCAGTAATACATTCATTATTTCTTGAGGCTTGAGCTGTTTGAAATACGAGGCATATTTGTTCTGTAATCATGATTCGAACATGAAGATGCCGGTAGATAAGCGACATCAGAGTGTATCTTTTACCGAGATGTTTAATTTGTAGTTACTTCCATTCCTTCCAGTTCCGTTTATAAGTTCCAGTTATTTTTAAATAACCCCTTGGTCACATTTTGACCATTTTGAAAAAAATAAATTATCTTATAATTCAAAGGTTTTAGAATGACAGAGATAAATGAACAACCTTTTTCTTGTCCATTACTGTATTTCGGTTATAGCAATCAGTCATAATATATCAGCATAAGAATTCTGTGCGAGACACACATTGTTCGGTAGCAATGCATTAATTTCGGAAAAAACCCTACTTGAAAATCAAGCTGATTTGGCGTCTTTTCTTTTAAGGTGGCATTAAATATCCTTATTCTTAGATCCTTCCGCAATTTTAATCGCTATCTCAGTTGAGATGAAGGTGAAATAAAATTCTCATGTTGCCGAACTACATGGATAAATGAACTAACTCGTCATCAAAATCATAATTTGTGTTTTATAAACATGCAATACTCAGTTTTTTTTCCAATGAGTTCACATTCCTCAATCGGTGTCTGGCCGGTAAACATCTAGGGAGGGCTGTTAAAACTATTTCGGCCCATTTATGGATAAAATAATTACTTTTTAGTTTCCCCGCGTCTTGGTTAGTTAAAAACCAAATGTTTCCTCTCCACAGCCATAGACTTCACCAGATACCTTCTCCATTATTCTTCACCCTTGATGAAGTCTCCGGTAGTGGAGTGGAGACTGGGTTTTCAACTAACCGAAACGCGGGGAATCTCAAAAGAAATTATTTTGCTCTAGGACGGACGTCGATGATAAATATTTAAGGACCCTTTTCTGATGGATTGTAAATTATTGAAATGACAGTTGCAGTTGAAGTGGCTTCTCTCAGAGACCAGATTGAATTACAACTCATCTAAAACGTCTGAGAATTCTGTTACGTGGAAGCCACGCGAGGGTAATCATTCACGCTTCACCCCGCTCCGTGGATCTGCACGGATGGAGAGCGTTCGTTGCCTGCTCTTACAAAACTGGTATTTCCGGCACTTTCTCCCCAGACGTCCGAGGGGAGAGAGGGTTGAGGGGGAAGCTGATGTCACGTGAATTCAATCCTTTGGTTCTCCCTCCCCCTTGTTCGCAACAATGCTCCTTAAACCAAATCGTCATTTCCCCCGGCCTTTGCCGCAAATTTGAGTACCTCTAATGGAATCCTTCCCCGATTTCGGCGTATATGTCGTTAATTGGTCGTTGGAATCTCCGTCTCATTCCAGTTCCGTCCTTGATCTGAGCTCTGCGTTTTGACATTTGTGTGCACTCATCGGCTCGTGATATGGCTCAGAGACAATCAGTGGGGGTCAGAGACAAGCTCAGTCATACCTGAGAAATGCGAGACTTCAAATCATTTTTTGGCCTCCAGATATTTTCACCGTGACATACCTCTCTTCGTCATCATTAGTATAGTGGGGTGTCAAGTATCTTGAATCTTACACATTCCACATGCTTGGTTCATATTGCAGGAGGGTAAACACAATGTACTTACCAAAACTATAGTTGCTTACACACTCACGTTATTTCCCTGTGAATTTTTCAACCGTGGATATTCTACACATCCTTGAGGCTCTCTAAATGGCTGAAAAATACTACAGAGTACCATTTCTGTTGGCGTGAATGTGGTCAATGGTGGCTTTGGCATTAGTCGTGCTTCAAACGTTGATTAAAACCTATGTCGAATGAATTAAATGTAATTAACCTCAATCCATAGCTTCCGTATAGTAGTTTATAATTCTTTCCTGATTACTTAGCCATATGTTTCTCGTTGATAAGGCCAATAATACTCAAATAATCGCATGTCATACAGAACTATCACAAGATCGGTCCCGTTAGACAAGAAGTGAAGTTCACTGACAAAGGAAACCGTTGTTATTATTTCTGCGAATATAATGCTGAAGGATTCAATCCTTTAAACTACATTTATAAGCGAACGATTTATGATGCAATCGGTTATAATAGTCAAATATGCCCTTGTGTTTGATGGTAATATATAGCCAACTTTGAATCGAATTAGTGTCGAAGCACGCAAGCTATTGCTCCTATAAAGAAATCGGAGAAATTCAACGTCACATATGAATATTCATTGAACTTACGCTTACGATCAAGTCACTAAGCTTAATAAGTCGTAATCATACTATCTCAGGAAGAGTGAAAGTGAATGTAGTCTAGTTCCACATTCTGAGAACAAAAAAGCCAGATTTTATCTTTTGCATTGCAAAATATAACCGTCTAAAAACTAGTTTAGTTCAAGGTTCTACTTCATATCCTAACGTGATTATGGTGAACCACTACTTAGATGAAATTGTGATTAGATTGGTGATTTTACTCGTAACGAAATAGGTTATTCGTGAAAATTTTCCTCGGCGTGAAAAGAAAGTATCTTTAGCTATTTGCGGATACCAAGAAAAAAACATGTTTAATTAGATTTAGCCCGAGTATTTTATAATGCGTATCGCCGGCTCCATTCCTCTTAACGACTGTTCTGTTTATACAAGCCAGCCGCGGTAGCCAGGTCGGCAATGCGCAGGTCTTTCAGCTCGAAGACCGTGGGTTCGATTACCTCCTTGGGCGTGTATGCTTTTTTTTTCAAAGGATTTAGGAGGTAGGAAATACAGTGAGAAATAACCTTAGGAGCTTGAGCACCTAAAACTTAAACTTATATGCACAGCAGAACTTAACCAGAGAAGAGTTTAAGGTGGGATCAAGTGGGAATGAGCGGGCATAGAAACCGAAAGACTCCGGCGGCAACCCTTGAAAGGATCCTCGGTCCCTTTGTACCGCCTCTCCAGTATCCTTTCCTCTTACAAAAAGAGAAGTATCAGGCGTGATATGGTAGAAGTTCAGCATAATGAATCACAGAAATGGCAATTTTCCACTAGATAAGGTTTATGAAGACCATGGTTTCGATGCACTGCATCATCATCAGGTACATACACAAAAACAGATTGGGTATATATACAAAATTTTTGCAGAGGAGGAGGAGGTGAGGCAGGGAGGAGAAGGGGGGTGAAGGGTAGGCGAGAGGTTGGAGGTGGTTGGGAAGGAGGAGAAGTTCCTTTCCTCTTTCTGACGTCATTTTCTTCACTGGCTAGTGCCACCAATTTTTGCACAACGTATAATACTTCATTTTTTTACTCATTCGGAGTCGTTGCAAGGTATTCATGCAGCGCAATGCAAAAAAAATTAATCTCACGTTCGCCTGGAGTAGGTATATCTCCCTTCCGATGTTAATTATGAAATGCCACGTTACTTGGTGCCTTATGTCACCTTGCGTGGAGGTGGTTGGCGTTTGTTACAGGCGGGCTCTCATCCCACGACCTCCCCCCCTCCCACCATTTCACTTCTCCGCGCACGCTAACCCTTTCACCGTTTCCGTCTCCGCCCTCTCCCTCAACCCCTCTCCCTCCCCACCCTTTCCCCCCCCCCATCCCCCTTCCCCTCAACCTACTCCCAACCCCCACCACCTTCGTTGAGACAGCATTCCTTTAACGGCCATCAAGAGTGGCGGTGTGGAAGGGGGATGGGGAGGGAAGCAGAGATGTGACGGGGCGTGTGTCACGGCACATATCGACGGCGGCGAACAACCTCGAAGTCCTGCGGTATTAAGTTTGCCCTTTCATCCCCCACCCCACCATTCCGTTCGGAAAATTTTTGCATCCGCCAACGGCGAAGTGAAGAAACGCCGCAAGGTTGTCGTTGCAATCATGCCGGTCGATTGAGATCATTGCGCAAAAAGATTTGTGGTTTCGGGTCCGAGAGACCGTTATTCTAAAAAGGGGGATTCACTTGCGCACATGCTATGTTAGAGATTCATCTCCATTCGGTAGCTGCGCTAAACCCCTGGGAGAGTCGACGTCTTTCCCGGGTGTGTGATATTACGCCTGCTCGCGGCCGGGTTAACGTGAGCTGAGGTAATGAGTTTCTTTGAGTTGAGTTTGAGTTTGAATTGAGTAAACTCTGCAAGTTTGCTAATTTTCTTATCGGCGTAAAAAGTCCCTTTTCTTGTATTTTCTCCACGTTAGCGTCATAACACTGATAACTTTACCTTGAAGACGTTTACGTGCAACGTAAACGCGTGACTGGCACTAGTGCTCCAAATGGATGCATTAAGAACTTGATGGGTTGTGGGAGCCAATCGGAATTCTCACGGTAAACAGCTGACTGTCGGGGTTCTACGTGCGGATCGTTCGCAAGGGAAATATAAGTTACCTCTCTCTTAGGTTACAAGTGGGTATACGTCACACTGTAGGTATGTAGTGATTGCAACCGACACTATTTCTTAATATGGGTTTATTTTTATGTTAGCGGTAAAAAGTTTAGACGCGACTTACTCCGTTGTATGAGGTTCAGAGCCATAACTGGAGCGGTATAGACGCAACATAAACGTTTCTTTCCCTGAATTTGCGTTCGATGTGGTCGATTTGGTTCAGTTTTATCTGCACGATTGAAATTTTAAGACACCTAATGTTAATTGCATATCATCCTTTAGGATCTAATTTCGAAATATTTTTAGTCGGAATAACTTATCTGGTGGAGTTGTCAAATGAAAGCCAGTTGTCATGCATTCTCTCGCAAACTGTTTACGTTCTTTAAGGAGCAATTAATTTTCCTTTCTAACGATAATCCGGCATTGAAACAAAGATCCGTCATTGAAGTATTATTAATGGAGTGTGACCAAGTTTATTCGTCCTTGCAGTGCAGAACCCGTTTTGATTTTTATTTTTTTACTTTTCGCCGTTGCTGGCCCTATAGAATGTCGTTGCTTGCCTGCTTCTTAAGCCTTCCCCTCCGAATAGAAGCGATTCCTTCCTTGGGAGGCCACACGAAAAACGAGGAGCGTGCGCAAAAAGAGTGTCTGCTTGGAGTCAGGACGGCAGAGGAGGAAGCGGCGAAGGGAGGCAGCCGAGTGAGACGGGCAGATGGCAGCCAGCCACCCGGCGCGCATGGACGCCTCGGCGCACTCTGTTGTTTTCCGTGGAAGAGGCGGGAGTCAGACCTCCTCCCTACCCTACACCCACTCCGTTCCTCACTCGAACACCCACACTAAAGCCCCGATCAAACACACTTTCAAGGTATCGACCATTGTGTGCACGTCCTATCGTAAGTGGAGAACACTGTGTGAACACGCGTTAGCACCATCGTAATTTTTAATACCGAATGCGGATAACCTTGGCGCTGTCATCAATGTGAGAAACCAACAAGGATGCAGCGCAATAAAAAAGAAATTATAATTTCTGCAATTATCGCAGATTTTTTCAGTTAATAGCAATGTTATTCACGAGCAATAAAAAATGCCCTGGATGTTAAAAAAACACCCAAGAGGGCAGCGTACTCTTTATCTTTTAGTAGAGGACTAAAAAATATCGCCACCTATATCAGTAATTCAACAAGGCAAATAAAATGGATAAAATTAAACTGGTTCTTTTTTGTAGAAGAAGCAGAGTAGTGTCATCTCCATTCCCAAAATTGCAAAGCGTTTAGAGGAATGCGGGACTTCCAGTTTCGATTGAAATCAGCTGCTTGCCTTTCTCTTTGCGCGCTGCGAATACGAAGCAAGGATGGACTGAGTAACGACAGTAATGGAGTAGTGTGAATGCAACTTGATTGTGTTACGTTGGTAAAAACGTACGATGTTGGTTTGAACGTTGCCTTCTCCCCCTCTGTTTTCCCCCGAACATTATCACCCACAACTCCCTCCTGCCACACTCATCCCTTCCCTTATGCCCGCCGAAGTACTGACTGAACGGACTGAAAGCACCCGTAGACCCCCATCCTCCTTCGACGGGTGCTCCCTCATCCGTCACCCAGCCGAAACAGCCAGCGGAAGGAGAGGTGCGAGGCGAATCGGCGAGTTTTTCTTCCAACTTCCCCATTCGGAAAACCTCTTCCTCATTTCCCTTCCCGCGTCCCATATTGTATACAACCCCACTCCCTTAAAGCCTTCTCATCCCACTCTCCCAACCCCTCTCGGGCCCCCCGAAAGTTCTTTCGGTCATCCTCAACTAATCTCACACTCCACGTACCCAACCAAGCTTGTGTAGAGTAAGGGGAGGGGGTCTTGAAGCGTTGATTAAAATTAAGATGGAACTTAAAAATTGCGGAAAACTTGTGTATCTAACGGAGAATAGCAAAATTGAGAGGTTACACGTAACTCGTGTCAAAGCGGGATTGCGTCTGCTGTGGCGATATCGCAATTAGAAGTTATATGTACGAGCAAACATCAAGTAGGCCTTCGCAATTAGAAGTCCCAGGCTGACGAACACAATAGCTGACGATCGGATAAGTTCCCTCCGTTCGAAGTAACATATCGAACTCCAAAACTCACTAGTTCGTAATTAACTTTGCGGTATTCCATTATTTTTGTCGATGAATATATTTTAATAATACCACTTTTATTTTAACTAAGCGACCCGGGTTTCAGTGAATAATCACTATCATCAGGCATTAATTGCATCATTAATTAATCAGATCGCAATTAATGCCTGATGATGGTGATTATTCATTGAAACCCGGGTCGCTTAATTTAAATAAAAGTGGTATTAGTAAAAGATATTCATCGACAAACATATCGAACTCCATTCACTTTTGAGAATTCCATCCAACGAGCTCATCCGTTGGTTTCTTGAGGAGGCTACCGACAACTGAGGTAATTTTCGCCACTAAAGATTAAGTAGGTACAGGTAGGATCAATTAAGGCATGGATTAAGAGTGCGGAGAGACAATCTTCGTCGGCATTAGCTTATTCTCAATAAAAGGCGCCCAAGGGTCCACAGTGTAACGCCCTTCGTGACCAGGTGACCAGTACCTTACTTAAGGCCCCCTTCATAGAGCACCCAACTAGGGATCGGAATTTAATTGTTAAAATATTCGCCATGGCAGGGACTCGAACCTGGTGCATTGGGATGGGAAGCCAGGGCTCTAACCACCTCACCAACCCGATCCGAACACACCCTGCATATCTACTCTTTCTAGGGCACCTCCCAGGGTTGTTATGCTCGTGTCGGAGCAGTGAAGGGAGGCAAATGGTGGCAAACAGCTTGCACCCTCGGATCCTTTTAAGCGTGACCGTTGGAGGGGAATTGTAATTGAACGCAATGTTTTGGCGTGCCCGAGTTTTCTTTTGATGAAGCAGTGCTTCCGATTCACGGGATAAACCCAATTCCTGAACGCTTCGGGAGTTAGGATCGGTTGAACAACTTATGCACAGCCGTTTCTATTATAAACACTTCATATTTATATGCGAGGGCATAAAAAATATATGCTTTAACAACTCCCTTTCTGTGGCTCACCGGAAAAAATATTGATGCATGTGTACTTCGGCATTACTTTCGTAGATATGTGGAGTAATATTAGAAAAATATTACAATTCAATTGTCTGGTTTGAATATAATTTTGACTATATTTCGAAGTCTATATAATCGGTACTTTTTGCATCTCGAGGAAATCATGCATGCAATGCATCATTTGCATTGGTTGCGTATTATGGCATATAATTTTATCTCAAAATGTACGATAAAATGCAATAGCCATGATGTTACTGAATGTGCAGAAGGCCTTCTCGAACTTCGGATGAGGATTTTTCTTTCACCAACCCCAGATTTCTCAAATGTCATAATCTTAGGTTTTGTGGGTTTAATAAATTTTTAGATATTTATGACCAGTTGAGTAAAAGAAAAGATGTTCCTAACCATCAAAGGTTTGATTTTTACGGACTTCTTTTCAGTCTAGCACATAGAACTTCCTAAATAGAGTTTCTCGGTGAAAAATGTAGCTAACTCCTTCGCTAAATCAGTTTTATCACTAAATCGCTAAATCAGAATTGGGCTATGAAGTACAAAGACTGAGTATTATAAACTATGAATAACTGGTTACATCCGCGGGCTAAAATTTTCCAGCGGCTGAAAGCATTCATTGTGTTTCGAGTGGTCACTGATTTTAAGAAATGTTTTCTTTTCTTTTGCGCATTTATTATAGCCAACATGAGTATATTTTATTCAATTGACACCGCAGAGAGGATTACCATTACGCATTTGTTTTCCCGAGAGAAGGTTTGAAATATCGTTTCGAAAACTGTTCTCTGAAACTCAACTCACGCATCTGAGCGTGACGTGCATACGCCTACGGACATATTTTTGGCGGAATTTATATAACACCCAACAGGCAAGAGAAACTCTTTGGGTGACTAGTCTCCATAAAATGTCGGCGGCCGCATCACTCAAACGTGCGCACCTTTTCGCCTCGTAGCCTTAAGGGGACAACAGTCCCCTACCTTCTCCTCCTTACCTACACCCTACCATTCATGTCTACGCCCTTGCGTTTTCAGCCAAGCCTCCCTTTTGGAGCCTCCTCCTCTTCTCCAATGGTCACAGATGCCGTTGGGCATTCCTGCGGCCAACACTCTCACCCCCTCTTCAACAACCCTCCCACCCAATTCTTCAGCTCGCAAAAATGCCTCGCAGGTGGATGAGCTGGTGGACGGCCTCCCGGCACGGCGGCGGTCGGAAAGGTGGCGGTGCGAATGAACTCCTGCAGAAAGACCGGGCACACCTTTTCGCCATCTCCTCTCCCCCACAATGCGCGCATCCCAGTCTTCGATTCTTTTATTTTCCCCTTCCACGGGCCCATGTGACGTCATCGGAAGCCGTTGCGTCACCGCGGGCGATTTAAATCTCGTTAATTTGGACTCGGGATGCTTGAAAAGGTCAGGTTTCGTGGCTCGCACCCAAGAGGAAAGAGTGACGATACTATAGTGATTAGGAATGTGCCAGACTGTTAGGTGGTGGCGCGGACTATTGTCCGTGGGTGAGGACCCGTATCCAGTGTTACATCTCATGGGTAATAAGGGCTTCCGTCGGATATGAATACCGTCGTCATAAAACGTTTGAAACAATCCGTTGCTGTAAGGATCCACGGTGAACTGCCTTCGTGAAACCCTAGCCAAGTTCTCGAGGTGCGTTCGTAAATTTGAAAAAATTTGTAAATAAAAAGCTTGAGACAGTCCGTCACTGAATGGATCAACGTTAAATTCTGCTTGTGAAACTCAAACCAATTCTCATGTTCTCTTTGTATTCGTAAATTTCACAACAAGAAAATGATGCTAACAAGGTAATCAAGTAACAAAGTTTTGGAACGCTATTTGTATTCAGGGATATTTATTATCGGTGGTACATTTTGAAATCGCTCAATCGGCTCATCGATCTCTCAAGCGGAGGTATGAGACTTACTCAAAAATTGATGAAAACAGTCATAGAAGAATTTTCCGTTGATCTTCACACTTTCAACAAACTGTAGAGTATACCTCTGGAGCAGTAGTTTATTTTTACACATGTTAGAAAACATTGTTGCAGCATTTAAGTTGCGTGAATAGTTGCCTTGATGGAATATGAAAAATAATCTTTGATTCAGAGTCTAACTGCTTATCTATCTGGCCTACGTCCAACGAGTTCAACTTTACCTCATTTGTCAACCCAATCTTTCATGTGGAGCAAAGGCCAGCATGCCTCTCGCAACTGGTTTTCATTTTCTTCCGGAATTATATTCGTTGTGTGGCTCACCACAAACAAGAAATCGTTAGATGTACAGATTGCGATAGGTGATATTCTAGCCACCTGGACTCTGGAAGAAAAAGGAAAGTGCTAAAGCTCGATTCTTGGATGATGATGATGATGCGGACAAATTTGGCGAGCTAAAGGTTTTTTCTAATTCCCGTGGACTGACGTGGGAGATATGATGGAGTCAGTCACCAAATAGGCGTGCGTGTATGTTATCTATTGAGTGATCTACATCGCCGACCGCTCGCTGGCCACCTTGGGAAACGTTTTCACCATCGGCCGTCCGATCTGTGCGGAGCTCGCGGTTACCTTGAGCAGATGCCGACGGGGCGACCGCTTCGAGAGCCAATCGCCGGGTATATATCACTCGTATCCTTTATTGATATATCCATCGCTACCTACACCTTGGCCCGCTCGAAAGGAAACTACGGCCCCAGGAGAGGTTCGCCCGATTCCGTTCTATCTCGGAAAAGAACTGGGCAATGTTCTTGCTTGCTGGTGGATGTATTGGGTCTTGCCGCAGCTTTCTCCTGCCCTCACAGCTTGACTGGAAACCGAAGCGCGGTTGCCAATTTGTTCGGGAAATCCACCGATTGCTTACTGCGCCCGAGTTAATAAATTATTTACCGATGGCGATTAGAATGTAGTCTGAGCATTTCAACGGCTCGGGTATTGTCATTCATCAACTCTTGAGTAATGATGTCACTCGTATCTCTTTCACAATTCATATTTGAATGCTCAACACAATTTAGTATTGAGATATTCTGCAACTAATCCGCAGGAAAGGGAAAAAAATATCCCAGAAATGGGGAAGTTTGGGTAAGGACTGTTCATAAACCTACCGATCAGCTGGTAGAATGCCCAATTTGTAACAATAATCCTTCCCTGTTGAACGTACCCACCTATCCGTTTTGGCGCACATGGCTTAAATTTTTCGTCGTTATGCCTAATAACCAATCATTATTTGATTACTAAGGAGAGAGGAATTACAGCTAAAGGGTTAAAATGCGTATGCGTTCTTAGTAAAATTCCTTACTACAGCCGAGCCACGGCAAAGCTCTCATAAATATGAATACAGATACATAAACATAGAACAGTTATATCTATAGCGACATGAAAATTGCTCGTCTTTATAAACCTGTCACTCGCTCTTTGGCGAATCTCGGTGTGCAACTTAGATGTACCTACATAGATACAATATCCGTTTACGTTAATTTTTTTATTTATATCAGTTAAAATGTCCATAGTTTGGGGGTTTTCACAGTTCGTGGCAATGCCTTGCATCAACTCCTGAATAATGATGTCACTCTTCTCTCTTTTTCTATGAATTTATGTATGAGTACATCATTAAGATAGGTGGTAATTAGTCACGCCCAAATGCTCAAAATTCCCCTTGCGCTCGAGGAAACGATCCATATATTATTTTACCCCTCCTCCGCGTAGTTTGATTTCGCAATCTAAAATTCAGATGAATTCGTCCGTGAGTCATTCAAATTTCGACTCCTTCGAAAGCTAACTCAGTATCTCTCCCCTAAAATTCCTGATCCCGTGACATTTCCTTTCCAATTAGAACATCCTAGTGATGAATTTGCTTTTTGTTTTCAAGCTAGCAGCGTTGCATCCTCAAAAGTAGTAGCTTTGGCTTTGACTAATTTGAATTGCGTCACTGTCCTGACTTTATTGACCTCCGGCCGTCTTTTTGTTCTCTTTATAAAAAGGAAAAACGTCTTACCTTGTGAGTAATAAGGCTTGATTCTGTTTTGAATTTAAAATAATTTGTTTATTACCTTGATTGAACCAGCTCATTTCGATGTAATAAGGTAGAGAATTAATATATTAAGATGATAGTTGAGTGATCATATGCTTTGGGGCATATTCTTCCTGGAAAAAATGTTCCGTTTTGCGACTCATGAATTTTGATTTGATTATATGCCACTGTTAGCCGTATATATTACTGTGTATGAAACCTTGTGTCGATCCACAGGTCTATTTCAAAGCTAAGTCTTTAAATTCCCATGCTTAGAATTTTGAAATGTGCGGTAAATAGGATATTTTATATATTTGAGAGTCGCATATGAACAAAACGCATGGAGCAGTATTAATTATTCCATCAGAATCACCAAAATACAGTTTTCAGTGTGAATCTGAATCTTCCGAGGTTTTCTGTCCTACGATTGATCGCTGCAACTTTGCGGTATGCGTGGTACGAATTTTCCGTCAAAAGCTTAATATTTCCAATTCTTATAACTGCAATTTCTTTTTGTTATGTAGCAAATGTGTTCCAGTAGCCATCCTCGTGCCTCACACTTTCCAGTTTTCCCCCGGAATCCCAATGGAAAACCATTTGTTCTCATGGTGTGTCCAATTGAACTGCCTCTTCTTTTCCGCATTCAGTTCCGCGTTACTTTCTCCCTTTTCAATCTTCCGTTTATGACCTCCTTTGTTACTTACCGGACTTCACCCACGTGATTTTCATAAGCTCTCTCCTGAAGTGTACCTACTTATGCCTATTTTTCGTATACTCCATTTCAAATATCAACCTTTCTAGTCCTCGTTCTGCCTTGGTCTACGAAGGCTTGAGGTGCTATCAGTAGTGGTGTAATCGAGCGTGTCACTCACTCACTCAGTGATTCAACCCGAAGGTTGATTTGGATAGTTGAGGGTAGAGTTCACCCCGGACTAAGCCACAGGCGTGTAAATTTCACACATTCAGAGTAGGGGGGCCAGTTCGTTGCCCTGGATTGAGTTAATTTTATGTATAACTATCCTGCGAGGATTTATTTTTCGTTCAGGGGCGTCCAAAGGCTTGTCCTGGATTTGAACTCGGGACCCTTCGATCAATAGCCAAGCACTCTACCCACTAGGCCACCACGCTCCCTCCCGAGCGTGTATTACGTGAGAAATACCGAAAACATTACATTTCCTAGCATTGCGGACTTTACATGAGTGGATCCGGAATTTGTTCTCACAAGGAAATTGAGGGAATGAAAATACGATAAATTTGCATTCGAAAAAAATAAATTTAAGGAAGTTAACAGCTAAGTACAGTCACAGTAAGCCCATTGGAAACGCATACATCTATGTGGAAAAAATTCAATTGGTCTTTAGTCAACGACATCTGCTTGATGATGCAAGCACTAAATTAGTAATAGAAATAATTTTCAAGGCTTATTTGATTCACAGTTACCCTTCTTTTGCTCAGCTCTAGCCTCACATTCTTATTACATCTTTTTCTATTGAAGTTCGTCCAGAGCTACACGTAATCCTCTGAAAAGGAATAATAGATTAAATAAAATGTCTTTCTAGTAGTGCCCTCCATGTTTTTCGTGGTGACGAAGATAAAAAAATATTGAGAGCCCTGTTCCATAGTAATTTTAAATATGTATTTCACACAACATACACTTTAGTACCAGAATATCAACGCATTATTTGAACGATGAAAAGGAGGTGAGTATTTTTAACTAATAATTCTCCTTAAGCATTCGGTGATTCTATGGAGGAATGCGTTATCTGTTGAACATGCTTTGGTCCGTCCCCCTCAAATACACCAATGCGTTTCTCTCATACCTACCGTGGCAGCAAAAAATTAAGAGCAATGTTAATTTGTTTGTGTTAATTTGCATTTTATTCAACCTGTTTTATCCCAGAAAGCCACCACATCATCAGCACGAAGAAAGGCTGGTGAATAAATTTTAATTATAATCATTCCCCGAACGCTCGGTGTTCATATGGGAGAGTTGGTAAATGCTCCCTTTATTCATTCCCCCTCGAACATCCCAATGCATTTCTTTATATCTGCTCATACCCTCCGCCACCCTCCCTCCTCCTGGCCCATATTAATTCTTCCCCTTCCAAACTCTTTCCCCTCCGGTCGTCTTGTGCTATTTGAGGTTCCCTCTCCCACCTCCCGGTACTCTGGGCGTCCTTGCAACCCAACGGATCAACCTCCCACCGCCCCCTCCTCCTCCTCCTCCCTCCTCTCCCTCTCAAAGACATACGTCTTCGAGGAGCCGCCGTGATATAGTCCCTCCCCCACCTCTCTCTTCCCCACCCTCCCCCACACCACTGTCGCCCTCTTCCCCTCCTGTCGGCCTCACCGTTTCCGTTGGTCGATTGGTTATTCGGGGAGGCGAGTTAAAACTAATGCCACTTTCGCCATTAAGGATAGTTCGAGTGAAATTTTTCTCCACTCAAAATAGAGACCATAGTCGAATTTTATAAAGATCATTATAGCTTAAAGTGAATATAGTACTGCTAGCGACGCAAAAATGTTGTCTGATTCAACTGAACTTCTAAGTAATTAACTTAATGTTTATATATATAAATTTAACTAGACTTATTTTTTCACGCCGTACGCTGAAAACGCCTTCAAAATCGAAGTATTTTTTGGCGATTTAAAAAATAAGTATTGCTCTGTGAGTGATGATTTATTTCTAAATGTAATTGAGAAAAAGCACGAACAACACACCTCTACATTTCTGATGCAATATATGCATCAGAACTTACTTTTTTTTAATACAGTCTCTATGGAGCGCACAGCACATGGCTCATAGAAAACGGCTCGAAAAGTTGTGCAGTAAGTGGCTGATGTTTTGGTATCACTGGAAAGATGAGGTATTTTTCTCTATGATTCCAATTTCATTTGAACTTGATGTTTTGTCACATCTCTCTCAAACCACCTTAAGGATAACAGGGTAGGCTGAATAGGGATGTTAGACGATTCATCATTGAAAATTCTACCATTTCTTTGGCAAGTTTTTAGACAGTCCTTTCTCCTACTTGAGATGGAAATTTAATGGAAATCTTTTCACTTTCATGCGCATTACTCACCATCAGATCTCTTTTAAGTTCCTAAAACCCTTGCCTCTCCTTAAGTCACCTATACTCTTAGAGCCAGGTGTGTGGATTCGGCAGATGCCACTGAAGTCATCTCAGCTCATTTGCCAGCACTCAGTGCGTTACAATCCAAATTTATATACAATAAAAAATATTTAGGATAGTTTTGATTTTTTCTTCAACCACCATTATTTTATGTTTGGGAGGGAGAAAAATCCTTTATAATTCAAAATAAATTTGATCCAGATAGGATTAAGTTATGTCCTCGAAGTTTAATCGAGAAATCTCTCTATCCCTCTCACTTGCCCAAGTTCAACTGTCCTAAGTTGCGTTCTTAAGTTGTGCTCTTATGCTTTACTTAAACCAGCGGGGTGAAAGGGGTGCATTCGCACGGTTAGAAGGGGGCAGCGAGGCCATCAGGGTGGAGGGAGAGGGGATGGATAACAGGTTCCACCTCTCCCCGCTACGAGTCGCTCGGGTGGGGCCAGGAGGGGGGAGGAGGAGGGAGAGTGGATGCTGTGGAGAAGTGAGGTGGGGGGAGGGGTGTGTGGGAGGGGGAATCAGATCCGCTTCGTGTTGTGCGTGCAGCGAAAAGTCTAAGTGCACCTAGGGCGCATGACGTGGCTCGTGACGTTCGTCTGGGTGTCTTGTGAAGCCGCCAATCACTCGGATTCACTTCTTACGGCCAGAAAGTGAACTGTATCTCTCGCAGAGCTGCGTGGCCTAGAAACAGTCGAGAGAGATTATAATTGCTCACGAAAAAACTCGATCAATTGCTTTTTTCCCTGGATTCATGATCGCGAATAGCGTATCAGTCAGCATTAAGAACTCTAGCGAGTATTTATGAAAGCAGCTAAAGATTTAGCTTAAAAAGAAACGTATTAACATAATCATAGTTTAAATGGTGAATTATTTATAGTTTGTTCACCCCGAAGATGTTATTTCAATAATAATTTATTCCTTGAATGACTGTAAAGTAATGGGTTCTTTGATCTACTGTTACAGCGAAATGTTGAGCAGGCTTTGAAAATATGACCACGGGGCCTTCACATTTCACTCATCCTGCAGTGTCCCAATAATTACAAAATTAATGTTACTACAAGTTTCATTTATCCCGTCATGCTGCATTTTTTTCAGTAATTATTCTTGTTACCATCGACATATCCTAGTAAATAAGTATAGCGCCTGAATTTCTCAATAAAATTGCTACTCGCTCCGAGAACTCGTTTGTTTCTCGTATAAAAAGGGAAGTTTTTCTCTTTTTTGCGAGTATAGAATATTTGCTGCTTGGTAGACTTTAAAGATACGGTAAGGTAATTGCGCTACCACGTTTTTCTCCGATCATCCAGTCTCCTAATTCTACTAAATAAGTGCCAGTACAAGTTTCGTTTATCCTGTTACTAGAAATTCCCTTGAGACAACACTCTCATCAGCGACATTGGATACATGAAAGGATATTGGTTTCCATAAAATGCCCCGCATCTAAGTAGGTATTATGCATTTCGTTTACTGTCCAACTTGACTCTAAATTGAGATTTTTTCTTTATTTTACTGTCATCATCAGCAGTCATCAACCCGAAGATTGGTTTGCTGAAGCTCTCCTGCCCACTCTCCTCTCAGCTAAACGTGTGAATCCTACATTAAGGCCCATTTTTATAAATCTGGTTAAATAGTTTCTGGTTACGAAAAACGAAGTTAATACGTTCTCTCATCAACGACGCTCATGTTGACTAGCCAACGGCCTGATGAAGTATCTATACAAAACTCAAACTCTCAGATGGCATCTAGTTAACGAAAAAGGTACGTCATCTTGCAGTTATCTTTCACCAGACGTTACTAAACAGGGCCTAAGTCTTCACTTTGACAAACGTTAATATTTTTAGTTAATTTTTTACGCTTTAGCCCATCGGGGGTCTTTCTCGATAATTCATCCCATTCATTTTTATTCTTCGTTATTGTTTTTCAAGAGTCTGTTTTGTCGTAAAATGTGTCCATGAAGTGTGTCCCTCCTTCTTCACAGAGTTTTGATTAATCTCACATTTCTCCAGTTTCACGATAATATTTCGAGGAGAAGCACCTCACAATTTTTTTTCACATACATACCAAATTTTTACGAAATTTTAGTTTTTCGGGCGAGCGCGATGTTTTTGCTTACCGTTCAAAAGTTGCCCTTCGCTTTTTGTCTTCTCGACGTGACGCCAACAAATGAAAATCCTCCCGAGGACAGCTCATACACACACACACACACACTCGCTGAAAGGGCAGAGCCGAAAAACTGGGGCGAGTTTACGAGCTCTCGTTCACTTTTTCCTTGAAAACGTGCACTGCTCGCCGTGTTAGAAGAAACCGCTCGGCGGCCAGCCACAGCTGGTCACTTTTGATGGTGCACACATTATCAAACCAGCTTTTAAAAAAGAAGGTTATCGAGACCGGTCAGTGAAAGAAGAATAACTTTCTCCTCCTCGCTGAATAATACCCCACTATGTTTATCATTGACGATTCGAAGAAGTGCTCCACTTTGGTAGAATTAATTCAGCAGGAACGATGCATTATCGTATTATTGCCGTATTATTATTATAGATGCGTTATCGCCGGACTAGATTGTCGCGAAGAATTGAGGGAGATCAATTTAATCCGATCCGTTCCAATGATGTGGAGTGCCTTTGGAAATCAGAGTACTTTGCAAACGACATCGTCTTTTTCACCTATAAGAGTGCATTCGATTCGACACTTGCGTAATAATGCCGAACCAATATCATAATGCTCATTCCGTTACGTATCGCTCCCTGACACAGTTTCATAGTAGATTCTTTTAGTGGTGGGATTGGCATAAGCAAAAAAATTTCTCATTCCAAATTTAAGCTTAAGTATAAATTAAAATAATTACCTCCAACTCATCGGGTATCATACTCATGCTCTCTAGGTCTTGGGTTGTAATTTATTGAGCCCATACAATCTATCTTTTGGTCACCGTTGAGACAAAAGGAAAATGGAATAATGTCATTCCCAAAATTCGAGTGGGGAATGGCGGGATGCCCCAAGTAATTTTGGTTCTCAGATACGAGATAATCTTGTGTGCATGGCCTATTTTATCCTTTTTTATATTCTCATTAAATAAATCCACTATTACTACTGCTTTCTTTGAAGCGCATGCGTGGGACTAATAAGATCTGACTGAGATGTTGGCGCACCGTGATATGTCATCTGTGATTTCCTAAGCTTTTCCAGCAATAATGCCTACGCGCGTATGACACTTGATGTGAAGAAACATGCTGCTCCACTTCTTTTAAGGCATGTCGAATGCATGTCGGGATTTTTTGGCGAGTGACGTGGCCACCTGCTAGCACAAAGGTCTCGGGATTAAGGCCCGTCTAGGGCATACGTGTTGTGCAATACCTTAGTGATTCTATTCCGGCGAAACGCGATCACATGCGCTAAGTGCTTTTTCTAGATCGTAGGGCTGGACCGCCCAGGATGACTCATACGGAGAGCCAAAATAAGCTCTGGATAACGGTATATCTTTCTCTTAATTATCCCTAATTATTATTCCTTTGAGTAAATAATAAGTTCAGGATCATGTTATCACCGTAAATAAATTGAATATTAAGTTTCCGTCGTGCTAGGGGAGTATTTTGAACTAAAATCCCGAAGAGTGTCGACTATGATAATTATCCAGTTCCAAAAGTTTGAGCTCTTTCATTTTTTCAAGGGTATTAATTTTAATCTTGGTACATAAGACCATCATTTTTGGGTCAGAAGAGACCAAATTTGTCTTCCTCTCAGCACCATCGTACTAGACAAAGGGATGGATACATGGACGGAATTAAGAGGGGTATAGGAAGGAAACAGTATCTGAATATAATAGATTAATCATTGAATAGGAAGGAATCGAGGAACTGCAGCGTAGAAATGGGGTGTGATTTCGCGACCTGTAATTTTATCACGGTGATATTGTTGTCGTGACTTGATGGTATGAGAGTGTCTGCGAAATCACAGCTCCGGAAAAAAACATCGTTTTTGTGTGCACACCCTCCCTGCCGGTGGGTTTTTTATCGCTCCGGTCGTCCAGTCGCGTCGTTCCGAAGTGGTGTTGCTCCGGAGCAGTGTTGCTCTCGTGATTTTTCTCGTTCCTCACCTGTGTCGATCTCATGCCTGTTCAGAAACTGTCGGTCTCGGAATGTGTATAGCTTGAATCCAGAATCATAACAGGGTTTTGGCGCTGTGACTTGGATAATACTGTCAGAGTCGGTGTTGTGACCTGTTTCATCCCATGCCAACGGCAGTGAACTGCTATCTTAGGACTGAGAATAACCTGGTTGTTATCACTGAGCTCTTTCATTTTTTCAAAGGTATTAATTTTAATCTTGATACTTAAGACCATCATTTTTGGGTCAGAAGAGACCAAGTTTGTCTTCTTCTCAGCACCATCGTACTAGACAAAAGGATGGATACATGGACGGAATTAAGAGGGATATAGGAAGGAAACAGTATTATTTGAGTAATACCTCTGTTTTAAGCGTACCTCCATGGTATCCGCGGATGTTTGGGTGGAACGCTCGTCGCCACATTAATGGACGAAGGAGTATTGAGTCCGAATCTCAAATGTGCCGAAAGGAAGGACCTAGTTTTCTCCCTCATTCTCCTCCTTTTCCTCCCCATCCCCTTTGGTTTGGCCGTCGAAAACGAGATCGCTCTCTGCATGGAGTGAGTAATGGTCTCTAATGGGAAGGACGAGGGTGGGGGTAGCGATAGGTGGGACCCAAGGGAGGGGGGGGGGGAGAATGGAATAGGGGCGGTAGTTGAGGTCGGTTTTCCTGCAAAAGTTGAAGAGGATGATAGTTGGTTTCCAGGGGCACGAAATTGAATTCCCTTTTTTTAACTGTAAAAACCAAAGAAAAATCAAAGTGTGAATCACAAAATTGGTACATATTTGATAACCTTGAAAGTCGATGGTGGTTGGCGGAGTAAGCGATTTTCGTTCAGAGATTATTCTGTGGACGTTTCCTTTCCTCATTATTTTGTTTTAATCCATTGTCATTAGATCATTCTTTGAAGTTCTATTCATTCGAGAAGTGAGTGAGATGTCGGCATCGGAAATTCCCTAAAGCACTATTTATTACATACTTTATAAAATTATACACCTGCAATCTATCGTTTGACTTATTTTCGTTTGCATTTCGCGGTACAGTGAGATGTATGCATAAATAACCACTGCTTCTGTTCTTTTAGTGTTACTAGTGTTTTCAGCGTACTAACTGCATAAGAGGATTCATTCAGCGTAGCCGATTACGCATTATTATTGGCTATACCAATTTACTATTCTACCCAACATTAGGGTTCCATCCATTTTAATATTTAACCCTTGGTGTTGCGGAAAGGATACAATGCATTCAATAAGATAACTAAATGGAGCTGAGGTTCACGAAATGAACATTTTTGCTGTGAAAAAAATGTAGTCCCAACAAGACCGTCACGTGAAATTCGGCCAGTAACGTTGTTTGAAACACTACTTTTTTAAAGGTATAATCTTTAGCACACTGGTGTTTAGTTAAATCATCACGGTACCACGATTGTTATTTAAGTAATACCTCTGTTTTAAGCTCAAGCTGCATGCCTGATCCTCTCACAATCACTGTGGCTGACTGCTTATTCTAATATCTTCAGTGCTCTTGTGTAGTATGATTCCATCTAAGAAAAAAGGAAATAGCACTTTTCATCTTAAATACTTTATTTGCTCGACGTGTTTCGACTCGATTAGCCATCTTCAGGTGACTGTGATGACAGTAACCTGAAGTCCAACCAATCTACATCAGTCACCTGATGATGGGTGAACCAAAGCGTGTCTCGTAAATAAGGTATTTCAGTGGAAAAGTGCTATTTCCTTTTCATAATAAGGAAGCCTTCCACTCTTTCACGCTTGAGGCTATCAATGTTATGGATCTACCTATTATTCTTTAATCTCTGTGTTATGACAATTGCTTGCTTTCGTTCCTCAGCCTGAGCGGGACGTAGATCACAGTCAACTGGTGGCTAAGTGATCTAATATGAGTCTTGCTAATAAAAAATAGCCTAAACGCGCCTTGTAAATAAAGTATTTAAGGGATAAAGTTCAATTTTATTTTTGTTTTAAGGGAGACTTCCACTATGTCACGCTCGAGGCTATCTATTTCATGGCTCTATATTTTCTTTTCTTTAGTCTGTGGGTTATTCCAATAGTTTGCCATTTCGTTCCTCAGCCTGGGAGTGTAGTATTGGTAGAGCGGACTGTTGGAGGGCGGGGTCTCTTTGAGTCTGGAGCGGTCCAGTCGGGCGGTACGGGAGGGAGTTAAACGACAGGAGGAGGAGGAGGTGGGGAGGAAGGGGGAAGAGAGAGGTTGAAGGAGAGGAAAAACGGACCGTGTGCGCGCATGTGGTATTGTGTGTGTGTGTGATGGCGGACCACGCCCTTCTCTCTCTCTTTCCTCCTCAGGTACACCTCCCTCCACTCCACTCTTCGCCACGGACACAACCCCGTTACGGTTCCGTCTGCTCGAGTCTCCGCGGCTATTAATACGCCCTCGCGCGGTGCATTCACGAATCTCGTCTGCGAAAGGGAGATATCAGCATGACACAAGGGAAAAGGATTTTTGCAATATCGAACGAGCGGGAGGGGGAGATTGTTGGGGAGTTAATATATTGGCAAAGGAGGAGGAGTAAAGTCGATATCGACTTCGATTTTATTGCCGTGAATTTATTTCTTCCGCGCTCCCCTTTTCGCCTACCCGGAGATAAGTTACTGAGTTCCATCTCTCTCGTCCACCTGCATTGCTTGGTCGCGTTGTCATGCAAATATATGTGTGTGTACATTTATGAAATCGTGATGAAACGTGCATGTTGCGCGTGGGAGAAGGAATTGCGATGTTCGGGACTGCAGAGAGGCAGCTTGTAATAGTTTTAGGTAAAATAAAGAGGTCGGAAATGGGAGAGAAAGTGAGGGGTTATTATTCAAACGTTTTTGCGTGGTGAATTAAAAGCATAAAATAAAAAAGCAAACTGCCTCGAAATCATCCATCCATTTTGATATGTTACTTTTCTTTGATCAGAAACAAGTTCTTTTTAATTGTAGGGGAAATACATATATGCAGGTTGCCGTCGTGCAATCAACTGAGTAATCTAAGACCAGTCACGCACTATTTGATTATTTTCCACATAGCGTAAATAATCTGATTTCGTTTAATTGCCTAAAAGTATTCAATTGGTAGTGACTATTTAAACCGGTCTAAATATTTTTTTTTCAAAAATTGTATGATTTAATGCTGGTTCAGGTGATAAATTTTACCACGATAGTTTTTCGTTGTCTTAAAATCACCGAAAAATACAAATCACTTTATGCTTAATTTCATATCTCCTTGTTTGATGCCTATTTCATATTCATCTGTAGTCTTCTGTGCCTATCTTTCCCTCAGGGGTTAATTCCCTTCGTTTACTCATCATTTGTCATGTTTTATTCGTGCTGTTACCTATGGATTCAAAACGTGCTTTGCTTCACAAGAGTTAAAGATGCACCATACAGTTCATCTCAGTTTTCGGAGCCGACAGCGATAGTCAGGTGATTACGCGCTGGCTTGAGAACACAGAGGTGGACGATTCGCCTCTATCTCCGTTCTTGGATGCTGCGTTTGTCTTGGGGTAATCGATGGTGCGATTTTACCTAAAGTAATTGGTGCAACTGGAAATCCAATGCCTCCTTCGAATGATTTGTTTACAATCTTTTGCGAGCATTGAGAAATTCCTCAGCTTCTATCGTGGACTCGACAGTCTCACACTTGCACCAGACAACACGGGAAGCTTCGTAAAAACTTTTACTTCTCTTCCGGCGGTGCAGACTTTCTCGAAATCGTTTCGTGTCTCCCGCTCCGTGCCGGGCAAGCGAGAGGGGTATCTTGAAAACGCGAGATCAACTTAAAACTTCTTCCTCCGGACAGCGCGTGCGAAACGTTATAAAAAAAAGAGTTCGAGAAAGGGTCCTTCCTGTGGCCGAAAAAAAAGAGTTTCACTCTGAAAGAAAGTCGGGCCTGTCATGGAAGCGATACTGAATTAGAAGATAAAAAATGAAGGCGAATTTGGCGAAGGGCGGAGTTTGAACGTGCGGGGGAGTTTGTCGTGGCCCAGTCTACGTTTCTTGCTGAACAAATATCTGCAAGAGAAAGGGTGAGAGG
The DNA here is from genome assembly GCA_963573305.1 of Pyrrhosoma nymphula. Taxonomy (NCBI): domain Eukaryota; kingdom Metazoa; phylum Arthropoda; class Insecta; order Odonata; family Coenagrionidae; genus Pyrrhosoma; species Pyrrhosoma nymphula. The sequence continues at coordinate 64,511,220 of OY754329.1, forward strand.
TTGATTCATAAAATTGAGAGGAAGGGATTGAAGAGAAGGGGGCCATAGGAAGGGAAAGGACAGCGTTTAGTTACTGGGTCGACAGGAAAGGGAATACCACGTAAAGGGGTGTGGTGTGCGAATGGCTGTGTAGATAGTGACCAGGCCGGCCGTCCAGCTGGTCAGCTGCAGCGGAGCTCTCACAGTGCCCCAAAGGGTGGAAATCTCGTCTCCAGTTTAGAAACCGTTCGTGGTGAGCGAGAGCGCCTCTGTTGAAAATGCGTGTCCGCGTGTTAATGGGTTCCTAGCTCTCAGTTCTTATCTCAACTCCCATCCCATTCATGTCTCATGAGCCCAGGGTTGAAATAATGCCCGGGAGATCTTCTGAAATGGTAACTTAATTGTCGTCTGCTTCAACGATTTTGTTGTCAAAGAGTACGGAGGTTAATCGCATAATTTAGCCAAGGAATATGAATAGATAGATAATGCTATACCGTGCATTTATAGACATTTTGATATATCTTGGAAGGCATACAGTGTGATTTTCCCGCTATTACCTTTGATGTACCTAAAGATTCTTTTAATTTTTTGAAATTGGATTTCTTTTCGCATTGTGTTCACCGTATGGACTTTTCATGTTTGTTTTCGTCTCTATTTCCAGTTCACTAGTGTAAGGTAGAAAATATTTACACAGTCCCAAGATTTGAGGTTATGGTTGACGAAGCTACCTGTACCAATTCATCTACCTGCCTTTTCAATGCGTTGTAATCAACAAGAATTGGCTTTTCCTACTATTCTGTATTGATTAAATTCCACCTTAGACTTCTCAAATTACTATATCAGTTCTTTTCTTCTTCCATACTCTTAATTTGTACCACTTGGCTTTTGATGTGCAAATGTTTCCTTCTTTTTCTTGAAAATCTTTTTTTGAGTTTTCTTATCTTCTTATTTTTAGTGACTCCTGGAGTCTTACTTTACCATTTTCCTTAATTTCCATTCTTGGTTGTCATTTCACCTTTGTAAAGCAATGGATTTACTTTCGTATCCTGGGTGAACTTACGCTGTGAATATGTGGCAAACGAACAAAACATTTTGCCATTGTGAAAATAGTTTTTTCAACGCCAAAAGACCCCAATCTCTTTCCTTTCATGACATTTAATGGTATTTTTGTGTTGCTAGCAAACCTTTCGGAAACGATGGCCCCCAATGCTCGGTCGCGTGGCATTTTAGAGCTACCGTTGGCTGTAACAACTTGTGTTGAAAATCGAATCTGTTGGAGGCTAATTCTCGTGATGCAACGTGCTGGGATTTCGCTTCAGGTTATATCCAGCAGCGGTCCGGGATGAGAGATTATATGTTTTTTTCCTTGTTCGTCATCAAGGACGAAAGCGGACCGGTTTCCAGCCTTGATAAAAATAAAATTCGAATTTCTGAAGAAGAGATAAAAGGGCACCTCTTATTTTTAAAACTTTTTATACTCGTCGTACACTAGGGTATAATGACGTGCGTGGGAATTGTCGTAGGCTTTTATTGCTCGAAACCTTGGAATTACGGCGCATGCTGTCGTATCCTCAAATGGCTACGAGGTACAACTCGATATTTTTGCTTCAAAATGACTTGCGATTTTAATAGTTGATTCTCTGACGCGGTATAGCATGATTGTCCACACGTTTGGAACGAAATCCATGGACTTTTGTTCAACTAAATAGAATTTCATGATGATGATACTCTAAGCTTAATTCTTGGATTATTATTATATGGTATTTTTGCAATTAGTTTGATCGGAAATAGCATTACTGATTTCCATAGGCTTATCTGTTTCTTGCAGAAGAATGTAACTAGGTACTTCGTAATCGATACTATAGGTATGCTTCTTGACTCGGCATAATTAACACTTCTTTTCATATTATCTTCAAAGGTTATTCTTTTTCACTTCCTCACTTAACCATCATCACCACTTTAAATATTCGTGAACTTTGCGAAGTTTGTTTTATTGCTTTTTGATATTATTAATACTTATTATTACGGCCCTCATATTTGATATAATACCGTCATATTCCTTGATACTATTACCTCATATTCCTTAACATTATGCCCTTATATAAATCGTCATATCGTCTGAAAAAATCTAGCTGAAAACTTCCTATCTAGTAATAATAGGCTTGCATTGGCGAGGCGCTAATGTCCTCATTATGTAGACCTGATCTCAGTAGATAGAAACGGTCTCTCCCGGATAGATGGAAAAGTATCTCACCAGCTGTTAACGGCCCAGTGTTGATCATAATGAAGAAAAGCCTCAACCGATCATATCGACGCCGCGCCGTCCTTGGCGGACATTGTTTAGAACGCTACGCAAGCTGACCGCATATCATTTCGTAACGTGGTGCTAATCATTGGCGCGGGGCTCAGCGTAATCGCTTTTGTGGTCTGGAAAGAGCTTCATTGCCAATCGGATGAATAAGATTCCCCAGTCGCTCTCGCAGTGGATTTTGACTCATCCGAAAGAGTGCATCGTTGAATGACTGCAGGTGAACAATGCAGCGGATACACGTCAAGGATGGGTTCGCGGATGCGATGCAAACTGAAATGACCCATGCGACATCCGCTTTTGTATTCACGGATTTCAAGTTACACCCAGGTTTAGGTTTGCCTTAGTCCTGATTTAAGTGATGATCCGAATGGGAATAAAAGTTGGTACATGACCTTGCCATTATCTTTAACTTAAAAGTGTTAACCCATAATGTAAAACTTTCAACCATAGAGTAAGAAATATACTTTAATATATTCTTTGCTCAATGGTTTAGCTTTCTCCGAACAGTAACCAATCAGCGGGGATACGACGCTATAATTTCAGTTTTCATGGAAACAGCGGGAAAACTTTCTCAGACCTGGTCCAATAAATTAGTCAAACATATACTATATGAAGGACTTAACACGATTTGAATCATTGAGGCAGGAAATGGGTGAGTCAACAAGGGCACGATTAGGACTGCGGTGACAAAATAAGAATTCTCTGATGGGTAGGAATCAACGAATCCTGGTTGAACAAGAGAAGAAAAGGTTAGTCATAAATAAATATAAGGACGCTGGCGTTGCATAGCTCCGAAACTTGGTGCATGAGGGAAGAGGATGACCATATATTGCATGGCCTTCAACTTTGAGAGGGGTTAATAATGGATAAAATACTATGGACTCAAGGAAATACTAAATAAATGACGTTTGTCATTGCAGATTAAAAATGTGAAACTTTTGGCTGAAATGTGAATATGACAGAAAAGTATTCTTGGTGTTGTAAAGAAGCACTGGCGGAATATAAAGTGGAAATGTGAATAAAATGAGTTGGAAACAATGCCGGGTAAATGGATAGCACTTGTGAAAGGAAATGTCGAAGTGCCCTTGATTAAGTGCAGTAGTTTTCAATCGGGGACTATCTCTTTTGGGTCTCATATCTTAGGTGATCATGTCGTTTTTTGAAAGAAACATTTCCTGATATATTCAGCCGTATTTCTGATTTAAAATTGCAATAGTTGGCGCATCAATATGGTGAAATATTAATGCATCAAGGGAATTAAATGCATTAATCGACTGTCCATAATGACAGTAAAGCCGTGTGGTATTGTGTCATCCGTCAGGGGCACATTTAAGCGACGTGAAGCAGAACGCTTTGCTTGAGGACATTCCTAGCTGCGTACTATTCCGCATGCAAGATCGGGCTCAATAGGGGATGTTCAAAGTTTGCTAGCGTTTCCAATCACAACAGACCGCCTTAGCGTCCCCACGAAGGCTTTGTGGCCCATCATCTTGCTCTCCATACCCAGCGGCTATCGACAATAACGACAGCTTCAATTTAAAATAACTGCTTTTGGACTAAAATATTCACTCAGCTTAATAAATGAGAACCTCATGAACCAAAATGTGGTCGCATATACTCGTCTATAATGTTTATTTCGATTCACTTGCTTATCAGGTAAGAGTTATACGTGGACTCTCCTGAAAATATTGGGCAAACTTTCTTATAGTGACGGTTGAAAACTTGTTTTATTTTCATTAATGCATTGATTTTATTCTTTAAATCTTTTGCGTAATTTCAATTTTTCTACTTCTGCAAAAATACTGACGCTTGTAGGTAATGTACTTAGTTGACGTGGCGTTTAGAATTTGATTCCAGTTTTATTTCTATTTCGAGTGATTTTCATCGCCAGTTACATGCTCAGTTCACGAAATGGAAAGGGTAGCCCTCGATTTCTATATAGAAAGGCCAAAGGTTAAATTCTGTCGAGTCTTTGTTGTGAGTCGGGAGTGGGCCAGTTTTCCAATTCTCATCGTCACGAAAACCCTTCCAATCGGGCTAAAAAATGTTTTCAGGGATACTTTTACTGCCCGAACCTATCAGGTGATTATAAGTTTTTTGCTGCAAATTTTTGAGCACATTCTCAGAGCCGAGTTCTCCGCTGAGAATCAACAAAAAAATGTGTAGTAGTAAATCCTACTGCGGATCATCTTAAAAACGTAATACTGCGGATATTATTAACCGCACTAAAGTTTTTTCCGCGCAGCAATGATTAAGAACTATTTTTTAATGTTCAGAATTGCCGTCATTTTCTGTACCTTATTGCCGTCATTTTCGTTTCTCCCGACGAAAAATTCGTGCAACGCGTAAAAACTGAGCTGCCTTCGATTATCAGAAATTACTCACCTGTCCTTTCCGGCCCGGTGTTTTTACGTGGCCGTCCAAATAATAGTGCACAAAATCTTTTTTATCGAACTTCTCCTTGGCAACCCGACACAAGCTGAGGTGAGTTGTATCAAAACGTCCTGGTTCCTGCAAAGAACAAGTAGTCATTTACCATGAACTGATGGCTAATTTCTCGTTGGCTCTATACTTACATCATTCGAAAGTGGCATGCAATTTATTTTATTTGGCGGCTTCAGTTACTGTGTGAGTATCGCATTGGTCTGTCCACTCAAAGGTCCCAGATGCATTTCTTGGCTTGGGGAATGGTCTTAGTGTTTCACGTATGCATATCCCTTATGGTGGCATGTTTCTTGAATGTTTTCAACGTTCAAGAAACGTTTTACAGTAAATAAATTTTTCAATTCATAAATATATTCATTTCATTACATTAAAAAAAATTTACTTTCAGGCGATAGAATCTTTCATTAAAACCTGGTTTTATAAAACTTTTAGTGGAACACGTTGTTTCATGAAAAAGTTCATACAACGTTTCATGGAAACCGGTACTGTGCGCTTCAGGTATAAGGGCTTATATTTCACGATGTGAAAAAGATTGAGGCATTATTTCGACTAAAATACACTTTAGCACTACATTATACCTCAAAACCAAGTCTAGCAGCTTTCAATCACCGAGGCACTTGTCGCTCGCAAATAACTTGACTCTAAAATTGCATATCTTACTCATAAATTATCCCCGTTTTCCGTTACTTATAGAAAGTAAGATTGAAAGGAAGACCATTGTTCTCCGAGTCGGTTTATTTAAGTCGCTCGCAAATTTTCTCCATTCTACGCTCGCTTATAATTCTCAAGTTTTCGTATGCGCGGATCCTCTGCTCTTTCACGACCTTAATGACCATGCGCGTGGGGTTCTCTCATCTTGGGGAACCGGATCCCTATAGAACCAACCCTCACCTTCCCTACCTATTCCCCACCTCCACTCCATCCTCTCAAATGGTTCTTCTCTCCCCCCCATCCATCCCTCCCACCTTGTGGATCCACGAGACGTCCTTGAAGGACGTACGTCGCCCGCGCGCCCTGGAGAGGTGGAAACCTGGTCTCTCCTGCCTCCGCACTCGTATCTTATGTGAAGGCGGGACCAACATAAAGGGCGTAAGCCGGTGGCATTCCAATAGACTCCTCCAGCCCAGTCCCGATGATCACTACCCTTACCGTGAGTCACTTTTCCCACGTTGAATCCTTTCAGCCCGCGTTATTTTTACTTGATTCACGTAATGAGTCCTCCCTTCAAGTAAAATCATGTTTGCATATTCCTTAATCTGCTTAAGCGAAAATGTTACGCCCCTTTGAATCGCGTCTGAGTAAACTTTGATTTAATGATACTTCCCACTTTGAACCAGTTCCGATTGTAATATCCCTATCACTCTAATAATACCATAAGAAAGGGAGAGAAATTAGGTAAATTAAAACATGATTTGTTTGAAAACAAATTGGATTAAACTCGAGTTAACTCACGGTGGAATAAGGTCGAGTGATTATTGCTAAATGTAAAATGCGTGACGCTGATAGTATCCATATGTAAGAGAGGTAATGATTACCAATAATACCTGTGTAACATTCTGAAAACATTTTTAGCGAATTAATCCGCTCTCTGAGAATGATTCCTCTGAATGTACACTGTACAGTCTACAGACAGATTATTTTGTGGAGTCTCTCCCTCTGTTCCTAACTCTTCCCCTGACTGGCGGAAAATGTTTTTGAAGTCACCTTTTTGCCGAATCTAGGGGAAGAATAATGATCAGACCTTATTTATGAACCTATCTTGTTCACGTACATTTACGGGAAAAAAGTAAGGTAAATCCACAAAAATTATCGTAACGCAAAAGAATCTTATCCGGGCATATTATGGCAATGGGTAGGAAATTAAAATTCGGGATAAGCTCCTGGCTCTTATGATTCATTCAACTTGATGGAATTAGCGAACATTTTATAAGAGTAATCTTGGCCGCCATCCAGCTCCCTCACATCCAGATCATCAAGAAAGGCATTGCATATGGATTAGAGAAAGCATTTGAATATTTCAATTCAAACTATGTAATCCTTCAATAAAGATGACGATGAATTTATAGCACAAATCATAAATCACCGAAGAGAAGTTTCGAGATGGTTCTGGATACATCAATATAGTATTTATGATCAATCGATCAATCACGGTGTCTTGCGAAACGAATTTTAGGCCCTATGGACAGTCCAACCTATGATTTCACCGACCAAAGGAAATTTTCTCTAATTTTTCATCCGCAAAACCATATATTATTCCTATAATGAGTATGTACCTTTTGAATGTTTCATACCTTTTGCCTCCCTTAATGCCGTCCATAATTGTTATCCTTCTCCTCCAAATTTCACGCTTTTATCAACACCCACCCCTTACTCTCTCTTCAAAATGATATGTCCGAGTTCGTCCTCCAGTAAGTTAAGTAAGATAGGTAGAATCTGAAGCTGAGGCTTGGACGCAAAATTGTGCGTATGTATTTCAACTGAGAAGCATATCATTGACGTATGTCCTTGGAAAGATGGGTTTTCAAGCTCACGGCATAAGATAAAACTTTTATTGATGAATATTGTTTCAACTAAGACAAATATCTGAAAAAAACCGGTTCACACCCCGATCGCATTAACTACGAACACGTCACAATTATTTATTTTTACATTTTTTGAGAATTTTTAAATGCCTGATTGAGAGTATCACCGTATCACTATTATAGCATTTTGAATATGTGTTGTGAGAAGTAGTCGGATATATATATGGAACGCGTCGCCGACAAAACCCCAAGCGTGCACAGCGACGCGAGTACATTTTCGCCCACACGGCCCGAGTCTTGTCTGGTCATCCCCGTGTCGCCAAGTAGACTCGACAAAGAGCCCTCCGGCCAGTCAGTCTTTCGGTTGCCCGGGAGTCTTGTCTCCTCCCTCCGCAACAGCAGAGCGCGAGCAGAATACGGCTCGCTCGATCGAAACCAAGGCCGATCGGAGTCGAGGGGGAGGGGGATCGAGGAGGGGTGGGGGAGGAAGTGGGAGGAGAGTGGGCAAGGGGTTGGGGGAGAGGTCGAAAAGGGGTTGGTTTAGTCCCGGGATACCGGTCTCGATCGCCCCGGTCGAACGAAGCAAGAGAGCGTTCCGCGCGGTGGTGAGGTTTTATGTAGTTTGAGCGAGATAGTTCCCTAATCATAATGTAGACCATTTTCAAATTTTATTTTTTAATTTCAGCGTCTGTAAGAAGTATGAAGTAAATATTATAACATTAATGGCGCAAAAATATAGTCAAACATGTCAAACATTCTCAGTAATCAAATAAATATATTAACTTAAGTATCTAACTTGACTCATTTTTTCCCACCGCACTGCTAAAAAGCCTTCAAAATAGCTAGTTTTTTTGTGGTCCTGTGAAAATTACTGCGGTGAGTAATTGATTATATTTTATATATAGTTGAGAAAACATACAAACTACACACCGTTAGTTTTTTGATGAAATCTAGGATTAGAAATTCCTAATTTTTTCAATACATTCCTTCTGGAGTGCACAACCGTAATCTATCCCATGTAAAACACCTTGTATTTTCAGGAAAATTCCTCAAAAAACAGTTCGGTAAGGGGTTAGTATTGTGATATTATTGGAAATATTGGAGTTCTTTCTTTAAAATGAGGCCAAATTCATCAAATTCAAGGTGAAATGATTTTTCGCTCAAACTACCTTGCAGAAGCGGAGAGCGCTTGGGAACCAGCCGCGGAGGAAAGCATATTAAAAAAATCCCCGGAGAGTGGAAAAAAAATAGTTTTTTGATTTATAATCGATGTCGAAAAAATGTCGGTCGTTCGTTCGTTTCGATTTGATCGATCGAAAGTATCTAGATCGTCAAAAACGACCACGGTGTTCGACTTGAGTCACAGGGCGCCATTCATTGATCTTTGGTGCCTCGAATTGCTCTCTCCCACAATCCAATGTTGAATTACGTTATTATATTAACTATCGTCGTATTAATTATCTATTTATAAATTTGATATCTGCGTAAAGCGTACTTTTTCTAAAACTTTAGGGCGTTCCGTGATTATTCGTCGGGAATTTAAAATCGATGTCGAAAATGATGAAATATGATGATGAATCATGATAAAAATTTAATCATTTTTGACATTGATTGTTGATGTCTTGGGTTGATCTTTCCCTCATTCATTTAATGCTGAATTGCACTGTTATATCAGTTATCATTGCATAAATTATCCCTTAATTAGTTTGATTTTTATTTGTGATAAGCGCACTATTTCTAAGACTTTATGACAAGGATGATTTTTGGTGGTAGTCAGTCTCTATAGCATTGAATGTGAATTTAATGTCTGATCCAATGATGCTTTGTTTTTCTTTTCACTTATCTAGAGTTTCATTTTGGAATGTTAGTTATTAACGACGGTAAAAAAATAACTATTTTATATCCATCGTTAAAATCGGGGCTCACTGCCTATTTTCACCAATGGATAAATTACATTCAAATAATAAATAAAACAGGATGCCACATTTTGTTATTAGTTAGGAGCTGTTGTTTAAAGAAACCTGTAATCCTAATCAAGAGTGGTATATTCATATACTTATTAAGGGGGTATAGACAAGGGTGCGAGTATTCACGAAAAAATTGTAATAAATGGTTAATACCAGTTTTGGTCATGATTCATTTTCTGGTCATCTGTATTTCAGTGTTTGGTGATATAATTAACTGTATATACATGATGTGCATGGGATTAAACCCACATCAGTTTGACAAGTTATTTTCATCAACTAATGACTATGTTTGTTGGTTGACGTAACATCTTCGTCTCGCAATCAAGGTGATGCGTGCAAATTAATTTTTATGCGTCAGCGATGAGTTTGAACTTCCATGTCGTCCGGAGCGACATAAAACTTCGCGGATGTCTCTCAAGCGTAGTAAGATTTTAATGGACAAAGATCCTCTAAGGCGCGCCAAGGTCCCTTTTCAAGAGTCGCCGTCATCGTTTAACTTGCAAATTCTCGCCAGGTCTTTTTTTTCCCTCCTCCGTGAGTCTATTGAGGAATAATTCTCGCCTCCCGTAATTCTATTTGGCGTGCCATTTGGCTCTTTGACCCTACCCATAAAGTAACCGTGCCCACAAGACCTTCGAAGTGCTCGCGCGCGAAGTGGAGCCTTGGTGAGGCACTCCTTTCAGGCGGTTCGCTCGAGAATGCGTGAGTCAAAACAAATTAGTTACCCTACCTTGTCCTTTGCACCTTTGAATTATACCTCTTCTCGCCAAAAACATGTTTAAACTACTTCCGTTCAAGATGATACTAAATACTATGCAGATTTGGCGAACAGATGCTTCTAATTTCACTTGTAATCACACCTCTAATTACACTTTCGTCAGCCCGAGGAGCCAATCGCAACACCATTTCTGTTAAACGTAACGGTTTTCTCCGGTTATAATTAAAATAACTTGCTGATAATTCAGAATAATAGATCGTTTGGTGCTTTAACTTAGTTTAAATTTTATGTACTGGAAACGTTGAAATCCTACGAGAGTTTTCACCCAAATGACGTTCCAGTAAGATAGAGAAAATACCATTACTTACTATGGTTTTATCATTCTCTCTTTTATACTCTTCTAATTTTTTAAGTTTGAGTCGTGAAAGTGGATTATTTGTTAACCTTAAAGTCTTCATTACAGTACGGAAGCATTAGTTAAGAGGCGTTTTCTACCCTGGGTGCAAACATTTGGAAAAAAGGAACTAGGAAACAAATTTGCAAAAGGAATAAAAAGTCAGTCGGTAGCGATGTAATGGCGAAGTAATAAAATCAAGTCCCTCTTTTTGTTAAAGTGACGTGTCATATGAATTCATAGAGGGAACTAATAATTTTGCAAAAGGTTTGAGGAGGAGGAAGAGGCCCTAATCCTCCTTCTTAACGGTTGGTATCGGGGGTGGGGGGAGGGGAGGGAGATCGTAGTGGAGGGGGAGAGAGGGGAAGGAAGGAAGGAAGGAGGGAGTGGGGAGAGAGAGGAAGAAGGAGCCTCAGCAGAGGATGTGGGTGTCCGTGAAAATTTTCGAGGTGTCACTCCATTATTCGAGTCATCAAAGCGAAAACGAGGCCCCTCCCATCGTGAGAATATAAGAAGAGAAGAATGGGCCGAGAGGTGCCTCTGTGTGGGGTGGAAGCATAGGGGAAGAGGGCAAACAACAGTCCCCCCTCCCCTTTGACCCTCCCCCCTCCCAGACGATTCTCTGCTATCCCACCACCTTTGTTTAGTTTCCTCGCCGCGTCCCTTCCCCTTCCTTGATATCAAAAGGGATTTAATGTTAGGGTGCCGGGCGTGTATCCGATTTTGTTATTGGGGAGGATTCCTTAATCAAGCTATAAGGACACGCTACCAATTCGAAAGCACGACTTGATTAAATACCTTAAGATTGACCAGCGTTTATAGCTGCTCGTCCATGAAACTACGATGTAATTTAACGGATCGTGCTGGCGTTAATTGAAGGTTCGAGGCATGACACCCAGTATTGCCATGCGAAGCGTCGCCATTAGTTTTAGTTTTCTTGTGAACATTGATTACCCTGATTATCACTCTTTGTTTTACTTCTAATTATTTACATGTATTCGCTAATCAATTAATTTGCACTCATTTTAGCTAAATTAAAATGTGGTAAATGTGTAAATTTCGACTCACTGCACGTGTTGCTTCTATGCTCAAAAGTTAGCCCAAAGCCTGCATCAATATTTTAATTTAGTTAAAATTTTCCTGGCTCAGACTTACATTCCGTCTTTTCCAGCTTCCGTCACGGGTAAAGTGGATGAAGCGTGTCTTTGTGTGTTTATATATCTTTACCTAAACAGTTTCTGTACTTTTTCATAGTTATAATTATTGTGAGACATGTAATAAGTTAGCGCTGAAATGTAAGGAATCATTGAAGGAAAGACACTAATTTCCTCAATTTAGCCCGAAAATTCGGTCTAATCATTACAAATTCGTTTGTGATATCCAATGTTTCTCCGAAAATCTTCTCAAGAAATCAGCTCAAGAGTTGCCTCCTCCAGCAGATAGTTTTTTGTATTTATTGCAGTAAGTCTTTTGACCTCAGATTTCGCAAATGAAGGACAATATAGTCTAACTAGGCTAGAGCACAACCATGCCTTGTATGGTGATGAACCATCAAGGTAGGACACGAACCCGCGACCTCAAGTTAGCTGGCAAGAACGACTCCATCGCCCCAGAAGCCGGCCGTTTTTATGGCATATCGACGTGGTCTTAGAAGAAAAAGCGTGTACCGTATGCCAAACGGCGTCACCACTGAGGTAATTTAAACACCTAAAGGAAAGTTTCGCGTCGAATAATGAGGTTCATGCTAATATTAAGACGGGGAGAAGTCTGAAAGAAAAGTATCTTCACTCTCAGCTGCGTAATTTACTTGGGTTACTCGGCTCTCTGAGGACATTAACGCACACAGCGTACGAGGTGCTGTACTTTCTCGCGAGTCCTCTTCGCCTGTCGCAATCGGTCCCTCATTTGTACGATCCACGTTTCGTTTTTACTGCGGATCCGCTAGGCGTAGCGCATATTTCCTTGGGGTAGGTGCCATAAATGTGGCGGTGTGTGTGCGTATAATGCGAAATTAGCTGTATTGCTGTGGTGCCCAATTTTCTCGCCCCTCCCCATTCTGTCCTTCTCGTATCCTCCGCCTTGCTCTTTGTTCTCCTCCTCCACCCGAATCCCTCGCGAGAGAAATTATGGAAATCGATTCCCCTCATCGTAGGTCTGGATGACTTATGCATGGCGTGGCGGATTTGCATATCTCGCAATGAGGCCGATCATCCAAGACAACAGCCAACTTTCCTCTTCTAAGTAATTGGCTCATTTTTAATTGTTGCTGGCGTCGGTTAACATCTTCCAACAAGGAATCTCTCCTTTCCCTGGCATAATAGGTCCATCTCAACGGTTGTCGGATCCAATCGTTCCATTTCATCTCCAAATGGGACCGCCGCGCCGAGTTTATCCCGATACGTGACTCTATTCGAGCGAGAAGGTCAAGGACTCTTCTTGATTAAACCAATGGCGTGACCAGTCGGAGAGTTTGAATGAGGCTTCCTAGTTGTTCTGCGTCTAGGAAAATCAAGTCCTCTAAGGTAACAGTTACGTATTTACGTATAATATGCGCTGTATCTTCTTATTGAGCGGTTTTGATTTTCCTTTTTCGTCCATATTCCCTGAAATAGACCTTTAATCAAGTAATTTATCTGCAGCTCTTTTGAAGTTGAGGATTTTGACACCCTTAGTTACTGAGAGAGCATCTTCAAGAGTCTACTGTTCCAGTACTGATGACGATACAAAAAATGGATGAACTGAGGTGGGATGGGAATCAAGCTGAAAGAAGAAAGAACCAATAGTTAGGTGATTGAAAAAGGGATAAAATATAAGGGAAAAATAAAAACAAGGATATAAATGATAAATCTACAGATTGAGTGGACTGCAGCAACTGTATTAGGCTATAAAAATCCCTTTAGTAGATTTCGATTACGGCGGCAAGCGATAAAATGCTTGCTTGAAGTTGTTGTTGCTGAGACAAATGAAGATTTATTAGAAAATAGCAATTTTATGCCCCTATTTCCTGGACCAAGTTCCTTGTAATGGTGTGTTGTTTCAGAAGTCCACACAAAGGCCTTTTTAGGAAGATCTGGGCTTGCCTTTCTCTTCCATTAGCTCGAGGAGCGAAATCACACGTCAAAAGACTACCAGTGGAGGGATGACCTTTGACTCGTCAAGTATGTACCTTGTCCTTCCAACCAAATCGACCACAAACAGCGACGATTTCCGTCCAAACCGGTTGTGTTTCTGGTGGAATTTTATTTCGAAGAAAAAAAATCTCGAAAAAAACGTTTTGGGAATTGAACAATTGGAGAGATGGCTTTCTTACTGGATTTTTGACACATCTCTGCAGGAGCCGGAGCAAAATCTTATGTAATAAGTAAGAAATCAGCGCCCATGAGCAATTTGTATGGATATTATTTGGGGTATGTAGATTATTGGATATTTATTCCAAAGGGTCAGGTTCGTGTCCCGGGACATGGAAAATTGTTCAGTGGAATCCTTATTGCAACTTGTGTGCAATGTGTTGAGCACCTCAAGTGCAGAACTCTGCCCGACGGATGGGACGTTTTACTATGGCCCCTTAGGCGTCTATCGTTAAGTGCATGCGATTGTTGATGTAGAATTTCCCTTCACACTTCCAACATTTCTTTATTTGCTCTTCCTTCTTTAAAAATATCTCAAATGTCAGCGCAAAATATCTGTTTCCGTCGGCCAACGTGTAAATTACATTGGTGACAAGATTAAGCCATCAATGTTACAGACTCGCGTGTTTAATGTTCGAAAGCAACGAGGATGACAACAAAGCCATTGGATTTAATTCCCCGAAAGTCGTTTGAAACTTTTTAAGGCTGGTCCCTTTCCTTTGGAAAACTCGATTCTGTTTCGCAGTCGCCCATAGAGTCGCATCATCAAGGCCGTCTGTTCCTCCGTGTGGACGGTGTGGACTTAAACACGTAATCGCTTTCAAAAGCTCTCTCCCGCTCTATTCTGAACGGGAAAAGTCGTCCCAACTGCGGAGATAATTTTTTCTCTCTTTCTCTCTAGAGGGAAAAAAACTCAGGAGACGAACGGGACTGAGCGACTAGTGCGGTGAGCGGGAGGAGGTTCCTGTGGCGTGACTCAAAAAATAGCATCGCCCTTCATATCTCTCCAAGTGTAATTTGGATCTACGAGCGGCGTTCTTGCATGCATTGCATGTGGTATATAAAAGAAATTATGCAAATGAATTTCTGCATACATTTAAGGCTGATTGTTGTGGTTTATGTCCCAGAGTTAATGGGGCAATCTACGGTTGTTTGTCGGTTTGTTAAGTTTTTTTCTTCCTCCAAACAATCATTTCTCGATGTTTTTTTTACCGATTTGGTTCATCTTCTGGAGTGAATTCAGGAGACTTTGATTTACCGATATTATTTTTTGTGCTTTCTATTGGCTTGCCTCACATGTTCGTCAGCTTCCTGAACTTAGGACTTTCTTTCATTCATGGCCCAGCAGGTGCAATACTTTTTTAAATAATTATTGCTTTCATAAAATGGATTTTTCAAATTTCGTTTTACCAGCCAACATCATTCAAGATTAACATAACTTTTGCCTTGTTTCATTTTCCTTAACCCTGATTTCTCTCGTGTACGCGGAAATTTAGGCGAAAACTAATTGATGTTTTGGTTTCCGTAACTATTAAAGATGATGATGCCTAGCAAAAAGTGCCGGATATCAGAGCCTCTTAAGTTATGCGTCGATAAATGTACCAAAACGTTACTTTCGTAACCGAGCGGAATGACATTTGAAGCTAATGCCTAATGTACAAAATAAATATGCAGGACCTCCTTTGGTCATCATCGCTGAGGTTCAGAAAGTACTTGTAGGAGAGAAGTTTATCGGCGAACATGCTCATTTTTCTTATGTAAGGGAGGAAAACTTATCCTACTTCGAGTGATCTTGAGGTTTTCACTGATTATTCGAGGAGAATTTCGCACGTGACCTTCCCTCGAGTTTCGAAAACATTCGACGGTATCTTGCGAAACTCGTCTGATTCTAAGAATCTGAGGTGGGGAACAGTCTCGAAAATATTGTTATTCTTGAATTACGAAATAGAATTGAGCCTGGAGTATTGATCTGTTTCATTAGGCCAGTTCTATAATAAACAAGTTTTATTAGAAGGTGCTGATAAGCCTAATAAAAAGACCATCCTCGGCCAATTGTTATGATGTTGACAAGTTTTGGCTCGGATAAATGATCGTAGCTACTCTCTCATTGCTTTCTGTATTGCTTAAATCATTGTATACGACTTGTTTTTCTTAAAAATTGACCGCATAGTGAAATCAAAATTTCCAACATAGTTACTATTTAGAGTTCTAATTTAAAAGATCCTTCAGTCATTACAAGTACTATTAATACGAAATGAATGTATGATGCTGGTCGTTTCTGAAAGATTTGTCATGTTTGTGCGTTAGAGCTCCAGGGTCGCGGTTTCCGAATCCTGTGCATTACATGCCGGAGTCGTTCGTCTTTGAAATCAGGTCTTGCGCTGAACGGTGCGAAATTAGGTCTTAAGCTTAAGTACCTTTCTTCTTCTTCAGCTTCATCCGGTTTTGACGCTGTCTACAACCATGGCGATGTCTGACTTGCTTGATGTAGTTCGGTTGATAGGTCCATCGATGTTGCTCCACACCACTTTTTCAAAATGGCTAGCTAGGAAATTCTTGTCCTACGAGAGGCTCGTCTTCCTTCATCTTTTCTATGGAGAGCTAATTGAAGAAGTCGATATTTAGCTCTCCAAGCACCTTTAACCCGAGCCTATTATGTAAAATCATAATGAAAATACTTTAAATAGTTGATCATTTCCAATATTCGATTGTATAACAAACATAACACCCTTGAAAAGGAATCTCCAATTCATTTTGATTTTCCCTAACCACGTTGTTTTGGATTCCGAATTTCACGTCAGACATCAGTTTTTTTGATCAGGTAGCCGAAACCCTTTTAAAATTGAGCATGCACTCTGTTATCCGCGATAACTGCCAGCACTTGGCCACAAATAAGTTTAGCGCACCGTAATGATACTTGCGATTCGTTTCACGCGTTCTCCCGTTTTGAGAGCGCGTCGTTAAATCTTTTTTTATTTTTAGCTCCATCTCTCGAGCGATCGAATGTGTTCAAGGACTCGCTTCTTACCATTTTCCTTTTTTTCTTTCCTGAAATGCGTTTTTCTTTTATTGCTCTGAGATGATTTGCCCGCCGCCCGTGGCTATCTTTTCCTTCTTACGGAGGCCTCCGGTCGTAGCGGGAAGGGGATACTACGGTCCAGTCCCCTATCAAGCGAGTGATAAACTCCTTCCTCTGCCTCGTCTGGAAAGTGAAGACATTCCGAGTGGCGCCTCTGGGCGTTCTGCTCTGGCAACGCGTCCAAGAGCACGCGCGCGCGTTCTGAACGCGCCGCCATATCGGTGCACGCGATGAAAAATGATAGATGTTTCTCCTTTTTCGTCAGCTCCACGGCGTGCAGGGATGGTGCTCTCGAAGCGTGGTCCTGATGTATATATTTATGACGAAGTGAAAACTCTATCGGGAAGATGAAATTTGACACAGTATTCAAAGCTGTGTTGTGCTGCCGGAAATCAACAGCGATGAACTACAATCGCTGACTCTGCCTCAGACCTAGACAGAGCATATTTTTCTCACAATTTAGCCCTGTGCTATCGCCCATTTTTCTGTGGTTTAGTATGCATTTTTGGGTGCTTTGCTAAAATAAGTTATCGCATGGTATAGTGGATCAATTAGGACTACCTACTTTGACGGTATGTATTACTAGCAAAAATTCACTCCCATCACCAGTAAAGTAACTATATTTGACTGGTAATAAAATACCATCCATTCCCCTGGATCTCGCGAGAGCAATATCATTCAGATTGAAACAGAAATATGTATATGCAAGGCAATGTTAATTTTTGCTTATAAATACATATATTCCGAGAGATATCATCATTAGAAAGTAATATGGAGTTGGAATTAATGAAAATTAATTATGGGTGTATCACGTGATTGAGTTTCTTTTCATGATTTCCTGCCCACCCACTCACAATGTCAATATGTCTCGCACATTTTAGTCGATCTTCCGAGAAAAAAGTTACGAGTTGCGAGATTTAAAGTAGCATAAGGATATTTCTGTATAAGGGCGGCCGGGATTATTCGCATCCTGCCCTGCAGAAGCCGGAACGATTTCTTTCTCACTTGCGCAACCGTTAGAAATTTGCACCTTGAGTGGATCTTTGCATTAAATTGAAAAAAAATAAACTTTCTGTTGCCCTCTGTACCTTAGATGTGGCATTTCATACGTAAGAATGTGCTATATTACAATTGATATAACAGAATACTGTTTATTATGCGGCTCGCATCGGCATCTGATTTGCTCCACCAAACTACACGAGTACCACTGAATTAAAAAATGCAGGCGTCATGAGCTATCTTTGCATCACCTCATCTTTTTCATATGAAATGAATTGTAATGAAAATCTGCATGGGATTCTTTGCATCACTTTTAAAATAAATCACATAACTTGATGACGGTCTTTTAAAACCAAAAGTTAGGCAATAAATTATGCTTTTATAATATGTAACCATATATGCAGATACATTTTGCTCCAAAACAATGTTGCACTTCTCACGTCATTTTCCTAAAAAAAACTCGGGACAATTGATATGAAATATCCAGGTTTTCTGTGCTTGAATTCGATGCCTGCTCACACCTGTAGCCGTGCTCCTCTGTGCCTCGTCAGTCCACGCCCACCGTAATGTGCAATATGCGCCTACTTCCACTTAAACACTCCCCCCACCCTCTGCAAAACGCTTGTTTCCCCCCTCCGCTTCCCGGGTCGCCCTCCACCTCTCTTTCCTCGTCATTGTGTGCAACTTTGTGTTGAGGCACACGTTCACCTCTCGCGACCCCACACTCCCTCTTTTATAAACACCCCTATCCTCCTCCTCCCCCCTTCGCCCATCCTTACCTCAGCGACCTCCACCCACTCTCCCCTCCCCCGGCGACAAACCCCTTTCACACCCCCCACACCACACCTCAGCATTAGCGGGCCCCGAGAGAGAATGTAACTGTACCTCAACCTTCACCGGTGGCATATTTCCTCCTCCATCTAATTCGCTTTCATATGCCGAGCCCGGCTTGAGGTTCTGTTTTTTTCTTTCTTGTATTCATCCGCGTCATCGTAAGATGGTAAGATTTCAATCCGTTTTTTCCAACCCGTTCCACTCCCCCCTGTTCTTCAATTCTGCCCCCCCCTCCTTCAGCTCAATACAAGCCGCTGCTATTCATATCGTTATTCTTTTTTTATTCGTCTCTCTCTCTCTCTGTTTATTCCCTGGATGTAGCAGACGCCCCTTGCACACGCCTCTCTGGGATCTCCAACGCGTGCTTTCGCGTGCCGCACTCTTCTCAGTTCATAATTGAGCTGAGGTTTTTCTTTTATGCGGAGGTTCTTCGGGTCTCACTCAATCGATTGGGGCGGGATCTTTCCCGAGAGAGGATCGCTTGGCGCGCAATAACTCCATTTCATTGAGGAAATGCGGTGCTTACAGTTACGCCACCGGAAATTATCTAAATGCATAATGTGAGCGTGGTATTTCTTTCATGGGAAACATGCATTCTTTTTTAAAACTATTTGTATTTGAAGTAAGTGTTGCTAAATATGCATTTGTGTAAATTCTATTGGAATACAACGTTTCATTATTGAAATATATATTCCTAAAAAACTGCGCGTGCTTTGCGGTACGGAAGCACTACGTTATCGCTAACTCGGCGGATGTATCACGGAACGGTATAGCTTCCAGCATATTGATGTATTTCCTTATAAAGTTCGGCTTGTCTTTCGTAATTTGACGAAACAATCGTTTTAATTTCCTTTGTGGAAGGCAATGAACAAATATGATTAGATCCTTCACGTTTAAAGACGTGTAGATTAGAGGAGCGATACCGTGCAGTGACGTCAAGCAACCGAGATGCATTTTTGGATCACGTGACTTTTTTCAAAAAATTTTATTTTTGAAAGAAAATTATTGATTTTTGCAGTTGGCGCATACACACATGAAGATGATATATTTGAGTTCTCGGGGGAGTTATTAGTCGTGCATACTACTGAAATGGTAAAGTGAGTTTTTTGCGTGTTCCCTATTTTTGCTTGGGTATGGAGGCTGATCAATGATGCGAGGATGCAGCCTTGAAAGGAATATTTTGCGCGCAGTCATACGCTGTGATCTATTAACATAACATAGGGATTATCGAAGAATGAGTTGACCTCCGTACTAATGATTTAGATATACGGACTCGTATATGTTCTATCCTCAGCTTAAGACCTCCAACAACTTTTACTTCCCCTTAAAAACGGCATTTTATTTTTTAGGCGGGGATGTAGTTGAAAAACTTTAAATCCAACTGTACAGTGATTTCACTTTACTTCAGTCTTATCGTCCATTTTTTTATGCTGACACCTTATACCTATAGAAGATGGGCAGTTTCCTTACCTTGCCCTCTCTGAATGAGGTCTCATTCAAGCATTGGTCTATTCTCAAGAAGGCATGAGAGTATTTTCAAGAAGGGAGTACTGCTAATAAATAAATACGTTTCAACGATATTTTAAAACTTCCAACCTTTAGCGTAAATTGTGTGATTTTTGACCTTATTTATTTTAAGCATGGCTTCAAAGCATGATATTGATTATTTTTAATGCTACGAAAACCAATAGTTAATAATTCCTTTCATTGAAAATGGTCATAAGTTGTCTTCTATACATCTTATAAATCCATAATCGAGTCCTACATTTGAGTTGAGTTGAGCATGTAATGCTGTGAAGGAATAACGTTGATTCTCAAGGATATTTCGAAGTATCAATCTTTATAATAAGTTATTGAATGTTTTCTATTAGAGTTTTTAATGAATACCTATTACTTAACCATGCTCTTGATCAATGCTTTTTGGCTGCGAAAACCGTCCTTTCATTGGAGATATTCATATACTTCATTATTTATATCTTACACATCCCTCATCACCACTCCAAATAGCCTAATTATCATTATAGGTCCACTAACCCTGTTCATCTAATAGCGCCCGCATCGTGTTCCCGGAGCAATACCAGCCGTTAGATTGGACGAGAGATGGCGCGCGTCACGTGCCAATGTCGTGATCGGCGAGAAGTCCGGCCGTCTTTGAAAACCGCCCTTTACCCAACTCGGGAGACTCGTCCGGGCGTGGCAAACGCCTTCCAGCACCACCACCGCCGATGGTGTTCGTTTCGTGGCTTTATACATTTTTATTTTTACCTTCATGCCCGCGAACTCCACACAGCCGTAAAAATCCTCGCGGCAGAAACAAAAGCAAGTCGAAATCGAGAGCGCGAAATAATGAAAAGCGAAAACGAAATATCGTTCTCGCTTTATTATGGTATGGTGCCCGTGAGACGTCTTTGTTGCCTCAGGGGGTTGAAGGGTAGCAAAGGCGTGGATTGAGGCCCTCAGATTCCTTACGTTGCCCACGTACGAGTTATTCAAATCCAGGGTCAGCGGGTTTGAGTCTCTCACTCCATTAAGGTCCTGCTGAGGTCTCAAATCCACTCCTCTCTCTTGCTGACCAACCGCCCCTCCTCCGAGCCATCCCTACCTCATACCCACACACACTGTCTCCCGCCAACGTCTATCTTGAAATGTCCAGAATCCCAAAGGTATTTGAGGAGCGCTGGGCGGAATGAAAATTTTCGCGGGTCTCGCCTTAGTCTCCTTGAGATTTTTGCATGCGTGGAAACGAGGAGAAAGTCTACCGAGGTCTTGAATTCGTTATGGACCTCCGAGGTTTATATCAGATTCTGGACTGCGTGTGAGGAATCCTCTAGCTGCTAGAGAGTTTCTTCGTCAGTCATTCTGCTTCGTCAATACTTGTCAGGTGTAAGCGTTTCGGATGTGTTATTGGATACATCTATGAATCCATAGAATGTATTAATCTATAACCTGAAGGTTTATTCTTAAATATATATATATGATATACTATCTAGCATTGGACAATTTACCAACGCAGATGAATCACTCTGAAATCAGAACACTTGCGCAAGCCTAGAGCAAATTCTCTAACTCCATACAAAACTAGCTCCATATTGGCCAAGGAGTAATTTAGTATTTTGTTTCGAATCTTTATCTACCAAACTAATTCGAAAATTTTGCGTTGTTTTAATGACCTTCTCCGTCAGATTTTCATACGAGAATTTTATCATTTATTTATATCGACTTGAAATTGGTGCCGAGCAGCAGGGCATACATAGAGCGCATATTAAATATTGCATCTTGCATCAGCCAAGCTGGTCATATCAGGTCTTCGACGCGAGTGTCAGTTGGTTACTTCCTTTGGAACATTATGATAGCGATATAGCAACATGTATGGAAAAGTATCATAGGAAATTACTTGAAATTACCAGAATCCGGACCCGAATAACTTAAATGGCTGGTCACATACCTGTGTAAATACTAGGTATTAATCATTCGCACTCCAAGCGTGATTCGTGGCGAATTTCTAATGGGTTTAAAGTAACAAGATATTATCGCGTTTGCGCACAGTCTACAAGGTATCAACACTCGAATAAATGTCATCACTGGTAGGAACTGAAATTTAAAAATGGTTACTTCAAGGCAACCTTTCAAAAAGTTGAGTCTGTGAATTAGTCACTATTTAACAGTTAACCATGAATGGATTATATCTAAATATCTAAGTTAAACGCAGAAAATGCTTGGAGTGAGTGACTTTCGTTTAAGGTCTAAAGTAACCTGCAGAACAGATCTGCGTTTATAGCCTGTTTGCAAAAGATTCGTCGTATAAAATCCGGATGACTGACCTTAATAACGGTAAACTTTCACCTTTCAACAGCGCATACATGCTTAAGTCGTATGGGAGAGAGAGATTTAAATCGAATGGAGCGTTAAAACTTTTAATAGAAGGGAAGGACGGGATCTGAAAGTTAAGAACCTAAGTACCAAGCAGTTTACTCGCCAGGAGGTGCGATGTGTATTCCTTCCGCAGTGAGATCTGGCTTGATTACCATTCACGATGGCTATCCGTAATCAAAGGCTCATCTTCGGAAGGGAAAACTTTTGGTTTCCTTTTACACTTTACCGACCAATTATTTGTGACCCTCAAAAGTTGAGAACGAAATTAAATATAATTAATTAAAAGCGTTTTTTTATGTCTTCCTAGAATTTACCAGTGCGCACCATTACATCTTTCCGACTTTCATTTCCGTGACAAAAAATAGTCGTCTAATTGGTGTTAATTTTATGTCGCATTATTTCAATTGCTCAGCGCCACTCGATTCAAACTGAGTGCTCAATAAGTACTGATAGAGGCATTTACATTGCTAAAAAGTTGCTACGATGGTGCATGTGCAGAAATGAAACGGTAATTTCAGCTTGGGCTCGTGGAAATAATCTAAGAACTGATTCTGTAAGGATTAGATTTGGTTGTGCTTTTGTGTGCCGGTAAGCTCTTTCAAAAACCAATTTCCGACGATCATGTATCTTTTCTTAAATAAAATTTAGTGTTTTTAATTAAATGTCTCAAGAATAATTCGACTTAAAGAGATATTTTCGTAGTCATTGTCGTCAGATTTATACAAAAAATACAGCATTTATTCCTTAATGGGCAGTCACCGTGCTATTCGTGTATTACCTACTTATGTATTTCGATTCCCTCAAAATGGTGTAATTACTCAAAAAACTTCTCCTTGCTTGAAAAAGCATCTGGATAATAAACTACGCGGATAAAAAGAGAAGTGTATTTCACTTGTGCTTTACATAGATATAAAGATATTGCAAAAATGTTAGCAAATATAGTGGATAAAAGGTACTCCTCAGCATAACGT
Source organism: Pyrrhosoma nymphula (assembly GCA_963573305.1). Classification (NCBI taxonomy): domain Eukaryota; kingdom Metazoa; phylum Arthropoda; class Insecta; order Odonata; family Coenagrionidae; genus Pyrrhosoma; species Pyrrhosoma nymphula. The sequence continues at coordinate 64,534,440 of OY754329.1, forward strand.
GAGATGGGGTTACCATCCACCCGTGTTATTACAACCCTCCTGACTGCGAGTTCTTCAAAACTTTCTTGGTGTGAAAATAGACTTAACCAGTGCAAGCAAAGTTAGTGAGAACGGATAAAAAAATTAAATCTGGAGCCCAGATTTTCGAAAGGTGGTCGAACGTCCCTCGAGGACATCCTGTGTAAAAGAGAGAGAAAGGTTGGTTCGGAAAATTGATACAGGGAAGAAATGCACTCTTTGTTGATCCATTCACTACCCAGCCAATGAATTTAGGGTGCCAATTTTAAGATGTTTGGCCCACTTGGCCGAAGCAAGTTTTGGAAAGAGCTAAAAGTAGGTTCTCTTAGAGTGATCTTTAAATTAGTCCAGAAATCACTTCTGAGGGTATGATTTGGATGAGCCTCGTTGATGAGCTTTCATGGTTTATAAACTACAAGCTCATGGAGGATAGAATCGCATTGAAAATCATCAAATGGATATAAAAGCAATAGGTGCAATGAGGCTCACGATAAGCCATCAATTTTGTTGGGTCTTTTGCAAGATGTTTGACTGTAGGAACGGAAGGACGATTGATGGACAAAACTTCATTTTAATTATCAATCTTATTATATTAATTTAATTGTTATCAGAAGTGTCTGTGTGTGTTAGGCTGTGAGAATTCACAGCACTTCAAATTAAATCAGTAAGGGTATGAAAGTAAGCAAATAAACAACGAGTTACTGAGTAATTGAATCTGTAGAGGATATTTCAACTCCACAATCCATCTCCTTGAGGCTGACATCACTGCCGACTTGAACACCCACATCTTCTGTTACCACCGTAAGCAAAGTAGACTCTGCCACGTGAAATAAATGAATAGAAAGATGTTGCTGTGCCGTACAGTAGAATTGGAACGAAATAGACCAGATATGCTCTCAGTTTCACATAGTTCCTCGCTCCGAAAAGATCAGGACTAATTTTTTTCCTCCCGGCTGGGCAGAAATGCGAAACAAAATGTAAACGCGACCACTTCACAGCCACCTTTCTCGTTACGCCTAGTTGGACTCTCGTCGGTTCCAGAAGCGAACTAAATGGACCGTATCAATTGCGCTGCTCCATGTCCAGATGCCAAAGTGGCCAGAGCACAGGTTTTGAAAAAAGTAGCGTGCATTATTATTTTTTAAAGATTTTTTCGTTTTCCTTTAATTACGCGAGCCTGTCATTTAAAAATCGTACCGTCGCCGGGAAATAGTCAAACGGTTGCCATGAGCAACGAAGGCCGTAATATTGGAGTCAAATGTGCAATCGTCTGAAATGCGGTTGGCTAGCATATCATTGATGGTAATTATCTTAAGTGTCTGATGTGCAGAATATCGAAACATAATTTTTTTAACCATCAGTTTTCGAAAACTACGATATTATGACTAAAAGGAATCAAATGTCGAAGGGAACTCCGTAATGGAAATATTAAATTCAGTTTTGCAGCTTAGCGTACCGGAAACGAATTACGAAAAACGTAGCGCAAAAGCCTCGAAAAACACCTGGTTTTGTCGTTATCTCTCTTACAATTAGTCGTAGCTCATAACAGTACTCAAAATGTCAATTTGTATCATGCGGGCTCGAAAAATCCAATGCTTGTTTCTTTCCTTCGCCATTAATTTGGGAATGAAGATTATGGCGGGAACTTTCTGTAACCTGAATGAACTTCCTCAGTCAATTGCAAAATGCTATTTTATTAGCATATGCTAGGACCAACCAGTCTTAGTTGATCTCCGTTGTTGATATCCATATGTTGTACTCCCACACATATTATCTTTCAGCATTTCATCGCAATTGTCTTGAAAATGGTACAATGGTGGCCGAAAGTGTTATTTGCTGAAATCAACGACATATCTTATCTTTCTCAAAGCAATGATTCCTCACTCTGAAGGCATTACAAATTTGTCTACGATCATCTATAAGTTGCAGTTCTTTACTTTGTTGCGATATTTTTAGATACTTGCACGGAAAGGTGTAAAAATAATCTCAAGAAAGGAAATGAGAATAGGATGGCAAGTGAAAATGGGATACGACTCTGATATTCAGAAATAGTAGAATGGCGAAGGTGGGAGGAGAGGGAAATATGCTGAATAAGCATGTTGAAGAAAAGGGGGTTGTCACTTTCGTAAGTTCAGGGTAGGTATTACTCTTCCAAGGAATGAAATGCATTGTTTTGTAGAATTTTTAAAAATTGATCAAAAGTTCTCATAGCTGTGTTATAATTTGATGAGGTCAACCAGTACCTCCTTTTATCTGCTGCGTAAGCTTTAAATAGAAATCATAATATTTTATGCATGCTAATAACGTCAGTCACATTCATGAATGGATACGAAATGGAAAGGCTCTAGAGACCAATTATTTATCCTTTATGCGTCACGCGCTGATTATCAATGAGGGATTGTTACAGGAAATACGAAACTGCTGAGTGTATTAATAATTTTAGGCTAGTTTTTTTCACCCTGTATTTGATGTTTTCTCTCACTCTTCATGCAGTTTTTGATGGAAATCGGTGAAGAGAACATTTTTTTCCACTACTCGCTTCTTACGTCAATGCCAAATGTCTTGACGTTTCCACACTTGAGTGCGCATGAATTCAGCCAAAAATTCGTGGAATTCCTTGATATGTGAAGGTATTAATTACTGAAGTTTGAAAGGTGTATTTCTTCTTTCATTGCAGTTAGGGAACAATTTAATTACCTTATCCAAAAGTAATCGACTTAAAGTTTTCCATGAATATATTAAATGATCTTCATCTGAAACAAGGACTATCTACTATAATTACCTAAATTTCCATTGTAAATTTTGCAGCCGATTCAGCGCTAATGCTTTCAAAATTTAGTAATCTAACACTTTCTCAAATTAAAATGCCCACTCCGCAGTTGGCCAGGTTGTTCTAACACATAGAAATAATAAAATAAAACGTAATAAATATGATTGATTATTGGTTTATTTAGGGAACCTCCTCGTGAACCACAATAGATATTACAAGAGTGCCTCGTGCAGCGTCTTGAAGAAGAAATAACTAATGGACTTAAATCATGAAGCTTGGAATAAATTATTATGTACCGATCTCTATTAAACTTATCAATACCATGATTGTGCGGTAATGGCGATGTGTCAGCATTACATGCGCTGTGGTTGGGAACTGAAAAAAGTTCTTCGTCACTTTCTTGCGACACTCGAAGTTCAAGTACCAAAATTCGTCAATTGTGCCGATGAAGGAGAATGAAAAGCAGTGAACGCAACTTTGTGCTTTCCGCGGATTTGCTTTACAACAAGACTGAACGACCGGTTTCGGTTCTTAAGCTAGCATCAGGAAACACAAATTTGTGTTCATTAAACTATAGAAATATTTATCTGCGTCAGATATTCTTATTAATATAAAGGAGAATTTCAAAGCATATATTTTGTAATTTCACTACGGTACCTACTTAAGTATATAAATGAAAATTAAAGATTTACCTGCCGATTTTATATTATATACCCATCAAGAAACAGCTCCAACATACCCCTTGTTTGCCATATTGTAAATATGTGTTATATAACCCTCAAAAATGAGAGTTTAAATGGAATATACATGGCCAAAGATATCAAGCGTTTTGAAACTTGAAAGTGGAGTTTAAATATCGTTAATTCGTTATTCCATCAAGAAACAACTTCAATGTGCTCAATGAGTGCTATATTGTAAACATATGTGGAAAAAAACCTTGAAAATGAGATCTTTAACGGAACACACAATTCCAAAAATATCAAAGGAGTTGAAACTTGAAGAGTGGAGTTTTAATTGAATATTCACGATCAAAATAAAATTGAAACGAAATCCATGCATTCTTCCTCGGCTTGTGTTGATGGAAATCATGGCCAGTGACTAGTCGATTGAAAATTGGACTCTTGTCGTGGCCTCTTTGTCGGGCATGAGAGTCGATGCGATGAGTAATGCATTTCTCAAACCAGGTCGCGCCACAATCGAGGACTTAAAAAAATCCTCTTGCGAATTTATCCGTGGTAGCTTTTGGGACGAATAAAAAGATGAAACTGTCCTTAGGGGTTTTGGGAATCCTTTCACTTCATTACACACAAATCTCAATCGGGCGTACGGATTCTCCTTCTACGGAAAATTCCCGGATCTGCTCACCCATCTTACTTGAGAAATCGTCAGTCCTCGGCCACTGCATAGTTATTAAGATTCTTGAAATGCTATACTTATGAGATATCGTAAAATTATGTCAGCAATCGGGCTATGCAATACATTGATTTATGAGTTTAAGTTCAATGAGCAATCATGCGAGTATATTATTATTAAACGGTATATTATACGTTGTGCAATGTAAATTCGGAAAAGAAGAATTCAATATACGACGCAAAGTGACGCCCATATGATTTTAAATGCGAAATGTTAGCGATTGAACGGGACGCAAATACAGTGCGCCAATCGTCCATGCAATTCTAGTCTTACCATTTCATGTCTATGGAATCCCATATGGCTATTTTATTGTCATGAACTCATCAGGCCCGGTTTTATTATCTGTGGTTGACTATTTTATCGGTAAAAAACCGAAGTTAGTACGTTCTCCCATCGTTAAGGCTCAAGTCAACTCACCGACTGTTTGGTGAAATATGTTAAACCCAAAAATCGCAGTCATTTCCCAGTTAACGAAGAGCCTATGTTACCTTGCTGTTGATTTTAACCAAACATCATTAAACTTGACCGTAATATATCAATACTGGAGTAACCAAGCTGTAAATAAAAGTATCAGATATTCCCGTTTATTTTTTATTGAAGATTGTGTGGTGTACGCTTTAATATGCCTATTGTGATGTGAAAACTATGCGATTGCGACAAAAAACGCTGTGACGCTTCATTGTATATGCCAAATATCCCATCTGTGGTGGTACAAAAGTTGCATTGCTATGCTATGCTCAACTTTGAACTACGGGGAATCCCTTCACAGAAATCCAGCATGAAGACTTCAGAGAAAAATTCTTAGTAATTCTTCTGTGATGGTACTCTTTGGGAATTACTTCAGTAAAATTCTTTGGGAATTACTTCAGTAAAATTCTTTGGGTATTACTAAGTAAATTTCTTTGGGAATTACTAAGTAAAATTCTTTGGGAAACACTTCAGTAAAACTCCTTGGGAATCACTTAATGAAAACCCCTTGTAAATCACTTCAAAACATTCCTTGGGAATTTTTCGTGGTCGTACTTGTTTCGAAAAATGAAGAAATAAATAGCAATCGACAAGAAATTTCGGGAATCCATTCACTTCATTTCCCACTGATCTCATTCGAGTGCACGAGTCCACGGACAATGCCCAGATTCGCTCGACCCCCTCACGTCATGACGATTACTTTGAGGGCTCGTCAGCCCCCAGGGTCAATTCTCCACCCTTCCACACCCCCCACAGAGTGCCAATCCTTCCCCTTGGGCGTCCTTTCACCCCCTTTCTCTCTCTCTCCCTCACCACCGCCACCTCGCCCTCTCCCACGACAATCCTTTCCCCTCGAGGCTTTGAGCATGCCCTACTTCTCGCTTTAGGTACCTATGTACGTACGCTCTTACGCTCTCTCCCTCTCTCGCCCCATTACTCTCAAATTAAGGCTCACGTCTGTCCGTCCGTCCGCCCGAGGTTGAACGAACCAGAAGACTAGCGCGCGCGAGAGAACTTACGACAACAAGAGCCACACTCCTCTCTCGTGAATGGCGTGAAGAAATTGCCTCGCCGATGTCGAATGCTGCGTGGCTGGTGGAAATTATTTCTTTTTTACGAAGAAACACTGTCAATCCCCATCCTTCCATGGGTTTTCTGCCTCGCCCCCTTTTGCACGATTCTTTTTTAACGAGTCACTTCCGTTGCAATCGAAGAAGAAGGAGAGCTTTAGGAGAGGTCTTAATTAAATCGGAGGAAAAAAAACGTTGTCGGTGCCTGTTGGAAGGCTAGGGTGTTCGTGGACATTTTTCGGAACATTAGCGAGTTGAGCTCAGAGGAGTGCACTCGTGGATGATTCTTCCAGGAATTTTACAAAACACCAGGATTTTACTATTCATTTAACGCTTACTTACGGCCAGTACAATGCCCGGGCACGTGTATACCTAGCCCCTAAGTAAACGTGATATAACGTTTATTTATTTCATGTAATCTTTCGCATTTTCAATATTTAACCATTAATTAGTGATTAGAAGCATAGCCGTCCTCCAATCTTCACTCATTTGATAATTCATCGCAGATATTTTATCGCTTGATGTAATTGTATCGTTATTGATTTGTGGATGATGGATTGCAAAGCTAGACGATGTATTTGGACAGATAAGGACTACTGTTTATCTCTTCCCTCATAGTCTAGGTTTTTTCCGACCGTAGCATTCCGTTTTTCCCTACATTACTTCCCTCATAAGATCTTCATAGTCAACGCTCTTCATTCCCCAAAACTCTTTTTAATTCCCATTTTCCTTCTTAACAATACTCCCTTATATTACAGCCTTCAGCATCCCATTTTCACCTAATTCGTCCTCCGTCCTCCTCTGTCCTCCTTGTCGGTCTTCTCAAAGAAATTTACCCATCAATTTTCTGGCATCCTCTGCCATAACCCAGCACTTTGTCGTTCGTTTCCCACTCAACAATGCGAATACCCTTCGTTCTTCTCCTCACCCACGCTTTCAATGGCCTCCAATCTGCGCTCGTACTCTGTCCTATAAAAGACCGAAGTAGGAAAGTGAGTCATTTAATTAGACGCCACTCAAAATTTTCTGGGTGTTTATTTTCAAAGTTGAAAGGCCGGGTAAATTTCCGCCATTCTCTCCGTCTCTCCCCATTCGGATTGGACGCAGGTGTTGGAGGGTGAATGCGCTGCCAACACGGCAACACGCGTGCCCGAATTTAAGCCGGCCTCGCGCCCGAAGCATCCTTTCACCAAAAACGGGGGTATGCGTTTAAGCACCGCGGCAACAAATCACTCCATGGGGCGATTGTTATTTTTTATTATTTTCGACCAATCAAGTGTGTCAAGACGTTGAAAAAAAAACTTCCTTTTTTCCGTGCTCGTCATGTGCATGTACCCTGCCAAGTACCAGCCCGACGGCAAAGACCTCGTCATGAAGCATCCGCAAACTTTCTCTGCCGATGCAATGCTGCGAGTTTTTGCATGCTAAGCATCTCATGGCGTTAAAGAAAAAGGACTTTTTAGGATAGGTTTGTATTCCGGATTCGTCCTTGTTGCGAGTGCCTACGTTTCTTGAATCGTCGTTATGGGTATTGGCAGGAGAGCCTAAGCTGACGTCACCTTCCTAATCCTGCCGATGATACTTGGCAGTCTCTTCAACATGGCGCAAGATCGGAGGGTTTTTATTTATTGCAAAGGAGTTATTCAAAGGGCGGAATTATTCAAAAAATGTTATTCTCTTTGTTTCAAAATAAATTGATTGAGGAAGTGTAAATATTAATTTTAAATAGGTGCCCATTAAAATGCGTAACTTGGCAGTGTTCCACAATTGTTAAAAAAAAATAAACAGCTGTGGAAAATGAAACTTTTCTTATTTATAGTTGATACTCGTCACTTCCACGCTGCCAAACTATAAATGATCAAACTTTTTTAATACAAAATTTAAATGCTTCATCAACGGATAAGTTTATTTTACTACGCATAGTACTAATTTTCATATATAGAAAAAATAGGTATGGAACTAAAGGCCAAGTCATTTTTGGATTAAAAAGTATATTTTATTGAGATATATTGAATAATATTATGAATGGCAGTTTATTATTAAAGTTTTAGAAGATGGCTTATACAATCAGGGCCATAAATTATCACATATTTAAATTTCTAAAACTATGCTTACACCTTTAGTTCAGCTGTCTTTTCTCAAACTTTACCAATTTTCCAAATTTCAACGTACATACACCCTCATGCGTCGCAGCCCACTCATCGCATTAGGCGCCTTTTTTATCATCTCCCTCCACCCTCATCGTTTAGGAACCTTATTCATGCCTCATTTTTTAATCTTTTTTTGGTCCATTTGGACCCAAAATCAGGCAGTTGCGGTGGCAATATGTTTGCGATGCAGGCAAAAATTGCACCAACAGTCTTCAGAATAAATTGAAGAGATTACCAAACCTCCGGCTCCTCCCCCCACTGAAGCAGGCTCGAAAACATCGCGTCGGCCCAAACGGTGATCATCAGTGATAATTTTCAACCGGAACAACCACTCCTAGAGTAAAAAAATACAAATAACACGAGCAAAAAAATGAGTGGCGCTTTTAGAGGTATCATTATTTGGTATTCGGCCCTGGAAGTCCGGGGGCCGAACTGAGGAAGGAACGGCACAAAAAAATTTAACGTCTGGACGTCTCGGAAAGAACTTTAAAGGAAGAGAGATGAAGAGGACCGAGAACGAAATGGGCGTTGGTGGGAGTGTTGTCGTAGGAGCCTCCAGGGGCCAGACCGCCATCGAATGATGATGAACGGTGCGAGAGGGGAGACTGACTGTTTTCAGGTAGTTTGAGCGAAAAATCACTTCACCTAGAATTTGATGAATTTGGCCTCATTTTAAAGAAAAGACACTCATCTTTCCAATGATATCAAAATATCAACCGAACTACTTTTCGAGCAATTTACCTAAAAATATAAGCTGTTTTACATGGGATAGATTACGGCTGTGCGCTCCAGAGGGAGAATATTAATAAAATTAGGAGATTCTAGCGCATAGATTTCGTCAAAAAACTGACGGTGTGTAGATTGCATGTTTTCTCAACTATATATAAAAATAACCTATTACTCACCACAGTAATTTTTACAGAATCGCAAAAAAAACCTGCTGTTTTGAATGGTTTTCAGCCGTACGGCGGGAAAAAAAATGAGTCAAGTTAGTGACTTATGTAGCTTTATTTATTTATTTACTGAGAATTTTGATCATATGTAACTATATCTTTGCGCCATTAATATTAAAATATTTATTTCATACTTCTTACAGTCGCTGGAAAAAAATAAAATTTGAATATGGTCTCCATTATGACTAGGAAACTATCTCGCTCAAACCATTTTAAAGACGAAGTGGGAGCGAGTTGGGAAACCGCGCTTCCTCCCTCACCACCGTTTGATTGCCATTCTTAGACGTCCCCGTGCAATCAAAACGTCACATCCGGCTGGGAGAGAGACGCTTAACTCAGCTCAGAGCCCCCGAAGCTATGAAGAGAGGGAGAGCACAGACCTGACTCTCATCGTGGCTTCTTCTTCTTCTTGGGGAGATTCTTTCAGACAGACGGGGATGCTTAAGACGATTCCAAGCTGAGAAACACGGGGAGAAGGTTTTCTCTCTCTCTCTTGCCTCCACGTATTCATCATTACTGCACCCCCGTTGGCCATTTCTCAAGACGACTCGAGCCGAACAGTGAAAGATCGTGCCGCCCTCATTATCGCATTCGTTGGGTCAACAATGCCCCCCTCGAAACGACTTACTAAGTGCGTCCAGTCCTGGGCCATTGTTTTTCGATGTGCTCGCTTAGCGGAGATGATTTAAGATTTAATCGGACCAAATGGATATGTGTCACCGGGAACTGAGATGTCCGAGGAGGATGAAAAAAATATCAGTTTCGTATTACGTGTTGGGTGATTCACTTCATTTAAGTATCCTTTTAGTGGATCGTCCATTAGCACCGTATTCAAATGAATAAAATATTTTACGTAAAGTTTAAATAAAGCATAGGGTCCATAAATAATTTATAAATTTCATCTAAAAAATCGAGCATCGAAACTTTCATTTTCTTACGTTTACGATTCCAAATTTCGTATTCTGTAAATTTCTATTTTTTGTATTTTCTTCCTTATTTTTCGTCTATTTCTGCTTGGCTGACTCCTCATCGCACGGAAGAAGCTGCTATTTCGTAATTCCCTTGAATGTCTTATCTTAAGGGTGTCTTATGGGCCGAAAACTGTGATCCATACTGGTTGTGAGTGTAGAGATCTGAATCTTGTCTCCGTGGATCATGAAATGTGTATCGTTCCTTCAATGCTGTCACTAATGCGTACGGTAGCTTATTTTGAATATCTATTCCAAATGTTCGTACTTATTCGGTGTTTTCTTGTCAATTGCAAAATGCAGTAGAAAAATGTTTGCATTGTCATAGCTTAATACCCCGTAAGTAAGGAGTTGCGACTCAATATCAATCGTACAAAAAATTCCTGGAATCAATCCCCTATTACCTCCAGATTTGACGTAGATTCCTCCTGAAACACGCTGTACTTTCCGGCTGCCATGGAATACTAAGCAGCTGAGTGTAAACCTACGCCTGTGTCTCATTTTGATAACTTTATAGGCATTCCATTCATCAGTTGTATTTTAGTAGATGTGGGGTATTAAATAGGTGCCCCAAGTGATAAGATACTATCGCACAGTATATCCTAAGACCTTATGCAACCTTTATACAAACCTGTGACTAGTAGGTTCTCAATCCGGCGCGTAACCTCTCTAGCCGGCAATATATAGTCTCAAAATTTCATCAATTCATTTGCCCATTGCTTTCATCTGCGAACTCCGTGCGCAAGCGTTTAAGACTAACGGGACATATTGATTTTTCGTTTAGGGCGGGGTATTGACTTCCGGCCATTAAATATTCGGTGATTGAAAATTTCACCATATTACTTCGCAGTTTAGTATGTTTTTTTCGACTGACAGCAGAGCACATTTTAAATTTTACCCCGAGGACAATATCTGTTAATGAGAAAGGAAGTAAGAATAACTGTATCTAAGCGATTGAAGTCTTTATTGTTAACTTCTTGAGGTTCGCACTCTAATTATCCCTTCAAAACGTTAATTCATAAACTTTAATGTCCTCATTTAATATGCCGAAGCAATGCTACCTTCTCGGGAGAGTAACGGTCAGTTTACCTGGGGCCTGAAATAGTGCGAAATAAAAAGGTTTGCTGTCCGCGGAAGGGGTCGTTCATTCGAAGATAATCACCTTCTTAAATTCGCAGCGGAAGTTCATCAGCATAATATTTCCATCGGAATACCTCTCTCCTTGCTTTCGCTTCCTCATTAAAATCAGATCCTCATCAACGTTATCCTTTCACTGGCACCGAGCGCCTGAAATTTCTAAGTTATCCATCCTTTAAATCACTGCCAAACCGTGGAGCGTTCAGTTTATTCATATTTTCCCCATTCCCCCGATATAACAAAGGCACATTTCTCTCCACAAGTTCCACAAATAATTTTAATGTCACCTCATCACAAAAAGGTTAAATAAAACATTATTAAAACACCTACATTTTGCTAAAATTTCACTAAAAAATAAATTGAATGAAATGGATTAATAATAGGACTTGCTTTTACTCTCGTCTTAAATATGTTATCACACTTAGCTCAAAGCTGTTTTGGAATATCTTATGTATTCTGATATTTACCCTGTGAAAGGAATTATATGCTTCCTTTATATGCCATTCCGCAGTACTTCAAACATACTTTAAAACCTCTCCTCCTCATGTCGTTATTCTGTACACTATTTCTGCCAGGAAAAGTCTCGAGAGTACCTTCAACATATGTGAGGGGCCTTCTGGCATGAAGTGACGAGCTGTCACGATATTGAAATCGGTAAAAAATTTTCACAGTTCTTTGTTAGTGTAGAATCGGCTATGAACTCTCCACTTAAACCCTCTTAAAACTAAAAATATTAATTTAAAGCATCAAAAATATTGTTGAAATATTTTTAGAGCATCTGAAAGGGGAAAAGAAGTATTCGGAACACGAGGGAAGGCTTCGAGCGATGGAGAAAGTCGGCGAATCGCGCTTGGCTCCCTTCGGCTATCTTTTGCTATCATTATCGGCTCCCGAGGAGGATGGATATTCATTTCTGGAGGCAATCGAAATAAATCCCTTTCGGTAATTCCAATCGAGGGAGAACGTTCTCCATTTCTGCCCGAATCAATATGGATCACCGAAACCAATTCGTTTCGCAAGTTAATTCGATTGTTCGGAGTCGGCATGAACGATCGCTTGTTTGATCAAGACGGCCACATCACGAATAGAAAGTTTTCATAGTCCCGAATCTCTTTCTTATTTTTTCCTTCTTTTTCCTCCATTATTCGAGCCCGGCGGAGTTGAATCGACTCCCCTCGGATTATAGAGGAATTCAGTCATTAAAGGGGGTCGTAATTAATCATTAACACCGCCGTCTTGCGGGAAGATTGAGGCTTTAATCCCATTGCCATCGCTTTGTTTCGTTTAAAAAAATCTTCGCATCTTAATTGAAGGATTGAGGATGTCCTCCCCGTCTTCTTTCCTTTTTAAATTGTTTTAATCACGTCGACCTTGGTTCATTCAGTTATGAGGAAGTGTCGGAAGGATCTCGGATGCATGGGACCTCGCATACTGGTAGATACGTCAATCGGTTAAGAGAAGGGTTCCGTTAGCGTCCTCATGAAGACTCACTTTATAGGAGCCTCAAGGGATAAGGAGGCGAGATTGAGGCAGAGGAGGCGGGAGCTTTCATCCTCAACGGTCCTATCTCGCCTAGGCCATCGGCCCCGGCAAAATCTATGCAGGCGATCTTTCTTACGTGACCACTCCCTCGGGAAACTGTTATCAGTTTGGAACCAACAAAAAAAATGTAAAGAATTTAGTGGAACGGTATCTCACTCGTTTTTAAGGGTATCGCAGGAAAAAATGAAGACGTTTCCTCGTTAAAAGCAGTCGCGTACGTGGACGAAGGGAAGCGATGAGTTATCCGAAGTTGCTCGTGTTGTTGAGGGATTGTGTAGTTTGTCGGACGGATTGAGATAACATCATCTGCGCTCGTGAATGCTACCTTTGCCTGTGGCTGTTAAGACCTGTGATTTAGCCCCTAGGAAACTCATGACGAAAGAATTGACCTGAACGAATAACTCATTTGTGCTGCGAATGTTTTCCTGTTCTTCACCTTTTGGAAGCTCCGCCGAATCGCTTGGCGAAGAATCAAGTACCTGCGAGAAAAACGAGATGAATAGCAGTGATTATTACATATATTAATCAGTTTTATTATGAGTAGAGAAGGTGGGGAGGATACGGCCTTATGGCGGAGATGAAAGCTGGATTCAAAAACCATGTGTTTATCCTTTTTATCCTTTTTTCACATTGTTTCGATTCGCTAGCTACTCAGTTGTTTTATTAATGTCCATTAATTGGCTAGCCACAACTTAATTCCATAATTTAATAGATTAGCCATTGCCTTGGTATAGAATTTCCCACCGATTTTGAGCTTAAATATCTGGAACACGTCAATCCTTCGTAGTAGATACTCAAATGCCTTTGAAATTGAATTTATCCCGGCATTTCCTTATTCCGTGAGAGCCTTAGACTTCATCGGTGTTTATTGATATGACTGAAACGCTCATTAAGCTTCAGGTACAGCTCTGGTGGGTATTTAGGTGTCGCGCAGCGCTGTTGAACGATGGCACTAAATTTTAAAGTATCAGCGAACCATCATCAGACCGGTTATACTGCAAGGTACTAATCTGATCCCAGGGGGGAAACCTACATTTTTAACTCATCTCAAGGTAGGAATTACTGATTTTGGTGTCACATATGAATGCTGGTGGCTGAATAAACAAAACCTTGAACAGCATAGGGATCGAGAACACATGAAATATATATGCAAATATGGCTCTTCACGATAGCAAACTAAGATATCACCTTTCGATGATTATGGCGTTGATTTATCCGCTATGGCTGTATATGACTAACGCCTTGAGCGTTTCCCAGAGAAGATATAATGGCTCTTTTTTTGTTTGAATCCCTAAACGTAATTATGACCAATATAGTATCCACTCCCGAGGAAAAAATTAACAACACCATGTAAATAAAAAAACGTAATAATAATTTTCTTCGTCTGTGTGGAAGAATGAAAGCTATCGATGTGTCTTATTACGAATTTAACCCACTTTCATCTCAGATGATGACATTCTCAGTAATTACAGTAATTAAGCCAGGTGGGCACAGCAGAGGCTTCGATCAGAGCTCCATTTCGAGTGAAGGGACTGTTTTCTTTCTGAAATAATATTATTGTTTTCGGGAGGAGCCCAACTGAAAGAGAAGGGACCGATGGGAAACCAAAAGAGATTAATCTCGTATCGGCGAATGGAGACTCCCCGCATTCTATTTTCCGCAGATGTGTAATGCCGTGTAATTACGAGAATCACAACCCGTGCACCACGTGTACCCCGCGCGGAGAGTGCAAGCAAAACACGGGGCAAGAAAGCGAGTTGACTCCGGTTCAATTGATTCGAGTCGTTGATGAAAGGGACGGTGGGCTCAAAATAGATCACTACCGGTAAAAGAAGAGGTCGACCGAGAGAGACGGGGATGTAAGGGATTGAGAAGTATGGAAAGACAAGGGGAAAGACTGAGAAGGAGATGAAGAAAATGGCTGGTGATCGGAAGAGGTGGAAGCAGTTCATTGAGGCCTCGATGCCAATGGCATAGACGGAAAAGAAGAAGAAGATATGCTAGGAAAAAACTGCTTACATATAAATTCTTTTGAATTTTTTAAATTTATCATCACTAGTTGATCTTGCAACGCTAATTTGCTTCGAATTCACCAAATCGGTGAACGATATCCTCTAAAAGCTGGAAAGGAAAGCAGGCGAGAAAATGGTTGTCGTGGGGGGTTGTGTTTGAACCGTTCTAGATAATTCCGATCACGTTCTAGATTTTGGTGTATTTGAAACACTCTTAAAAATCTAACGCAGACTTCCCGATCGAGTTTCTATCAGCGGAATATTGTCGATCGAGTTAAAAAGAACCCTGATGTGAGACACAATAAACATTTCGGTCGCTTAATTTATCCATCCGACAGGTTCAAACGCACCAAAATCTCGTACCGTTCGTCATTATGCCTCGCAACTCCATAGTTATGTGATCTGAATTATCTCCAGCGTTGCAAACTCATCCCCCGTGGAGGCAGCACGAATACGAGGGCTCTCTCACGGTGGTCATAACACGTACCGGCGCCCATGTGGAGGACAGGTCGGACCTCGGCGAGGAGCGAAGTCCTTCCGAAGCTGGAGTCACACGGGTACCACCCTTATACGTGTAGTATGCGAATGGGACAGTCCTTGCGTCTTAACCTCTCCCTCCCGTCTCATTTGGTCCCGTCCAGAGTCCTTAGGAACGCAAAGTCAACGGCCGTCAATCGTTCGAGCGAGGAATTCACACGGTAGTTTTTATTGTGCAGCCCCGGTTTTTTGGTGCACGGCGCCGTGTGCTCCACTTGGGCACTCCCCCCCCCCCCTCCCGCACCGCCCCACCCACTCCGCCTTGCGAAATCAAAATTTCTCCCAGCATTCCTTGTCGCTAAATTAGTCGGTTAACTAAGAACTAATTAGTCGTAGTACGCCACGAGGCTGGACTTTTTCACATCGACTAGCTGCCCGGCTAAGCTTAAACATGTAGCCCTTTCCTTACGGACGGATTGTCTTGTCGCAGTGCTTTCATTCGTATTGTAACCAAAATGTATAGAAGCCGATCTTCTATCGGATTGTAATTTTTCTTCAAGACGAATTCAAGAAGAAACTTGATAAAATCAATTGTTGTAACGTCGTTGGAAATCACGTTGCCGTTAGTCCTCCTATCACTCACTTCTCCTCAGCTACGGCATCCGTCCTTCTGTTATTAAATTAAAAAATGCAAAATCACTAAACCTCGTAAACGACAACTGAAGTAACCATTGTGCTAATCTTTAAATAGGTGTAGATAAAAACTCCAAAATTGTGTGTTTTGTCTGAATTGTCTTAATTTATAGACCAGTGAGTCAAACTCAGAAGTCTAAAAAAATAAAATATAAAATTTCTCGTGCAATTTAGTCCACGTCTCACTATCCTGAATGCATTTTATCATATTAAAAGTCGTAAAATAGAATGCCTTGAAGTACGCAATGATTCACGCCCTTTTTTCTTATGATTTGGCCCTAAAATCTTTTATCAGGTTTAACGTGGTCCCTTAAAGAATCCCGTTACAAAGAGGTATGTGACATTAACTAAGGCAATACGGAGAAAATATTTAAGGTGATTGGAGCTGTAGTCGTAACTGAGTGTGCATTTAAATACTTTTTAAATAATCTGCATAAAAATTCTTTCATCAGATGTCATTTAAGTGCATCTGTTTATGCGTGGGAACTCACCATTCAGCCTGTAATGGAAATGATACAAGAATTATATTTTAAATTTTTTTCCTAAATAAAGCATACAATGACTAAAGTTTTTGGCGTGGTATTCGAAAGTTAGTCGAAATTATATTTGAATTACTTTTTTTCGAATATTTGACCCAATTTGACACCTTGATATTTGTTAGCAACAAATATAGCTAATTATAAATATTTATTATCCCGCGTGTAGAAGAAAATTTGTGAATATTTAATCGAATTAATTCGAAATATATCTCATGTGTCATAAAGCTACGTGTTAAAATAGCATTGAACTGCAAAAAAAAACAAATCGGTATGATTCAATTTATTTCACTTTTATACATAGATATCGCTTATGAGAAAGCATAAGCATAGTTTCACTCAAATGAACAAAATCACTCCAACCACCTTAAAAGGGAGCCATGAAAGACGTTTAAAAAAAAGAATGTTGCAGACCGTTCCAGAAGCTTTTTTGAAATTTTCACTCGAAATGTTGCCGATCCTCTTCGCCTAGAGTTTTCTCTCATATACCGGAGGGACCAAGTTGTATGAGGTTCGTGTCACGTGATCTCGGGAGACAAACGTCTCCCGTGGGCGGACCCGTCGACGGCGAAACGAGCCGTGACTCTCTGCCTTACACCTTCTTACACCTTACGCCTCCCTCCACCGTCTCTCTCCCCCCCGTACCTCCCCACCACATCCCCAACCCTCTCCACGACCGTCGCCTAATTTGGCCACCGCGCGTTGGAGGAGACGCGAGGAACGGCTAGGGAGGTGGAGAGATGAGGAGGAGGTGCCTTGTCTGGTCCGGGTATATAACCGTCTTCCATCCCTCCTCTTGTACACATCTCCATACTACTCTCCCTCCCGCCACCTCCTTCACCCTCTCGTTGCTTCTCCCAACTTCCTAGCCTGACCTCGAACGTGAGAAATATATCCGTGGTGTGCGAAGAAAATCTTCATGGACCCCTAACTTTGAACTTCGTCCGTATTTCGCGAGTGAGAAGTTCTTACCGTGCATGCAAAGTCGAGAAAGAGTTTTGCGCCACAGTCGTATAGTTGAATCTCACTGAATGAACACGAGTACCGCGTGGCATCGCCTGCTCTATACCTCGTAAAAATACCTCGTTCCGGTAAAAATTATTCGCATTGGAGATTGGTATTTGAAAGGATGACTACGCGCTAAGTCCCTTGTGCATTTCCTGGTGACACTGGCTTTAAAGAATTAATCTTTCCAGTGGGGTAATGTTGGGTTTCCAGTGGCAGTGGCTTATCAAGCACGACAACATCTCATGTGCTACATAGTGAACTGGAGATGTCTGGACTGGAGGTTTATGTTAACCCATCTAGTTCGCATCAAAACAATCGCTGAAATTCGCCATGAATTAATATGGTTTGGTGCATGAATAACTATCACTCTTTACCGATAAATGGGATATCCGGGTTCGAATCCCTGTCAAGTCAAATGATGTTCAGTTCATGTTGAATTTCATCTCTTTGTTTCATATGGCCAAATAGGTTTGAGCGTGTTGCAGCATGATCATATCCGCCGAGGCTCCCGGAACATAATTTTACCTACCTGCTCGGAATTCGCAGAGGAATGTGGCACCTGTATAGCTTGTCTATACCAGCCTTCCTGCGGATATAGGTTCGAATCTCAGCCTAGGCTGATGACTTTTTTTTTACCGCGTTACTAAGTTCTCTCATTCGCGTTGACCCCAGCGCGATGATTCCCCCTTAGGAACTGCCGCGGTTAGTCCTGCAGTACTTAACAGTATCCCCTGTCCTGTTCGCGATCTCTCGCGATTGTTCGCTCAAAACCGGTTCCACCGTCGCTGCACAAGGGAGACCGCCGCATACTTCTGCCTGTTCCGCGAGTCACCTCTTTCAACCAGCCATCCAACCACCCTCTCCCCCCTGTACCTCCCCCTTATCCCCCTCCAAACCCCCCACCCTCCAGTCGTCTGCAACCCCCTTCATCCCCTCGCTGACGTCCACCCCTTTCTGCAACCGCCCTCGCGTCTCTATTCCCCTCAAGTATCTCCGTTGGTTGGAAAAAAATAAGTCGTTTAGGTCAGAGTTCAAAGTAAAAGGTCACTTCGTTGGAAGAGTCTCTCAGCCCGCGTCGTGGTTGGCGTTGTCAAATTCTGTGGAGTTGATTCCAAAGGTAATCCGTTCGCAGAGTAAGAAATCCTGGGAGATTAAGTTAAAAGCATGATTAGAACTACCGTTGAACGTGTACTGCCTATTCCCAGTGTATGAGAGGCACAAATCCGACAATTCCATACGCCGAGTCCAATATTCGAAGAAAAAAACAAATTTCAATATCATTTCGTCTAAATTACGAATACCGCACCGAAAATCCTAGTCCTAACATACTTTAGTTAAAGAAGAAAATTTAAAATATAATTCTTGAATAATTTCCATTACTGCATGTATGATGAGTTGCGACGCATAAACAGATGCACTTACATGAAATGAAGTATTTTTTTACTTACTTAAAAAGCTATTAAAATGTGCACTCAATGGCCCATTATTACCGCTCATACCAACTTAAATAAATTATATATTCCAATCTAAGATTGGTCTCCAGATAGTTTTATTTATAAACAAAATAAAGTGGAAAACGCGTCAATCCTGGGAGGCGGGAGATTTATAAAATTATTTTCCTCTTCACCCGGAGTCCCCCGGGACCTCCGTGAATGTTGGCTACCCTTGCCGTGGATCGGGAATGCTGCGTCCTCTGTCATTTTTTGTTTCAACTACATGGAAGAGGGAGTCATGAAAGAGTAGGCTTTGTTCTGGGAAAAGAGTGGAAAAAAGTAGCCATGATGCAAAGTTCTGTTTGCAATGCGGTCAAGGTGAATGCGTCATCCTCACCTTTATAGCATGACCTTTTGGAAATGGTCTCCTAGGAGGTCGTGTTAGCAACCGGTTTTTAAAAAGGATTTCACTTAGTACAATATCCTGTTCCGATTTATTTTTGGGGTATAGTGGGGAGTTAGAATAACTAATGCCTTGAGGAGTCTTTAATTAAGGAAGATTTATGTGACCAGTTAAAGATTTTATATGAGTGCATAAAAGCACGCCCGTGATAACTTAGAAGATTATATACGGCCAAAGGCATCAAAGTGAGGTAGATGTTAAAGATTTACTGCCTTAAAATAGAATATATACCTTTTTTAGGGAAAAAAATTTCCATATTTGCTAAACTTAATAAAAATATTTGAAGGAAATAGAACCAACTCTCTCCCATTAGAAGACATCTTTTAAAACCAGAAATTTCACAGCTGATTTTGAAAACATTGTAAGGAAAATTTTCTTTGAGCAATAGGCATTAGGTAATCTTAGAATATGTTTTGATATAGCCATTCCCTTAGTAAAAATCCGTTCTCCATGTATTTGATATCGAATGGTACTTCGTCACGCATAAACCTGATGCTAAATAATGTTGTTGATATTCCCATTTCTGCGTATCGAACTTCATGTATGAGGAATAGTCAGCAAATTTCCATTATCTGTTCACCTTGACGTTCTCTAGTCAGCATTTTGTAGGAAATTGGTCCATTTGGGCGATTCTGTTCTCTGAAATCGGCGCCTGTCATCTGCTTTGAGGCATTGCTATGCGGCTACCAGAAAAATAGGGCTAGTTCGGGAGGTCGATTGTAAAGGATGTCATCACTTCTCGGGGGAATCATTTCATTGATGAAGTGTTTGTGTCGATTTTTCTTTTTCTAAAGCAAAAATAAGGGATGTTAACGATATTTTTAAAGTTCTCAATGGGCGAATAACCAACTGTGCCTTCCCAACGGCTGGAAAAGAAACGACATCGTGAATGTTTGGAAGTATATTTTTCTTAAAATAAATTTGTAATTCTATCCGCAAAGTATAGATTGCCTCTCAAGTCTCGTTTTCACGCATCTATAGGCATCGTCGTGCATAATTTTTTATTTATTTCGGCCCGTATTTATAACTATATTTAAATAGCTATATTAGTAAATTCTGCCTGTTACTGACCTTTTTGGGCAAACGTCTAATATTGACCGAATAATTCCCATTTCTTTCGAGAATTCCGTATATGTGATTGCTTTCTCATAAAAGGAATTGTCTTAAATATTTGGGAATGAATCAGCTATGAAAATGCCAGAAAGAAAGAAATTCTGCACTACGTATCTCTGTCGTATATTGATATCTGTGAGATATGCCTTTAGTACTTGAATTGAAAGACAATTTTATAGCATAACGATGCTATACCTACTCTCTGCATGATAGTTTTTAATCTCCTCAGCTGAAATTTACACTCTAAGCTGCTTCGCGTGGACTTGCGTTCGACTGAGAGAACGATGGATTTAGCCGTAGAAGTAGTTGAGCAAGATTTGAAACATTTATGGATAGATTTCCCCACCGGATCATCCGTGTGAGACTTAGAAGTTTCATTTTGTCGTAAATACGAAACATTTTCCTAAAAAGCGTAGAGTTGCATGACCCTCAAATGGCGCTCTTGGTTGGAGTCGGAGTCTGCCCTTATTGGGATATGGACTAAATTTCCTAATTCCGAGAAAAGGAAGCGTTAATTATTACCCAGTTAAGTCACGATCTATCAGGACGTCCAAGGAAGTTGGTCATGCCATTAAAACGGTACGTGGGATTTCCATGTCTAATGACAGCGAAGAAATATCCCTACTCCGACCCATCTTCGGCTGACACCCATAATTTAGGTATTATACGCCTCTTTGCTTAGTACCCCCTACATTAACTCCTTATTTCTGTCCTTGTTTTCCGTTGTTTGTTTTACAAACTTTATTTCCCGGAATCAATCGCCAAATATTCAAACTTTAACTTAAAACTTTAGCAGGTACTCTGGCTCAACAAGATTCATTATTAAACTGGCATCGTTAGATTTCGTGCTATGTGTCCGTATTCACGTAATTAGGCTGAGTGGTATTCTAATATCCATATTAGGATATCCATCCCTTATTCATCTCTTCCTAATCCTCGACCGATTTGAGCTGCATTGAAATGCACGTCATTACAGTCAACCAAATATCATTTAAAAGACGAATGTTGTATACCTTCGGGGAACTTTCTCCTCTACACCCTTAAATTCCATCAGGGACTTCGGATTGGTAAATTAGGCTTTACAAAATACCTAACCTGATTATGTAATAGATCTCAGCTCTTGATATTCAGAGAAATATTCGAATATGCGAACACGAAAGCTGAAGATAGATCATGCTTCATTTACCTATCTTCCATTTAACAAATCAACTGTTCTTAAGCAATGTCTCTCATAGTGACGGAGGATATGAGTACAGTGAAATACCTCTAATTTGTGTCTGTAAATTTTTTGACTCTACTTTCGTCGCAAAGGCGAGGTGCAGAAATTGATTGAAAAAACTTATGCTCGCGCAATTCTCCAAAAAAAACTGAATTTCAATTTCCTGGACATCTAAATCTACAGAATCATACATTACTTTCTTAACCAGGTTTTTCCCTATTTCTTGCTACTATTTCATTCCTTTAACATATCATCGACATGTAACTTCTAACATAACTTCAAATACTATTCTATACCTGACTAAAATCCCATTTATTTTGGAATAGATCGTTCCAGAAGGGTAGGAAAAGCCATCATCAAGTTTTAATACGCAGTTCTTCCTTAGGGGGAAGCAGTGGAGTCATGTGCAAGTTCCGGGAGTCGAAATGAAAGTACCCACCAACTTTATAATGAAACGACCTCAATCATGTGACTTGGGGGGTAAATCGAACGTGAAGTTTTCAAACGAAAAAGCATGCGCCCTGTCGCGGAGTCAGTCTGATTGGAAACGCCGCCCCCGGGAACATGACCGGACGTCGAAATAACCGATCAGATACGGTTGGCCAAATGAAAGACGGAGGCGAAAATTTATGGTGCCGCAAACAGAGGAGTGAAAGACCGGTAGAGAGATTTTCTTGCTGTCCATTATACCTTTCACCCCCGCATTCTCCTCCCCCCCCAATTAAAAGGAACGAATCATTGACGGCCTTGTTTCGGGCGCGGTGGTCACGCCTTCAAATTTTATACTGGATCAGTAGCCTGCGAATCGTAGATTTAGTTCATTGCAAGACTCTGACGGAGCTATTTCCTCCACTAGCAAATCGTTTTAATTACACTCCTCTCTCAACTACCCTGAGCAAGGGAATGGCTCGGTATTTTCCTATCAATAATCAAATATCCGTTCCTGCTTAATCTTTTACCTAAATCTTATTTCATAATTATTAAGGAAAACTGAAAACACCTAGTAACGGATTACAACTCCAGTCATAGGCGTTCGTTGACTCAGATTTGGTTTTTAATGCTGAAATGTCATACAATTTGGATTCACTATATGGAGGGCTTACTGATGTTAGAATATTTTTTTTCTCATAAGCTTACTGCAAAACGGTTCGTCTTTTGTGTCAGTAATCCCAGTTCTTCTAAGGAGACAATATTGCGCCACATCATTGCGCAAATATATGTCCTTTAGTCACTCTCTTCCACTGTTTTCAATAAAATAACATTAAAAATTCTTGCCACGTCTTATTGCGTACATTTGCTTCTAAATTTAAATTATTTTATTGATATGCGGATGCATCGCAATGGAAGGTTTTGAAGTGTCTTAAAATAGGGTAACAGCGGCATAATATTTGGCGTGTTCACTTTGCATAATGTCGGAATGATTATATTAGAGTGAAAAAGAAGTACCTCGCGTTGCACACTCTGCCGATGTTTATTTCGATAATACCCAATGTCGCCTCTTGAAAAGGGTTGACGAAAACTGAAGCTAATTGTGGTAGAAATAAGGCTCTGAATACAGATGTGCGAAAAATTCATAAATTTAGTTTTTATTCTGCAATCAGAGTACACTCGTTAGTAGATTTTTTCCGTTTCTCCAGAACGAGCTAATGCAGGAGTAATACGGTAATACCACGCAATCATTAGGGAGAATAATTTCAATTAGAAAATGAAAGAGAGATAGTCGGGTTGTGCTTGGTGACTTAGAGTATGAACATATTCTTTCCTACCCCGTGGGCCTGGGTTCGACTCCTTGCTGTGACGGAGATTATTTTCCTGAGAAATCCAATCTCATTTCACCGTTAGGTGAAAGTGTGGACCCTTTAGGTTCCTTCCTACTGATATCGTCGCTCCTCTTAAAATCTCTTTCATTCCCCAAATAATGCTTAATTTTACCATCTTGCCCATCTATTCTTAATGGCGCAAATGACCTCAGCTGTCGGTTGCCTTCCCCAATGGCTACCTGCTACTATTAAATGGATGTAGAGAAACGATAATCACTCTTCTGAGAAACCAGAATTATAAATTTAAAACGGAGGATGGCTGAGTAGGTGGGAGGAATCCAAGGTCGCCAAGTCTTTTGTGGAACGCGTGACGTCCCGACAAAGAAGTAGAATCTACGGGGGCGGATTGGTATGATTTGAACAGTGGCATTTCTTCTACCGTCTCTCCTTCTCCGAGAGCATCAAGCCTCGTCATTCGCGAACGGAAGACAGAAATGCGTGACGTAGCGCCTGAATGTGCCTGGTGGGAGACGAACGGGGGTAGCGCTGGTGTGGTGTCTACAGTCCTACTCTTCCCATTCCAAGGGTCCACGCTCGAACCCAGGGAGTGGAGGATAAATGCTCTGCGGAAAAATGGTCCATTCGTGGGTGTCATATGGAGAGTACTTCAAATTCAGTACTCCTTCCGTCGGATGTGTTCCATGTGTTCACTATAGATCAGAGCGCGATCACGGTCCTCCATAACGCGCGCTCGCGTTATTGTTATTTTTCATTTGGGCTCATGAGAGCGAAAACGTGATAGTCATTCCTCAAATGTTGTCAGGTGCTTTAAATCACAAGTGTTAATTGATTAAGTACCTTCTTAGGGCAGAAACTGTAAGCATTACCCTTCTTGAGCGATTTGCATTTTGGATAGCAATAACGAGAACGAGAAAGAAGGAGCCGTGACCCCTCTCAAAGGGAATAATAACTTAAGTTATTCACTGGGCCTGGCTTGACCCATCAATAACATGGGACTCCTAGACAGTGTAAATTTTGGTTCATGCGTTAGAATAGAATAGAATTTTTATTTCAATCTATTATTACAAAAACAATAATTGGGTAACCCCTAAGGAATACACCTGTATTGGGGCTAATATCATGTTATCCATGCAAAACTGCTAACAAAATATACATAAGTAGAATTGTACACAAACAAATATTAATAGAATCCTGTGAAAATTATGACAATAATAGAGGAATTGACACAACGATAAAACACCGATAACAGTGGTTATGAGTTAGATAGATAAATATATGATTTGCTGTTGTAGAACATTTGCAAAAACAATAACAAAACCATTTAAATAGCTTTCATTTTTTTACAATTAATTCAGTTTTTATTACATGAATATTACAGAAAAATACCTCCATATTATTTATAAGAAGTAGCCAGTATTTTATTTCATAAAGAAACTTTCGGATGTTTTTTTCTTTGGTGTTGTTAATTAAGATGGAAGATGGGACTTTCTAGTCCCAATCTCGCCCAATAAAGACGTTTTATTATTATTATTATTATTATTATCTTGAGAACGTATCAGCGCCATTCTTTAAGTGTAAGCTTACGTCGACGCCGGGTTTCTCTCTACCCTTTATCCATTCCTCAAATAATCCATCCCTAACCAAACCATTACCCAACTTTCCTAAATGGTGCCTAATACCTAAGTTGTCGGTCGCGTCGTCATATAACTAGCAGCCTACAAACGGGACTCAAGTGAGAAAACATTTGCCTCCTCGACGGTAACGCCAAGGCAAAGCGGATACGAGGAAGGAGTTTGCCGTGCTGCGTGGCAGCAGTGGCATTGTGCGTGTCGCAATATTGAAGAAGAAAAGACTTGGAGCCGGGAGAGTAAATGAATCGGAGGAGCCGTAACCTAGATACCTGATATTTCGACACCGTCAACCTTAAACGGGAATAATTCACGCCGACTCGAGACCCGTAAAAACTGCGAAAGAGAATGAGGAAAAATTGTGTTCACGTCACTGGACGGAATGCTTTTTTCCCGTTTGACACTTCCCTTTGCGAAAAGTGTCTCCGGGAATGGAGGACCGTGACGATCGTAAACTTGCAAAAGAAACTTTTGTTGCGGTGCAACCTTGGCGATATGCGTCCGTGGTAATTCGTGAATAGTATGCTGATTTGGACAGTTGCAGGACGGAATGCGTGAGCTTCATACATTCATTTTAAGTCGGGAGGGCATTAAATAAAAGTTTTGGATGCTTCCATTGGCCGATAAAACTGAGTGCTCCATGCTCCTCTAAACTTAACATAAAAAGAACCAACTCAATGCAGGATAAAAATCATGGTCGTGCCAATCATATGGGAAGTGAAACATGTATTTATTAGAGAGCTGTGCCCTAAAATTTGGGAATACGACTCCAGGAATGCAAGTATAGTGAAAAACATTAAAGTCAACCTTTGTACGACGGCCACCTCATCAATGGGAACGCTCCAGAATAACAGCAATGATAGAACCGAACATGGGTGGCAAGTACAAAAGGGTATCCGAAAAATTAGGGCAAGACGTTGGGAGTAATCCCCCAGGAATGCAAACGTTTTGAGGAATATGAAGCGTGCTTCCGTGTGCTAGCCACATTATAGATGGCAGTTTCAAATTTGATGCGAACAAGCTTCGCCCTGAAAATGCGCGAGCTGTAGAGAGGCTGCTCTTTCGAGTATTCAGATCCATATCATCGGCGCCCAGTGTAGCGCAGCCAATCAGCGAAGATATTGGTAACGAGTCCAGCGTTTGAAATGTTTTATGACCTGCATCTTGGTCCAGTGGGTATTCTAAAAACTGGTTTAAGATAGTCGGTCAAAATATCGATGCGATCCTAGATTTCTCTTTTCTCCGAAACTGTAATGGATTGTGTTCTGAGTGAGTGACAGGCTTGTAATCACGAGCTTTTAATTGCAATTTCTCGTGGCCAACATGATAACCAACCGCGTTCATCCATTTTAAAGTGATTGGCATGGAAAGGGATGAGCAGGCCCACTCTAGTCTTGTTGGAAACTCGCACCCAAGAGCCCAAAAGTGGGAAGACCACTCATCGCTTGCCCAATCCACCTCGAAATACTTTCACCTTTCGCTCATCTGCAATGCCCAAGCATTGTAATTTCGACATCTTCGCAAGATCGCATAAATCGCCGGCCGTTGTTCAACACATTGGAATTGTTGGCTATTTACCTCACCGTTTTGCCTGAAATTAGTCTTTTTTTCATATTTGTTTAAATGTTTTTGGAATGTTTTCAAAATTCATTGTGTGAAACCTAATTTTGGTCACATCTGAAAGCTAAAATAATTCATATCCCGGTTTTAAATGAAATATGTTAAATTAGTAGTTATTGTTTCTTCCTAGCCTTGGGATCCCTGTTGTCATTTAAATTAATACAGTAATGGAATATTATTCTTTACATAATATATTTACTATCAATAATTTGCCAATGATATTAATATTTTGTCAATCTTTTTAAAGCAACATCTCTATAATATGTGTTTTTTCTTCTTTTACAGCTAAAATGAAGATCCTGGCTTCGCTAATATTATGGATATGGCTCATGTCAAACGTAAGTGTATATTTCAGTATTCATAGTGGTTAAGCCTATTCTGCCATAATACATGGACTGAATTTACTCTATGATTCATAATGATTGCACTGCATTCACTACCCTTTATACTCTTTCTGTCGTGGGGAATTCTTTATCCAGGGAGGGGATATATTAATCATTGTTATGAAAAGTTAAATTAGGAAAGGAATGAATCTTTTGTTCAATTCATTCAAGTCATCGTTTTCCAAAATCTGTTAATAAATGATTGTATTTGTAGCCTTGTATATAACGCTCAGTAATCTTTAAAAGTATTGTACTGCCACCTAGTTTCTTCCAAAAAAACACATTTTCTGTACCAGTAAGACACCGTAAAGCAGTAATATACGACCTTGTGTTGCATTATAATGTAATGTTATAGTTGTATTCAATAAGTAGAATAAGTATAGATAGCCCTCGCAAAAATGTTAGCGCCCATTATTATCGAATATCGTATTTCGATAAGGAATGAAATCTTATTTAAATAATTTGGAATCATAATTACTGGTCATGGGCAGCATCAAACATATTGATGGACCACTCGCGAATAATAGGTCTTTTAGTAGGTTCAACCTCTCTTCCCTCAAGAACGTAATGCACAATAATTGGTCAACTCTCAGCGGGAGATATCAAAGCCTGATTTCATGTTATAAATTGTTATATTTCGTGTTATTTCTCTGTTTATTAATTTATCAGCAAAAAAAGAGTTAACTCATATTCATAAATTAATAGATCTTGCGAACGAATTGCTCAGTGGAAGGAACTTGCCTGCTAAAGTAAGGAACGAAAATAACTCTAAGGAAACGATACATAATTCGTGTGACTGACGTCAAGTATATTCGTCTTCTTAAGCTAGTATAACTCTTCCGAATGGAAGATAATGATAACGCTGTCGTCTTTTTAGGCGAATCAGTTGAATTTTTCTTCCTCCCCTTAAAGTGTTGAATAGGTAAATTATTTGGTGATTTCAGTCAGAAAGTGATTATTATTTCTTGCAATCTGTTCTAACAAGTCGATATTCTTAGGCGTAACTTTGTGAATTTTTTGTGAAAACTTTGAGACACTTTTTGTGCGTCGTATAAAATATGAGGTGTAAAATTCATTGTGAAAGTTACAAAGTTTGCATTGATTCTGTCCGTCGATTGTATACACTCACAAGGGTGAAAACGCCAACTGATACTCATTTTTTCAATCGGTTAGTTTTAAACTTTTCTAGGATTTACCTTATTGATTTTTTAACCCATCCTTTAACCGTCTAGCTGAAATTCTTACGTCTTAACATTTTATCGTTTTATTAATAACCGATGGAATTTAATTATTACTACGTCACATCCACCAGCTCCTTGCGTATTATCATCTCGAATATTTTTTATCAAGGGCCCCCTTTCCATCAAATTCTATGAGCATTCTGATTTCATTTTACTCATAGAATCGTTAAGGTTTTATGCTCACCTATCAAATTCGCCCACTTCTACGGCCGTTTTAACATTGATTACAACCCATCTTTCCGCGGAGGTTCCTATTCCGCCCAAATCCAATCGTCCCGCATACCACAATAAAAATGACCCGGATAATTCATTTGGGTGGTTTGACCCATTTTTGTTTACCTGCAGATTTTCGTTTACCTTTTCATACGTGTTCTCATTGGTGATATCTATAGATAAAAGTGAAACAAATTGCACCATACCAATTGGGTTTTTTTTAGCAATTCAATGCTATTTAAACACGTAGTCGTAAGGCAATTGACGTATAATTCGTAATAATTCGATTACTAATGTACATATTTTCGAAATATGTACATTAGTAATATGTTTATAAACGTGAAATAATACATTTATCATTATTATAATTGTTGTTTTTAATATAAAGGTGTCACACCGAATTCATTATTCGAAAACTACATATTTATATATAACTTTGTTTGAATTTCAAATACCGCGCCGAAAACTCTAGGCATAAGATGCTTTCATTCATTATAGTAATCTACCGGTTAGAGGTAGGTTATGATGAAAGTCAGAGAATATCCAACGGACTCTTACACGTGCCGTGCCTTATCTACATCTAGTATATATTTCATCATCTCAGCATAAGTCCTACCTTTCTTCATCCCATCCATAAAACCTGATATCTTTCTTCCCCTTCCCCGCTTACCCAACATCCTTCCCTCTATCACGGCCTTCAGCAAACCATCAAGATAATTTAATTATGCAAAAAGTTAAAAATATAATTCTTTTATAATTTTCAAAACTGCTTGTATGGTGATTTCTAGTGCGTAAATAGATGCACTCAGATTAAATGTGGTCCGAGAATTTTTTTTCGACTCCCTCAACAAATACGTATTATAACGTGCACTCAATGACTCACGATTACCGCTCCAGCCACCTTAAGGAGTCAGCGTGGTAGCAAAACCCCAATCTCATCCACGAATACCATAGCTTACACATGTACAACTAACTCATCCTCGCCCCCATACTCAGGCAGGGGGGGACTAGTCCTGCCCCAACTCCCTCCCCATTCTCCCGCAGATGGCAACTCCCCACTATTAGCGCCGGTCGTCCTTCTTATCCCGCCCACCTCAGCCCGACAATCCTTCCTCCCAACACAAGAGGCAGAGAGAGAGCAGCGGATCTGCCCTCATTCCGAGGCCGGGCCGGGTCGCCCACTCCTCGCGTGCGAAATCACGAAGCAGGGCGTGGGTGTGTGTGCGGGGGCAGTTACAGTCAGGCCGCCCCGGTCACGCCCATCGGTGGAGTGAGGTGAGGCTGCACCCCCCCACCGTTGGCCATCGCCCTTGCCTTATCTCCTTTGCCTACTCCACATTATCCACACCCGGTTCACTTTCTCCACCTCTCTCGACGCACAATATTACTATCTCCCGTCCGTTCTGCATGTCGACCCACCCCGCTTCTCGTGATGGTTTCGGGCGGGTTGGTTCGAGGGCGAAGTTCGTGGGTGAACCTCTTTCATTCACTTCCGAGTGACTAATACACCCGCGTCGACCCACAATTGCAGTCTGTTATCCTTTCGCCCCACTGTCCTCCACTGGAACCTACCCAGTGTCTGGGCGCTGGGATGACATATTTCTTGTCGGAAATCACCTTTATATCACAATAGCTACTAATTTTGAATTGTTAAAGCTATTGTCAGCAACTGTTCATTTTTGTCACAGATTTACTTCAACCCGCATTCCTCATTGATTTGATCAACTATTGCCTGGGGTGGATCCGGCTGGTAGCACGCCTAGCATTCCAAAGGTATATCTCCTAAGTGAGGCATTCACCTTTAAAAGAATCATTTGACTTGCACGGGGCTCAAACCTGGTTCACCAGGTTGCCATATGGGTGTGTTTAGCAGGTAACTGGCTAACACAGCTGACCGGAAATTTTCAGCATTGAAATTTCACCCGTTCGCGTGTCTGCGAAAGTGTAATTCGCATGTGAATTATTTCTCAACCTAAAGGTCGCGGGTTCAAATTCCTATGCGGGTCTGTATGTTGCATTTTTCTTAGGATTGATTGCTTCGTTTTGATATAGCTATTGCAGTTTAACAGTTGGAAAATTAAAAACCAAAGTTTACTTCTATTTTCACTATCCTGCCGGATGACTGCTAGATAGCAGGCAGGCTAGATAGCGAACGCAGCTAGATAGCGAACGCAGCTAGATAGCGGATCTATCATTCCTGTTTGTTCATATTTCCATCGCTTTGAACCCAGCGTGTCATGGGCCAATACGATTAATGTTATTAGTTAAGGTAATTCACATATTAGGGAGGAGAATATTTAAGCAAGTGATGAGAATTCTTCCTCCATAAAATTTCAATTGTTAATTCAAACACAATGTTTCTTTTAATTTATTCATATTTTTCCTGAATTGCTGTGATTTCAAAACACGATCGTAGCCATAATTTCACTTAAAGCAGTTTTTTTCATTCTGAACGAGTTTCTGTTTTTTTTGTAAGCTCTCTAAGTCATGAAATTACTAGTTAAATTATATTTTCTTTTCGGTGTAACCTTTTTACGCAATTCTTGATCTTTCCCTGCATTTTACTGCACTTGCCCGCATATATGTCGGATCACTTAGTACCTACGTTGTTATCGTTGGTGTTGCGAAACTATGGGACCCCATTTTAAAATGTCAACTTGAGGCTCGAAGTCTTTCATGGAAATTATGCTATGCATAGTTCTTAGCTATAGATATAAATTCTTTCGTGAGGATCGTTTAGCATATCCGCCAAGCCATACTCTTCCAGAGTATGACTTAACTGGGATTATTCGTGCTAATTTCTTTCTCAAACATTATCGTCGTGAGGTTTTATCGGTTATGTATCAGAAGAACTTCCCTACTAAAGGAGATATATTGTCTTCTTGATCCATTATAACACGCTTGCACGTAATTGCAGTCTTCTCCTACATCTCTTCTCATCCAGCTGCTTTTGCATAACGATCCTTATCCTAAACCACTCTGGTTATACTTAGATAAATCGACATCCAGCCCTCCTTTCACTCGCACATTACGCACTTCAAAAAGGTTTGCATGATGTACTTGTTCATACAAATGGATATTGCTGGCCTTGACGCTGCTAGTTACTTTATTTTTTACGTCAATATTTCACGCGCCTTGTGAGGAGTTCGCCTATGCTTGATGAGCAGAAGTATAAATTGTGAAATATTTGATTGACATTATATAATTAAAAAGCATACATAATTCAATATATTTCGTTCTTGGCAAAACTTCTATGAATCAGACTCACAGTCAGTGTTTTATGGAATAAATAATTTCACACATGAATATCTCCCTTAGGATCTATTATTCACGTGTTTGATACATGGATATCCATGTAGGTAAAATTTAAGGTTTGATATTTTGGTAGTACTTGTCTTTGATGACGAATTAAGTTATTCTCACCATTCATTTGTGGAGGTCAGGCGAGCGTTGAAGTCTTCCGTCTAAATCCTTGACTTAAGTCCCTAGTCATTTTCCCAATAAATCCTTCAAAATACCAAGTATGTACCTCGGTACTATCACTCGTTTGAGAGCATAAGTTAGAGAAATACACTTTGAAATGTGAAGAGCCCACTGGACGATGAAATTTCTCAGGCCCGGTTTTGTAAAATCTGCTATGCCTTTTTTTCTTTGAAATAACATCCGAGACAGGGAACACTGTTCCATATATTACGCGCGCATTAACTTGCCGACAATCTGACGTAAATTACTAACCCCAAACTCGCAGTGCATTCCACTCAATTTTAAATTTGTTTATATCAAACTTATCTAAATGTTAAAGTTGTTTATGTCGCAGAAATTTGGGCAAAGTTCCTTTGAAGTTATTTTAGGAGAGCAATCTTGTTAAGTTGCCACGCCGTGGAGATCTCGTTTTCTTGAATGCATACGCCCGATTCGCGACTGATATGACCATGTCAAGACGTTGACCATCTAGTTCCGCGTTTGAAATTGAGTAACCCTGCTGTCTGTTATTATATTGCCCTCATGATTATGTATGTTTTCACGTTCCAGGCAAAGCTCCTCTTTTATTGCCTCTTTATTCGAAGATTCATTGTGTTGACCACTTTTTTTTCTTGCCATCGCGCCTTGCTGAATTATCACCGCCACAACACTCTCTGCCCCGTTCCCACTAACATAATTTCGCTTTCGAGCTCTCACTTTCTCGCCTTCATGCCTGGAAGCCGGTGGTAAATCACGTCCTACACCTAATCCTCGCCTTAGCCCATGCTCTAGTGCAATTCTCTAACTCGTTAAGAACTTGTGAGTGATGCAATATTTCTCGCTTCCACAGCTCGGTCTATCGAAGACTGCCGCATCCCACCGACGATTTTAACTATAAAATTCGTTAAGAGTGACTGAGAGAATCGCGAGTTTCATTAAAAAGTCGTTGAGGAAGACAATACGATGTGACAGATGCAGTTGACATGCACGACAACCCACCGAGGAAGGAGTATGATGCCATTCTCTGTTTTTCGCAATTTCAGAAAATCAATGATACTTATATCCTCGAAAATTAACAGGCTTTATAAAGGAGAAGAATCGTTGTTCAGGGCACATCTTAGTTGGTTGTCCTATCGTTAGCCAATACAGAGTTCTTCTCCGACGATAATGGTCAATTTTTAGCGAAGTTTGCGAACTTTCTTTCCAAATTCATTGTAATCAACTTCATTAACAATCGTTTACCCCATTTCGCCATCTTTATGGGTTGATTGGTGATGAATGGCTTCAGGCTTTCTGGGTGTATTGAATTGGTGAAGGTCTTTTGGGTGTTCATCCGAGTTAGTAGCTCCATGTCCAACGTTTCCACAGCTTACTCCGCTGTCGTCCTCAGGGTGATAAGCTCCATTCAAGAAAATTGTCTGACTTCTATATCCTAAGTCGGGAGAGTCGGTTTCATCTGATTGGTCCAATTTTTCCGCGCTTCCTTTATGTTGTTGAGGATAGGTTTCCATGTGTTGCTGATGTGAAAACCACAGTCACGGTTCTCCTAATCCTAATCTCTATGGCTCTCTCTCTGACTATTCTATCCCAATAGCCGGTGGTACGGCAAAGTATTCTGGTTTTGTCAAGATTGACTTTGTGGCCGTGAAGAGGGCTGTGCTCGGCTACTACTGACTTTTTAGGTTGCTTCAGCCGCATACAGCGTTCATTTTCTTTCTGTCTGGTTTCGACGGTCCTTCCCGTTTCCCCAACATACGTCTCTCCGCACTCACACGTGATGCCGTATGCTCCCTAGGTATTCATACCCTGAGAGTCTTTCACATTTTTAAAATCTACTAGCACGCAGCCGCGGCGATGAAAACATCAACTGTGTGAAAACGGCCTTCCTGGAGTAGCATTAACCAACCTTAACGGGTAAGAGAATAGCCCAAGAGAGGCCATCTTCTCTAATCGGTAAAATCGTTGGGATACTGATGTACGAGCGCCTCCTGCCCAAGGAGCGCACCAATTACGGGAGCAATCGGACCGGAGTCGTCCTTGCCCGTCCGCCTCTTCGCTTCTACGCCGCCTGTCGCCTCAACTGCCTCTCCCACAGCCTCTTTCCCTCCTTCGAAGTTCGTCTTGACCTCCTCTTCCGCCTTCTGCCACCCAAATAGTTCAGCCTCTCATTTTCTCCGAACGACCTCTTCTCAAAATTCCTCTGCCCACTTGTCACCTGTCGCGTTACCCTCGTCTTTCCCTCTGCGTCCCTCACTTAAAGGGGCGTGTTCTCAGCGGGAGGGGAAATGGGTCGAAAAACTCATTTTCCATCTCTTTAGCGCCGTTTGACTCCTGCGTGCCTCATGATATTCTTGACAATCCACATTTGGGTTTTGAGCAGGAGTTGAGCAGCTTTTTTTGCGCAGCGCTTATTCTCAATATCCGCGTCCCTATGGTTAGCAAGCGTATATATTCACATTACAACTAACTTAATCAAGAGATTTTTCTCGGGCAGTAAAAGTCGCGCAGTTTATGAAAAATTAAAATCTGCATGTTATTCACATCTTAGGGTCCACATAAAGAAACACTTTTTTTCTGCAATTTGGAATTTTTCAGATTGATTGTTCCTCAGAGTGGATTTCAGTGTATTATGTTGCATTCAAAAATATTTACCATTTACCTCATATATTAGAATCCAGAGATTGTTTTTTTTTCTTATAATACCGAAAAATTCGTGTCAGTGGTGATACTTTGGATGTATTCGTGGGAAGCCATGTTTTTTCATGAGAACTCGGTATTTATTTATTAAATGAAGTATTATTTCGTTTTTATTATTAGACTAATCAAACGTAGATTACTCTCAAGTGGTTTGTAACATTTTAATAACTGCATAATGCGATAGGTGATGGTAGTTTCAGAGCTGAGAAATTATTTAGTTCGCCACAGGAAAAAAATCGTGAGTTGAAATTTCATTTTCGTTCGAAGTTTTCGTTTTTGCCAGCATGCGGTAACAAACGGTTTTCAGTCTCCCGACGTCATCTTTCACGTGTTTATGCTGTCAGGGCAATGGTTTCGGTTTCATGAAACGTCTCCATGTACCGTTCGACTAGAAACTAATTAATGAAGTCTATTACAGGAGAGTTTAATGCACCGAGGCGGTCGTGACTTAGCAGAGCTTTTCATCCCCTCCAATGATTGATTAAACGCCTCTTGTGAGACCAGGTATATTCTAAAAAAATTCCCGCTTTCCTTTGATACCCGTGTAGTCTTGCTCCTGCGTGGTTTTCCATTTACTGTTTTATTCTATGACGTCGGGAAGTCTTTTGGTTACCCCCATCATCACCAAATCACTTTCACCATTAATCCACGAGATAGATGCGAGTCAAGTACTTCCCCAGTGATTCTCATTAAGCAGTTGCAGAGGAGACGCTACCAAGAATCCTTAAGTAACCTCTAATTTTTTTTAGGCGCTTCGTCATTAATAATAAGTGCATGACCCGTTAGAAATAGATTACGAAGTATTTAATTCCGTGCTGTAGTTTCCTTAGGGCAGTGGCCATCAAAAGCATTTGAAACTCTTTTGTCTTTTATTTCAACGATTCTTTATCACCACATACTCCTCCGCCATCATGAATTGAAAAGATACGGATAGTTTTTCGAAGTCACATTATACAATTCAGGGCTAAGGCTAACTAACGAGAATCCATTTATGATCACTAATATATAGTTTCCTTGTCATGAATGATAAGGGGCATGGCGGTTTAAGAATACATTTCGTTGCACTGTGTATTTGTTACCTTTTTTGAAGCGTACTGGTCATCAAAAACATTGGATAGCCTCGTGATATATTTAATGTGTAAATAATCACCAAATGGAATTCTATGATTTTGAAATGGTGCCTTTATTTCATCATATCATTATGATATCATCAGCATATTATTGTCTGAACATGGTTTTGCCGGTTTAGATCACGTTCTTATTAGTTCAGAAGCATTTAATGATGCAGGAGTGTCAATATCAGTGGTAAAGGAAACGAATATTTACCCTGATTGATACCTAAGTACTTTGCTTGAATTTATGAATGTATGGATATAGACTCACGAGATACATTATGGAGGAGCGCTTTGTCAGGAGATAATGTAAGAGCATTTGTTTTGACGCTGCATAATTTTTGCCCACCGGCAAAATTTTTCGTTCTATTTTGTCTCCGACATCGCGTAGGAGGGTGATAATGTCAACAAACTAAATGAAATCTTGTAGAAGCTCTAATGACGGGAAACATCTTGTTAATGCAATCAATACGTCGATATTTCTACTACATCATAACAAGCTGATATTCATCCCCTACCTCCAATATTACTAAGTACCGAAAACCTTGGTCCTTGCAAATGCTGCATAGTTCCGAAACCATGGTCGGTTGTTAAAAATTAAAAGCCTGTACTTACTAAAATATAATCTTCTTTATTTTGACTGACATTTTATCAGCTTAGATTTTCATACCGAGAAGATATTTAACCAGATATGGTGAAACCTTGCCTAGGAGTAGTACTCCGTCCGTCGGAATGGGCCCAGAGGACCCCTTGGCGACTTTAGTTAAGAGTAAAGTAATTCCGACATCAGGTTTCTTGTCTCCTTTCCTCCATTCTCAAAAATACTCCTTCATTTGCCACCCCAACCACCTAATATTACACTAAATTGTGCAAATCACCTCAGCTTTCGATCACCTCCGTTGTATTAACCAGCCTACCCAAACCGTTCTCCCAAACTCTCCTCTGCCGTTCTCTCTTCCCCTGGATCGACCACTGAAAGGAATGTCTTTCCGCATTAAGTCACCGCCCAGGGCGCCACTGTCTCGCTCCCTCGCCGCCCACACCTACTCCCCTCCCCCACCCCCGGAGGCAAAGGTGTCCATTTCATACGTGAGGTGCATGCGGACTTCTCGCTAAATGAAGATAGCTCTCTATGTCGCGACTCCTTTTGCATATCACCGATGTTCGATGGTATCAGAAAGAGGAAGGAGCCTAGGGAGTCCCGTTATGAGAACGTAAAAATGGTTTCTCGAGAACAACTTCAACGTGATATAACTGCCTAAAAATAGATATTAGCGGGATTTTGGGGTATTGGCCCCATGACGACGGAAGACGGTCCACCCAAATATCTAGCCACTCGTCAAATATTGGGTTCGTACCCCTATGTGATATTTGCCCAATATGATTCTCTTCTTTCGTTCCCATTATATGTTCTCTTGTATGTCAGTCATATAGTTTTAATAATGATATAGTGCACTTTCAAAGAGTTTTATCTACGACATTTACTTCAAAATAATTTTATTTCAATTAATGATTAATTCATACCTCACCTCCTTGCAAGAATGTGCAAATCTTCGAGATTCGTTCGCATGTTGGCAGGGTAGGTCACATTTTGATTTCGCTGGAATTTTTTATGATTTACTAATTCCGCTCTGGGGTGTTTGGAAATTCTAACAAAAAAGCGAAAATCAATGCACTCTATTAAGTATACCTCAGCCAGGTACAGCTCTCGCAAAAGCTTAAGGCGTTCGGATGCGTAGAAGAAGACGTCGTGGAGGGGTAAAGTTTGGTGGAAGGGGTAGGGACAAGGGACGTAGGGGAAAGCGAAGACATGGCATTTGTGCCATGCATGAGTTCATTTAAAAAAATGGAATTTGTATGACGCGGACAACACAAACGCCGCGCTTCCGAACGCCATAAGCGAGAGCTGTAATCGTGTCCTCTGCAAGAACGGCGCTGCATATTTTTACTCTTTCTCAATTTAATGTTTTTGGCCATGCTAGGTACCTACTCTCTGGCTGGCGCCGAAGGCCGTCACACTTTCATCAATTTAATTTTCATGGCACTGTGATGTACCTTATGATGAAAAATAACGTTAAAATACTTCCATTTCAGGATATTCATTCTCACTTTCGAATAATTCCTCTGCAAGGCCTTTAACACCCTCGAGAAATCCTATAGGTTCTGCTGCATTAATATCATAAAACGTAGAGTTTATCGTAGCCGAGAGAATTAAGAGTTTGATGAACATTCCCCCCACTGCGTACCCTAGAGGTGACTTGTCGGGTCATGCAAGCTGTAGATGTGGATGAAACATCTCTACCCTCCTTTTCGTTCCTACTAATCGATGGAAAGCCCTTGGGTTGCACTTATACCGGAAATTTTGCTAGCCGGTGCTGTATATAAATGCCGGGATAGTCCTTTGCGGCGATTAATGTGCTTTGTAGCACTTCACGCAGATAACGAAGAGATACCCCGTCATTTAACCTTGAGGTGACTTGCAGGGTACTTTAGGCTTTAGATGCGACTTTAGTTGGAGCTTTCCAATCTACGTGTTTAAGTTGGCGCTGATTGGAAGACACCTGCTCGCTTCAGCGCAC
The DNA here is from genome assembly GCA_963573305.1 of Pyrrhosoma nymphula. Taxonomy (NCBI): domain Eukaryota; kingdom Metazoa; phylum Arthropoda; class Insecta; order Odonata; family Coenagrionidae; genus Pyrrhosoma; species Pyrrhosoma nymphula. Next base: position 64,572,599 of record OY754329.1, read on the forward strand.
ATGGACGACAATGAGTGAATGGAACGATGCACTCAGGAGAAACGTTCGGTAACTTGCCGGTGGGTAACATTCTGTAGGTTCACTACAGTCACGACCGCAGTTTTTGTGTATATTCAACGAATTTGTCCAAACTACGAACTTAAATACGTAAATTTCTTACCGTAGAGTAATTAAAAATGTTACATTGTCTCTGCTTGAAGCCTTCAATGAAAATTAGCACAAAAACGGCCACAGCAGATGCGGTTATCGCAGTTCTTTCAGTCTTTAGCACACATCAATCTTTCTGTCGATCTTTTGTCTTAAGTACGCTCTACCAAGTGCGAAGGGTCTGAAACAAATGGAAAGCTAGTGCGCTGTTGTGTTGCGAAGTCAGCAGCACACTAGAGCGAATGGAAAGCACCCAGTGTCTCCACCTTCCCTTTCGTTCCCTGCACTACGAGATGCAGATCCCTTCGGTTGTCCAATTACCAGACAGTTCGTTAACCCGGACCGTGTTCCATCGGCGGGGGTCAGTCCTTTGCGACGAGTAACGCGCACGCCTTGCATGCACGCCGGCGTAATAATGCAAGGCCTCCTTGCCTTCTCCATAGCGGAGGGCGCGATTTATCTTGGGCGCAATGAGGAGCGGTGTGCAGCCGTCGCGTCGCCCTATTCAACAACAGCAAACATCGCGGCGACATCATCGAGAACCATCCCTGCGGACACGACTACGAAGGGCTAGCTAGCTTAGCTCCCCGGATCCCATCCTTTTCTGTTCCTCCTCAGTCTCTCCCTCCCTCCCAGCCCCTTCCTCCTCCTCCTTTAATGGTAACGATCTTTTTTTTCTCTCTCTTCTCAATCTTTCCCTCCCTGACTCCTTATCGAGCGGAGAGCTAAGCTGCTTCCTTCCTTCCACCCCATTACCATCGGCCAACAACCCCGAGGGGCTTCTTCTTCTTCTTGGGCATACACCCTCTCCAACCTCTTCCGCCCGCTAGCCCACCCATGTCCTCACCTCTTCCCAGCGGGCACCTCCGTCTAACCTCCTCGGCAGGGACTCCGCTTCGAATCCCCGCGAACCCCTGCTTCTATAATGATGGTTGATGTTGCATGCTCGCGCCCCGGGTAATGAGTACCTCCTTTCTATTCAACCAGCTAGTTAATGATGCGAGTTTTTCCGCGGGGAAGCGTTCCGAGTATCTTCTTCTCTCGGACCGTGTTCAGCTGTCCACCAGGAGGCTGTTAGTTTATCCTTGTAGACACGCGTAAGGTGGAGTCATGGAAAAAATAATGCGCGCGTGCTGTTATATTAATTCAATGCTCGAGTCGAGAAAAATCGATATTTAATTCTAGTTATACAGTGCCTTTTGAGCAGTGCAATTATGCGCAAGGTCCTGCAGTATGGTGGTCGTTTAGAGAACATAGATGGTTATATATTTTACGCATGACTATTTTACATAGTGCCATGACCCGGGTTTTCGTCTTTTTAAGCCGGCAAACCCATCAGATGGAGCACCCGTACACCATCTTGTTACCAGCAATGCTGTTAACCTTGGAGGTTTTATATTATAGACGGTGTAATTCTCTCCAACCAATTTTGTTAAAAATTTTCAATGTATTGTAGAAATTAGTGGGCTCGTAATATTTTAATAAATTAGATTTTGCTTTTCGGCAAAAGTGTGGGCTCATTTAGTCGAATCCCTTCATTCGTTTTTACGAAACTCGGTTCATTCATCACCCTGTTTCGTCATTCGGTGAGATCAGAGAGCCCTTAACCGACAAAGCGCCGATACTTTCTTCTTTTTCCTTATTGGCTCGTCGAAGCAATAGCCCTCTTCCAAAATCTTGTGGAAAATGTAAATTTCCCGTGGTTTCATCCCACCACCCCATGAAATATAGTTGTCGTTGTCGGCCTGCGGTCGGTGATTTGAATGTAGGGATTGCGTGTTCCGGAATCCATATGTGCCCATGCCAAGGGCGGCGGAATGCGATTGCACATGTCCAAGATGCTTGGCAAGAGCAGCGCATTCGAAGGGAAATCATTCCTGTGGGTGATATTTGCGTGGGTGCACGAGGGGTTTCGTAAAAGCCTCCCTTGTAGTTTCGCGGTGATCTTGAAAGAGGGCGTGATCGAGCACGACGACATCAGCATTTCGGATCGCGTCGGTTGTACGGGGGCGACTCGATGTCGCCGTAGGAATTTGGATGCTTCCCTCTCGAGGAGAAATTTGAGAGGCGCCGGCATAATCATCTCATGTCCTCTCAGCTTTCTCTCGAATATCTTTCCAGTCCCTCTCTAAACTCGCTCTCTGCGGGCAACGCCACCACGGGTGGTCACCGACGCGACGGGAGGGGAATGGACCCAACGATCACGAACTGGGTTGACCGGAATACATGACCGCGTGTCACTCTTCTGAGCTTTAAGGTGGCCGGAGCGATTTTGCCTCTGTACAGATTTCCGTGAAACTTTTCTTACGTGTTCTCATTGACATTCATAAAAGTGGAAAAAAATTGCATCACACCGATTTGGTTTTTTTTCGGAATTCAATGCTACTTTAGCACGTAGCCTTATGGCAGATGACATATATTTCGCAATAATTCCGTTGCACATGTGCAGATTTTCCTCTAAACGCGAAGCAATGATTTTCTTATTATTATAATTGTTTCTAACAAATATCAAGTTGTTAAGTCGATTATAATATTCGAAATAATAAATATATTTCAAGAAAATTTCAAACTCCGCATCGACAGCTCTTGTCAAAACATGCTTTTATTAAGGAAAAAAAATAACAATGCAATTCTTGTATCATTTCCATTGCTCCTGTAAGGTGAGTTCCTACGCATACACAGATTAAGTGTAAGTGATATTAGGCACGTCGTGTTAGCATTCGGTGACTCCTCACATAAAAGAATGAATCCAGTTGTGCTAGTTGTCCAATCCTCCTCAAGCGTAAGGTGTGTCGTGGATTTTGAATAAAAATCCATGTATCGTATGATAATACTTTAACCAACTTTAACTGTTTCAAGTAATGGGATCTTTGATTTTAGCTTATTTTTCTAATTTAGATTAAAACATAAGCATTAAATCTTAAGTGACGACTTAACAAAGTGCTTTTTATTTCATTGGTAATGCAGTTCCACCAAATCAATCCTCAAAACATTGAGTTAAGAGTAAATATATTTTTTTTGGGAATTGGCCTTTTTCTTTTAAGTAATCAACGCTCACATTGACATTACCAACGTTTCGTCATTTTTTATTGACATCTTCAGGGCTAGAAATTTTTAAAATATTTAACAACTAAACAAAACCAGGATATAAAAATTATAATGCAATAACAATTTAATAATTTTGAATACCTTTGTCCTTAAAGCGTGAACCATTAACAGTCCCTTCTAGCCCTGAAGATGTCGATAAAAAATGTTGAAACATTGGTAATGTCAATGTGAGCGTTGATTATTTAAAAGAAAAAGGCCAATACTCAAATACAAAAATATTTACTATAATATTGTGGTCGATAAAAGAGAAGAAAGTTCCTATTGAGTTTATAGATAGATTCACTTATAAAATATTCCAAATTAAATAAAGTGTGCAAATAAAAGCATATTCTAAACCATCCACATGTGAAAAATGACGCTTTTCCAATCGTGTATCTCAGTCGAGAGCGATGAGTATCATACACGAGGAATTTAGGTCACCTTGATTGAGAACCAAGCGAAGAGTACCGAAAGAAGATCTTGATTTGGCCTTTCCCTCTTTACACCGCACCGTCCATGACGCAAAGTTTCGATGCATGCAAGCTTCTTCCACCCTCGATAGATGAAAATTGCTGCTACCCACCGCTCATGATCCCCATTAATTCTAGGTAGGATGGCTACTTTCTTCCATCTGTGAGGTCTGTCATTTCCCGGGAAGTTTTGGTGCTCATACAATTATATGCGGCTTTGATTTATGCGGATCAACTTCGTGTCTACTCACTTTGAATGCGGATACGAAGACGGAGGAAACGGTTTCAGGATTCGTTTTGCGGAAGTTTTCCATCATGAAGGAAATGAAAACCTGTGAACTCCTTCTATGATTTAATTCAAACCGACGCGAGACTCAGCACTTTTTGTAATTTTAAGGTACTGAACCTGACCTGGTCAGAAACTGAAGTAGACAAAAAGTGTAAGGACCCTGGCCATGATAAATAAAATCATTAGTGGAGCTCACTAGTCATTTTCATTTCCTCCGCGCCGAATACTAAGGGTGGTTAGCGAGCGCTCATCGCACAAGGATGCCACGTTTCCTCACTACGGTGAAAACTCACTGCAAACTAATAAAAACGCGTAACTATTCTGAATGGAGTAATAGAAAGAGAACTCAGGTCAGTATGAGCGTAGGGAGAATTCCGCTGGCAAATTACGTAAGATGACTTGTGGCAGGGATTAATCCGATGAGCTATGAGCCACTTTCGATTGCAGGAGGTGATGGTTGTTAGATTGCTTAGCGGAGAGTATATCTACCGCTGGATACTTAATTAGTCAGAGACTTATTTTCTATTTGCAATAATGACGAATGGTTATCCAATTATTTATTTAATAGCACCCATTGAATTGCAACAGTAGGGGACTTGAGAGGTCTCTACGTTGCTAAAGGAGCATCCAAGACCGGAGAGAACGCGTATTTTCTTCATCGATGGAATAAAAGAATAAATCGAAAAGGAAAATTTACCACCGTAAAACAGTCTTATGAAAGGTCTTCAACGCGGAGATCTTTTCAGTCGGTGAGGTTAGAGCGGACAAATTACTAATCCCAGCGGTGAGTGTAATTCATGTATCAAGGCTTTTCCTTTGATTCTTGTGGTTACCAGGATGATCTGTTGCCCAGAAAAAAATCTCTCAACTTTGATTCAACTGTACGTGCCCATAGGTCTCTCACGGATTAGAACCCGGAACCTACGGTCAGTGACTCAACGCTCAACCTACCCACGGGACTATCAGGCCGTCGCAATATCACTTTTATGCGAAATAATTACTAGCAGTCTCTTTTCGTTGTGGTGATAGATATAATTCATTTTATAATGGAGGGATGAATTCGTAAGCAAAACGTTCACAACTTTAAGTTTTAAATTCAGCATACGAGATTTATAGAAAATTATTCATATTCTCTCAGGTCATGGTTGAGATATAATAGAAGTTATTTGCTCATTTTCCAAGGTATCGCAAAGATTTTTTGTTTCTTTATCAGGGCTATAATTCGCAATATTTAAAAGAAATTTGTTGTATATATCTTGTACAGTTTTTAATCAAAAATATGCTTAAGTCATTTACCCTAAGAGCATTTGTTTAAAGGAGTGAGCTTATTTCTTTTTTTTTGTAATTTCTTTTATATTTATTCCCATGATTCCTCCCATATTTGGTGTTGATTATATGGAGTAGACAGATATAAATAAGTACAACCCTTTCAACAAATACTCTTAAGGAACATTTCCCGAATATTTTTGATAAAATATAGTACCAAATATAAATTAATAATTCTTTTTCAATGGTGTGAATTAATAATAGCCCTGTGGAAGCAAATATTAAATTTGTGAAACGTTGGAAAATGTGAAAATAGCATCTATGATTTAATCAAGACCTATCTTCTCAGGACAAATATAATACTCTTTTGTTAAAAGGGAGAAGTCAAGAAAATATAACACCTTGACATAACCCATAGCTGAGTTTTCATTTCAGAATAATTATAGCTTTTTTTCAATTATTCAATTCAATTTAGTCAGCATAATTTAATAGTGAGCCACAACATTTTATCCACTGGGCTATCATATACAGGACGTAAATCCATCTTGAGGAAGTTTAAGGTGGTTGGAGTGATTTTTGTTTATGTACAGTTTTTCGTCAAACTTTGCATGCGTGTTCTCGTAAGTGGTATCTATCTATAGATGAAAGAGAAAAAAGTTGCTACATACTGATTTGGTGTTCTGGCAATTCAATGCTATTTAACACGTAGCCTTATGACACATGACATGTATTTATTGATAATTCGATTAAATGTCTACAGATTTTCTTCCAAACGCGAAATAAAACATTTTTGTCATTATAATTGTTGCTAACAAATATCAAGGTGTCATGCCGAGTCCAATATTTGAAAAAAAAATTTCAATACGATTTCGTCTACATTTAGAATTCCACGCCGAGAACTCTGGACGTAACATGCTTTAATTAAGGAATAATATTTTTAATAGAACTCTTGTATGATTTCCATCACTGCCTGTATGGTGAGTTCCAGCACATAAATGGATGCACATCAGTGAAATGTGGTTCATGAATTTGTTTTCGACTTGCATTAAAAATTATTAAAATGATCTCTCAATGACCCACGATTACCGCTCCTGCCACCTTAATTCGTGTGTTTTCATTTCTTTCCTTTTCCCATTTCACCTTCCCATGTCCCTTATAGATTCCCCCTTCTTCCTCCTCCCCTTCCGTCTCCCTCTCCCTCCCACCTCCCCCTTCTCCCCTCCCATTGCCAAGGAGAGACTCGCCGCTGCCAAATACGGCTCGATGGAAGAAGGAAGGCAGGAAGGTCTCACACCGCACGTCAATGCTTCCTCATCCTCCTTTCCGTCGCCATTCCAATCCCCGTCTCTCGACGCTGGTCGTCGTGGGCGGAAGAAGGAATCTCTTAGGCGGTGTTCCGGAGGACATTGCCATCTTGAGCGGAGATGGGTGATGTGGAAGCTAGCGCTAAGCCGATGTCTCGCGGTTCAATGTTTTTGATAAAAATGTTGACCAAACGTGTTTGAATATCGTGTGACAGGCAGAATTTAAAGAAAACGAAATTTGATACTAAGTCATCAAATAATTGAACACATTAAAATTTTTGGAATAACACTAAAAACTCTCTCAAAACTCTTGCTGGTTTCGTACTACCCAAACAAATTTAGTTAATTTTTTTCCCAAATTGATCAATTTTTTTGTCAAATTAGTCCATTGCTTTGTGAAAAAATGCACATTTGGACAAAATATATTACCGTGGGATATTAGCTTTATTTTTGTGCTATTAGTACTTTCTTCCCATTCCGAGGTCTCCGATTCCAACCCCGACATCGACAGAAATTTGATTTAGTTAAATTGCGTTTTCTACCTGAGCGCTATGAGAAAAGTACCTCTAGAACAGGACTAAATTATTGACATTGCACATTCATCAGCTCCTCAAGAGTTTTCGGTCCGAGGTCCATGTCATGCCATCTCACGTTTAAACCCTAAGCCCTCGATCGTGTAGACTCATCATCATTGGTCGATCAATTGTAAGATTGGTTGACTGCTGCCCTCCATCCTTCCCTATCTAATGCTAATTTTCTTTCTCCTTTGTAGTTCTTCCTATGTACTTTCCTCTTTATTTGGACTAAGTATTTATCCCTTGGCCTTCCTCTTGAGACTTTTCCATCTATTTTCCTGCAATAATATTCTTCACAAACCAATTGTGCATCAGGATGTGCTCAATCCATCTGGTTTTTCTTTTGTCTATAATGTTAAATGTGGCCCTTTTCTCTTTCACTCTTCTGTATACATCTTCCATTCTTATTTTATCCATCAATTTGATCTTCAGCGTCCTCCTCCAACACCATTTCTGGAATAATTCTAACCTTTTATGGCCTGCTTTTCCAATGATCTATGTTTCTGATCTATATAGTGCCACTGTACCTAATCCACTCTTTCCGACTCCAAGGCTTCAAGACTCAGCTGGAATGTCTCCTCAATCTAATTCTAACGTTCTGGGTAAAGAGGGAGGTAGGGAGGAAAAGGGAAAGGAACGAATATATTTGCGTCAGAAATAAAAAAAAGCTTAAAATTCCCGATTCTCCATGTCGATGTGTGCCCGAGAACAATTACGGGAGGTAGTCGCATTCCCATGCGACCGTTCATTTCCGAATTTTCGGCATTCGTGAAATAACGAAATGGTTACTCAACTCTCCGCTTTTTAGGAGCGTATCGTAACCACAGACTTATAGATTATAAATCGTAACTCTTTGTCAGCGATACATACCATTCGATTGGTTCGAGATTCGGTTGCTGCCCACCCGCCTTCCTACCGGCAGATTTCTTTGTCTTACCGTGTTTTGGCCAAAACATTTCGAGTCAAGCCGTTATTCGCAGTCAAGAACTGGATTTTTCCGGCCTCTCCTTCGTTGAAATACCTTTTTAAAATCAGTTTCACAAGAATGAAAGCATGACATTAAGTGCTTCCAATTAAAAAACCTATTCCTATCTTTTCTTTCCCGCCTAGGCTTTTTTGTTCGATTGAAATGTCGAAAAACCATTCTAATGATCTTGCTAAATCTCTTTTGCGGGTTTCAAATATTTATTTTCACGCTATGAGATTTTTTGATTGGGATAAGAACACAAAAAATCCTGCTTTGAACACCTATAATGCAACGACACCCGTCGTACATAAAAAAAGATATTCTTTGGAAAAACTATGAGGATCTTTCTAGCAATCATGAAGCTGCTTCAGTGAGTTACGCCATGTATACGGGTGGATACCCTTATGCTAGGGATGTGCGAGACCTGCGTGGGAAATATTGTTTAGGATTAAAGTTCCCAAGATGTATAACCTCAAATCCTTACCTTTGCAACTTGTAATTCAGAAATGGTATATTAAAATCTTCTCGAGACTCTCACCTCGAAAATGGCAAATTAATGATTATTCTCGGAGGCCAAGAAATGTGTCGATTGAGATTGAACGGGAACAGATCTCCTAGGGTTAACGACACCTGTTTCATGACGCCATTGTAGCCCCTGTTGTGCGATAATTGGAATGGTGGGGTAGCTTAAAAAATACTTGACTCGAATTCGTTCACGCAAGGCGAGGAGAACAGTGTCATAACCCTGAGGCGTCTGAATTAGTTTGATTTTTTTATGCACTCAACCTGTCACGGTAAAAGGACCAAATGCTGATGAATCAGAGAAGAGGAGGATTAGCATCATCAAAAAAAAAAAACAACGGAGGGAACTTGCGCTCGGGCCGTGGGCGCGGGAGCTGGAAACTTCTAGTGAGGTCGCCCGAGTTCTGAGAGGTGTCTCCAGAAGCTTTGGGGCGTCTCTTCTCGTGTACAGTTCCCGGCAACCCATATGAAGGGATAGATAGCGGGGGGGACGGTTAAAAGCCACTTAAACAAGCACTGCACCATATGCTAAGTAATTTGTTTAGAGTCATGAGTGCTGATAAATTATGCTGATACTTACATGCATAGCGATATACAAATGTGTAATGCATAGAAAGCATACGAAACGTGGTGAAAGCATCGGTCGGAATAAAAAAGCTTTTCAAAAAGCTTCATGCATTAAGTTATCTACCTATTAATTGAGTCTTATAGTAGCTACTATTATGGTCTCTTATCGTTCAGGGAAAAAATGACACTGTAAACATATTCGTACGCATTTCCCTAATTTTATGCTCATCATTTAGTCGAACTTGGTATGCCGGGGTTCGAAAAACGTCGTGGCATCGTCAAAACACATCGGCTTCGAACTTTAAAACAGAATTTTTTTATCAAAAGATTAAGTCAAAATTTTATCCGGCAATGTGACAGTGACGTCCGTCCTAGTTGTTGTCTTAGGCTTGTGACGCTAATAAACGTATCATAACGGTATTCACCTTACTTTGTTGAGTATCTCTGCTGCAGTATCACCAAACTTCGTTGCACACGTTCATATTCCGTATCAAAGCTTACCTCGTGGAAAATTCTCCCCTGCGAAGAATCGAACCATGGTCTTCTACATGACGGGCGTGGATACTAATCACTATACACTCCCGAAGATTCAATATCAATACACTCTCAATGCCCTGCGTTCCGCGGGAAGGAATGCAGGCTGGATATTACATAGGTGTATATATAATCTCAGCACGCACCCATTTCCAGATCGCGTCATCGGACTTATTGCGTCACTACTCGTCTCATCTCGAGCGGTTAAATGAGCGTCTTTTGTCTGAGTGGCGATTCAATCTCCCGTCCTTTGATGAATAGCCGTACATCAAGGGAGTAAAGTAATTGAGGCATTCCCCCGTTTAATGCCTCCCCACTTCTCCTTCGTTCTTCTCTCGGTTGAACGTCCTCCTCGTCGTAATTCATCTCCTCAGCCTCTCAACTGACCTCGGGCTTTGCTGGCGGGGCGTCCGTTAAGTAATTTTCATATCCCTTCGTATACTTTGGTCCCCCTCATCTTCCTTTTTCTCCGTTCGACTCTACTTCTGATTGCCTTTCTGGGAACTCTTGTTCCCCTTGCAGTATCTCTTCCACCTGGTCCACAGGATGAGGAAATTGAAAAATTTACTTGGCTGTTTGATATTATTTTTATTTTAGGCGTAGTTATTTTATATCTGGCCCGTTTTCGACGATGGCTAAGGCTGTTTTCACAAATTAAAGTTAAATTTTAAGGATCTGTCTGCCAGATGATTTGGTAATATGGCGTTCAAAATGAAATTCAGTACGGTAAAATTATATGCCATTAAAGTAATAATTAAATATTTTGAACTTTTTGCGTAACCTTGCAGTACCAGTTCTCAATTCAGGTGCTTCGTATGAAAGAATTGGCTGGAACATTGTATGTCCCTGTGGTTACATAATTCACAGCACGTTTAAGTGAACCTATGGCCTGTTCAGATTAAATATGTGAAAGCTTCTTTTGCGTTGTTTTTCAATTAAGCGCTGAGCAACCATTCTTTTCACTGTTCCTGAATCTATCTTAATTATTTGCAATCAGTTTATGCGTGTTATGTTATTTCCTCAGAGGTGAGGCCGTTTGAAAATATATTGCTGCACAGCTTAGCAGCTAAAATAAAGAGTTTCTGTTTCCTGTAGTATTCCCAGCGCTCGGTAGGTAATCTATTTTTGAGTGATGATGACTCATATTTAATTTTGCAAAGCTTGGGCCGAATATGTTTTGTATTTGTCCAGCCACGGTTATGGTAACCAGTGGTTCCCAATCAGTGGTACGCATACTCTTAAAAGCACTTGCTTAGCGGTTCAGGGGGTACTTACGCGAAAAAAATTAGTAATGGTGGAAGTGTTATTGAATTAGCAGCAAGAATATAGAGAACAATACACATTATTCTGGAAATAAGAGAGAGAGAGAGAGAGATTATTTTAGAGAGAAAGTTTTACAAATATGGAAGAATTCCAATGTAGAGACGAGAGATAAAAACTAGCTAAAATTGATCCCTGATTTCTGATATATAGAAAAATTAGAAATGGTGAAAAATGAAAGAATATTGGAAGGGGATCATAGAACAAACCATTAGGAATTGAAATTTACTCGTAATGTAAAAAAATGGCCTCAACGTAAATTTGAAAAAGTATATTTTTTCTGAAATGAGGGGCGCAATTTAGGGAGACAGGGTGACCAAGAAGAGCGCGACTTGAAAGAGAGTGGGAACCGCCGATGGCGACCATCCAATGCGCCGTGCGCATATCGTCCGGGAGAGAAAACGAGCACACTCGCTCACGCAACCGGATTCCGCCGACTTCTTTGAAAGTAGGTATGACACACCGCGTCATCGCCCCGCCGCCGTCCACGTGGCTTTTACGGCACTGCTGGCAGGATGCTGGCAGGTGAGCGGTGGAGTGGCAGAGACTCCTCGAAGAATCTGACGGGCCTCGGCGTGCAGATCTTCTTCTTTCCCACCTTCCCTATTTCATTTCGAGTGAAAGTCCCAAAAGGGGGCGACATTTTCAGCCGACTCATTGGCGATTGCGATACCCCTCACAGCCTCCTCGTCTTCACCGCACCTCTGTCTCGACCCCTCCCCCACCTCTCGCTCCGTCACGTTACCCCCCCCCCCCCACAATTGTTTCGGAGTGTAATCACTCGCCTCATGCCTTGTCTAAATTACAGCTTTATTTAAATTCACACTTAATTTAAAAAGATGCAAGAAGCTGTCAAGTTTTCAGTTCATATTACCAAATACTTCCTCGGTTGTATTCTTGATGGAAGACCATTATTATACCTACATATTGCTTCAGTCTGTTTTTGCCAGCTCAAAGTTGACTGTTCATACAAGTATCCCGCCACTACCCCTGACTTTTTCAGAGTTAATTTACTCGCTCAATCATTGTTTCTTGTTTCTCTGCCGCCAGCGTCGTCTGTTTTGAGTTGGAAGGTTGTCCTTTGGTTTTTAAGTTTCGCTTTTCTGAGAGCTCTTTCATTGCCTGGGGATTGGCGAGCGGGCCACCATTTACCGAAGCGTTCCAATTTCTGAGGCACTGGGCAAGATGCTTCCTTGGTTGAATTCTGAGGAAAACAAAGCAATTTTGCCGTCTGCTTAATGTTTTTTTTTCGTTTTTTGCCATCTCTAGTTTTCCCTCTCGTCCAAGCATCATTTAACGTCTTATAGTTACTCCAAAATCCTTGGGCTAAACCAGTTGTGCCGACTTCTTATAGCATTTCATGTGTTTTCTGTCCTCCAAAAATATACACCTAGAGAAAGAGTGTTATTATCCTTTCACTCTTCAAGCAGACGTTTTTTTTGGCCCTCATAAATCATTTGAAGAGGGCGTCCCCGTAAAGATCCTTCGACGAAATATTACGGAGAGGCCCAAATTATCGGACTGAACCGGGAATTAACGGCACTGAAAATACTGTATGGATAATTTCGTTACTTATGGTACCATGAGGAGACAATAGAGTCTGTATTAAGCTTCTTTCTATGATAAGAAAAAGCTATATCGAAACATTTGAGGTTGACGAACATTGGCGCTGACTATCAAATATGATTGTAATAAAATCCAATCATAATACAAGTTTTCATGAGGGTCCTAAGCCAGAGATAAAAATAGTCATTTTCCAATTATATGAGAGAGGTTCATGGATTTTTTAGTGTGTTATGTTTTGAATATTAAGGTGAAATAATTGATTGAGGGAAAGTTTTGCCCTATGCGTCCCTCTTCATTGCGAAGAAAACTTTTTTCACGTTAAAAAAAATGTTTTTTTGAGATGCAAGTTTTGAGATCAATTCGAGTAACTGTCCCATACATTAAGGGGCAAGAGAACCGAAGAATATTGCTGGGGAATATCATTTCAGAAGAAATGAACGATTTTTCTTCGAATGTTTTTTTAAATTCATGTCGGAACGAATGGTTTCTTTATATTTCGGAACGAATCGTTTTTATTGCCAATTATTTTTTCGGCTCGCCAGAAAACGAAGTGAACAAAAATTAGAGCAGCCCACGCCATGGCATCATAGAAATGTTGTAATGCTTTCCTGACATCTCGAGAAGTCTTCATCATGGCTGAAAGGTGCAGCAGCCTTTCCCGTTGTGTTCTCATCAGCCATCCTCCGCGCCCCGGGGGACTGCAGCTCCATGGATTATTTTTAGATGACATATCGTTGTAATCCAAGACGCACAACCATGAGCCATCCATTTAGAAGAGCAGAGAGAAACCAGTTTGGCGATCGGCTCATTTATATTTTTTTCTTACGAGTTTCTGCCCACCCTCTCTGCATCTGTGGTGCACGGCCAATGTTTCTGGGCGGGAACTCCCGAGAATTTTCACGTTACCTCGTTCCCCGAACCCGAGGAATTCTTGTAGCAAAAATCGGTAAAACAGCTTTTAAAACTCAATATTGAAATCAAATATTGTTTTGAATGCCGGAAAATGTATTGCCACAAGGGTGATGGATAAAAATATATAAACATGAAAAAGAAGGCACTCACTAGGATGTTTTGATACATTTCGATGGTCGAAACATCGTTCTCAAGGGAAAGAAAAACATTGTATCCTTTGAGGAAGAAGGTTCGGCCATCGAAATATATCGGAAAATCTTAGAAAGTGATTCTTTTACATTTCTGTATTTTTATCGCCCACCCATGTGGCGTCACATTTTATTTCATCACTTGATTGGTATTTCACCAACATCAACAAATATTGTTTGCATTTAAAAATAACCTCAAATAACAGAAACAAAGCAAACCAAAATGATACTATGTATCATAGCCGAAGTGGCGTTGCTTACATCCTGGTCAAGAGTTACACTATTCCTGACATTCTGGTCGGTCCCTATTTGGGGACTTATGACTCGTCGTACAATCCATTCCAGTCCAATGTAAATGTGAAGTAAACCTATTTTTCGTACTTCCGGGCGTTAGCCCTCTAGCATCGTGTCAGGTATGATAAGAGTATTTATCAGAGAGGGGAGTTTTGTAAGGTACTTGGAAGCAAAATTCGTAAGGTGATTGCAGGGCATTTATTTATTCATCAGTTTTTTTTATTTTCATTTTGCGTCCTGTCATAGGTGGAACTCCGCCCATGTGTTTGGAAGTTGAATTCAATTGAAATGAGCGACCGAGCCGTTCTTTGATGTCCTCCTTCTTTCGGCTCAACGCATTTATCGATACTTTATCGCTGCTCCCTATTAAGTATTATCTAATTCTCTCTAGCCTTTTCAACCTTAGGCACGAATCCTTTATTTATTCGATTGCTGACTACTGATATCCATTGCTTCTTGTTATAAAATATCCACCGTGATGATTGAGACTCCTCTATTCATTCAGTCTGCGTGAAATATCTTCCGTCAATGGCTCGATCCGCTCTGTAAATTCTCTGAATGTTTATCAGTTTTTTTAATTTTCATTTTGCGTCCTGTCATAGGTGGAACTCAGCCCATCTGAAGGACTGCGTGCGCCCAAGCCACGTGGCCCGGCTGCTACGTCCCAACTACAGCTTCGCTGTGAATTATCAGTCACTGCTAAAGATATTGTTCATATAACTACTGCAGATATATACAATGTATGGAAATACAACGAAAATTATTATTTAGTTTATTCCTTGGAATTATCGAGAAATGCGATTTCCTGGGCATGATTCCCGAACGTTACAAAATGTCGCGAATTAAAAAACGTGGCTACGTTTCCACGAGGCAATCCATCTCATCTCTCTCGGAATTCCTTCATTGTCTCTTTTCCCACATATGCGAGGAGCACAAAAATTTTGTCGTTCACTCCACCCACCAATTCAACCCAACTGGATTCCACGAAGTCTTAGTAATTGCAGGATAATTATCGGTATTACCGCCCTCGTGATTTTGCATTATAGCAAATAACAGGCGGGAGCTTTTATCCATCGTATGTTACTTCATGCGTACGCATTAATGGAATTTGGTAGGATGCCTTTTTCGTGTAGTTGATTGGCATTACTCATGCACCCTTTCGCCGCAGGTAATTTGAATCAATTTTTCCTCTGTATTTTTTTACTTTACCAGGATGGCTTTCATCATCATACTACCATTTTTGCCTTCCCAGTTTTTCTCGTCGCTGATGCAATTATAATCAAGAACGGCTCACTGATTACGTTTTAACGTGCGCATAATCTCTCTAAGTATAGGTCATTAAATGCATCACTGGATGCATTTTCATTTATCCAATGTCCTCATTTGATTCTGGTATCGTGCTTATTTGCAGCTTCATATTTTAAGGTTATTTTTACACGAAGAACGCATGATTTTCTTAACTCCTTGAAAGAGAGTTTTCTGTTCCCGTAAACATTAATAAAGGACGTATGAAATTTTTGGGTCGATGATAATTACTTCGGCTAACCGAAACTTAAGGGTTCCTACTTGTGGTTATTTTCATCTCTGTTCTTCAATTTCAGTGCTCATATACTTAATTGATGAATTTTTGCTTGTCCCACGGGATATCATGAGCATACGAATTGCATGTTCTTAAATATGAACCTGTGGTACCAGAAATGTCGTGGTATTTCGCCTCATTCCAGACTTTAGTGTTGTTTAGTGCTGCATACACCTTTTACTTATTGTTTATTTTCATCACTCATGCCGAAGAAATGGTAAGAGAGGCAAAACAGTCTCCTTTTCCCTGTATCATTCTTAAAATTTGAGGACATACTCGTCCGTACATCCATTCAAAGTTTGAACTCGTAAAGTACGTAAACACGAAAGGATACGATCTATCGTGCTCGGGAAGCATCGCCCAGGAACCACTCTTCAACAGTGAACTTAAGTTATTAGGAGTAACTGAGAAAAATGTATGGAGTGTTTCTGAAACCCGACCCGAAGAAGTACAGAGCGCGTTTGCGGCTTAACTGTATCATTTGCCGTTCTCCGGTGTGGGACGTGCGATCTCAGCACCATCATCTCCTCGGTCGGCACCATTAAAAGCGCCGCTAGTGAGGATGGCCGGTGGAATTGATATGTAGCCGCCCGTCCGAGTCCTTTCCCCGTCGCCGTCGTCCTCCATGACTGACTGCACCGTTCGTTACGTCCTTGGGCAAAAAGATGTGTAGTAAGTGTGCAAGTGTATGTGCAGTCGTTATGCATCTTGCGCTCGGAACCGTGTGTGTGTTGTAATCGATAAGCGTCCGATTCCGATGCAAACCCAAGAGGAGAGTTTCATCCCTCTCCTCTCCCGTCCCCCGATCCCCTTTCACTTCAAAGGCCACCGACGTGTCGATGACTTGGAACCAACGCCGCCGCTGCTCTCCGCGCGATACTTGGTAGCGTGGCGAACGCTAACATCTCGAAGGAGGGAATTTTATGCAGCTGAGATTAAGATGAGAGAACGAGCAATTTCCCCCGTCCACGAGTCTTAATTTAGGTCCGCAAATAATCCTGAGGATTTCCGACACACCACAATATGGTCTCTTTTAGAGGCTTGAATAACATCATCATGCTTGGTATCGAACTTTATTTCGTACGGAAATGTTTCGAGGATAGCCCTCGCGTTTTTTTACCACTTTTAATTTGTGCTTCGCCCACCACTTGGTTGATTTCGCGAGATGAGGAATGATCATGCGTTATCCTACAATGAATCAGAAAATTCATGAGCCTGGTAATGTTATACGCCATTCCAGCATGGCATGGTTGTGTGAGGGGGAAAATTGAAACGAAATACTTGAAAGAAAATCCCTAACTACATGTTATGTGTACTCCGGCGTGTTCTTCTTACGTTTTCATGGAAACTTGTCGTCAATGTATGTACTATTGAGATTATTATCTCTCTATTTATGTATGAACGTGAAAGGGAGCACAGTCTTTGTTGTTTACTACCTCCATTATAGTACACCTGTCACAATGTAGTCTACCGCAGGTTGGGTATGAATTGATGTTACGAATTCGCTCGGAGGTCTCTGCCACCCCCGTTGACACGGAATGTGTGGAGTCGCAGGTTTAATCACCAATCCCCGTGCTCCGCATATGCTTGGATGAGCTGAAGGTTAAGACTCATTTAAAACCGTCACACCATGCCCTCGGAGATGTCATTTCGCCCACGATGACTCTCGTCATACAAGTCGTAAAACATATGTTTGGAAGTCGAACTCAATTGAAATGAGCGACCGAGCCGTTCTTTGATGTCCTTCTTTCGGCTCAACGCATTTATCGTTACTTTATCGCTGCTCCCTATTAAGTATTATCTAATTCTCTCTAGCCTTTTCGACCTTAGGCACGAATCCTTTATTTCTTCGATTGCTGAATACTAATATCCATTGCTTCTTGTTATAAAATATCCACCGTGATGATTGAGACTCCTCTATTCATTCAGTCTGCGAGAAATATCTTCCGTCAATGGCTCGATCCGCTCTGTAAATTCTCTGAATGTTTGTTAGCCTCCGATTTTCTCCACTTCTCCTCACGATATTCTGTTAAAATGACCCATTTAGTCATTCATCTATCATGCAGATTTCATATAATTAAATATAAAATAATAAGTTTCTCTTTTTTGCGATGAAAAATTGATCTTATTTTGACTATTTCGAGTCAGGTTTACCCCTGATGATGATGCTGTAGCAAGCGAAATAGTAATCATACTACAATAGTACATTCGTAAAACAACCAAATAATATACATATAGTTTGGTTTTCCTTTTGGAACTTAATTTAAATTTAAAGTTTGCGATATTTCTAAGCAAAGCACCGCCGTTTACCCACCTTTTTCGTGTTACTCGTAGCTCTCAGTACATTACTGTTTTCCTCCTCATACCATCATCATATCTTCGATGGAACTTGCTTCTCTTCCCTCACTCATTAGCCTCATAACAAGGATATTACGCCTTACTGCTCGCACAAATGTGAAGGAATCGCCCGACTCTGAGGAGAACACTTCCATTGTTTAGCTTTTTATGCAAGCATTCGTTTTGGAATCGCGGGAATTATGGAAAACGTTGGTAATGGAACGAGGGGATGATGCCCGGAATATATCAGGAAGCTAATTGCCAGGGAATAATACTCGACCATTTCCATTCTTCTCTCCCGATTCCCTGAGTGGAAAAAAAAGATATTTGCAGTGCCAAGGAGATTCCACGTACAACTATTAAGTGTAATTTTATTCTTAGCCGGGTAAAAAATTGAAAAAGCTATCTTTGTTTTTTATTTGCCAGCAAATAATCGCAGTCACTGAAGTCAAGAGGAGTAAGTTCTTTTTAATTGGCTCTGCAATTGGCTCCTTAGGCTGAAACACATAAGGAGTTTTGGTGTGTTGAGTTTGGAGTAAAAGAAGTTATAAATTCGCAGCAGATATATCGCTAATTTTTATTAGCTCCCTCATGGCTAATTTTAAAAAGGAACTCAAAAGCAAAACAATTGTTTTATTACATAATTAAATTTATCCACGAGAGTCAATAACCAAAAATACTGCAGGTAGCTTCGATAAAGGCGATTGCAGAATCAGTTGGCACACAGCTTCGAAAAATGTTGATTGTAACAATTCCTCCTCCATTTATTTAACACGACAGCAAACCGATTATGAATGTGGGAACTTGTGGTTGCTGACAGTTAGTTGAAAATATGCAGTTTCTCAATTGTTTTGACTCCTCCTGTCGCGATGGGACCTTCTAAATCGCCAGCGTTTTTCGCGAACAATTAAAAAAAGATTCACTTGAAATAGGCGCTCTTAACTATGGAGGGATTAATTGCCCGAGGCGATCTTGCAGTGGTCGCGTCCCTATCCTTTACCGCTACCGCTACTCCATCCGCCCCCGCAGAGCGTCGCCACTTCCGCCTTCCGTCACTTCCGGTAGCGGTGAGCCGCCACCTATAGGGTGGCGCGTGAATCACAAAAGAAGGATGTGCGCGATTGGGGATTATGGTGCCCGGATGTCGTGGTGGCTAAAGTCGGCGCATTTCTCGTCCCCTAGGTTGGAAATGCCGAGACGTCACTTGTTATCAATGCGTTTAGAGATTATTAATAGCCAGTATTAAACAGCTAATGAACTTTTGGGCTCTCGTCTACATTTTGCTCGAAGGCCTTCTGGGGAATGGCTGTCTGGAGAAACTTTTGCCGCTCAGTAGTCTAAATCCCTAAGCAAAATAAAAACTTGAAAGTTCAAAATCTATTAACGACTTAATAGTGCAGCGAAAAACCTGAGAAATGATGTAAATAAATATTCCCTGTGTGCCGTTATAATAGGTTCCGTTTAGGTAGGGCAAGGTTAGAAGGCTGTTGACCTCCCCCCCTAATCGTTGTCAGGTGAAGGATTTGGATTTTTTAATCAATAATTTGGTACTCCTTCGCAAGAAAAATATGCGAACTTCACTTTTGATACTAATACATTCTAATCGAGCGTACTTTTAAGAAAAATTCGTGTTCTTCAAGTTGGATTGGATGGGTGAGGTGAACCACCCGCGAATCATATTCCACTTAAAAGTTCTTTGCGACGTCACATTTTTCAACGCAGAAACAATACTAAAAAGTTTAATAAAATCAAGAATTGTAAATATGATTGGGTACCAAATCGAAACTTATCATACGACATAAACTTACGGCTTTGCTTCGGACAATATTCCGAGGGGAAATATTTAATTGCTGGACTTGTTAGTCACTGAAATTCAAAAGCTGTTTTGGGAACGCCTAAGCGAGATGTATTCTCAGCTTCAGTCAAATCTCTTCATTCCCTCACCGCCAGACTTCGTGAAATATTTTAGACATTCACTCATTACTGCGAGGAGGCTGAAATCACCCCTTTTCACGCATTAAAACATTTAAGATTTGGGATTTATAATTGAGTTCTTATCGACGCAGAGATCCAAGGAGTAGTCCACCAATCATATCCTTTGTCCCCGAGGTTGATTTCGCTGGTTGGGGATAGAGCTCAACAGGTGCCTAATCCAAGGCCCGGAGACGTGTGAATTTCGCACGCTTTGAGGGCCATTCGTCTCCCGTCTTCCGCTTGCGGTCTCCCCGGAAGTTCCGGTATCCAGATATGTCAGTATTAATTTAAGCCGCGTCTTAACGAGAGAGTAAAATATCCAGTGTTGGATAAATTACTTAAAAGAATGTAATTTGGGCATATTACAAGTAAAACAATACAAGTATCACAAGTAAGACATTTTTTAACAAGTAATCAATTACAATTACAAGTAGATTACAATTATTCACAAACTGTGGGATTGCCATTGCATTGAATTATAAGAGCGTCCGACTTTTAAAAAAACAGTGTTGCGGCATAATGGTGCGTAAGCCATGTTTCCGGTGGAGACCCACCCTGTGTGCCGATGGTGCTGAAGAGGGTGATATTCGAAACACGATTGTGAACAAATGTTCTTGCAGTCGATAACGATCGAAAACTGGAGTGTTCGACATCATCACCTACCAATTACGCGCCGATTACAAACTATCCCGAAAGTAACGATTACTTACATGTTATGATTAATTTGGGAGTAGATTACAAGTTAAATTAAATTTTCAAATATTAGTGGGGTAAACATGTTATCGAACGTAATACAGAAACCTCAAAAATATTTTCTGGACTCTGTCAATTATTTCCCTTTACTTTTTAGTGTATGGGTTCCATATCAGCGAAAAATATTCTAATTTGCTCCTTACAAGAGAATAATACAACATCGTTTGCACACTTTCATTTTTGAAGTACATACTTTGAAATCCGACATAAGAAACCAAGTAATTTTTGTGTAGTAATGGATGTATGTAAAATTTGGCTAA
The DNA here is from genome assembly GCA_963573305.1 of Pyrrhosoma nymphula. Taxonomy (NCBI): domain Eukaryota; kingdom Metazoa; phylum Arthropoda; class Insecta; order Odonata; family Coenagrionidae; genus Pyrrhosoma; species Pyrrhosoma nymphula. Next base: position 64,593,510 of record OY754329.1, read on the forward strand.
CGAAAGTCATATTAGAATAAAAAAAAGAATCAAAAATAAGTATGTTGCAATAGCTGGTAGCGAATTTTGTCCGCGCTAGCCATGGCTTCAGGAAGGAGTTCGAGAGATGAAACTATAGCGTTAATTGATTGCGAGGAAGTGTTTCTGGGATTGTAGTAGCTACGAGTATTATAGAAACAGGGTGATGGGTTTGTTCTTTTTTTTCATCAAAAATTTTCTTCAGGTTATTTATTTATTCGTATTTTTATTTACTGAGGCCCCACTCCGTATTTGCGACCGGGGACTCCAAATTAATGGGAAAACTAAAGAATGATTGATATAAATAAAGCAAGAGTTTCCAACTACCACAAGACGGTTCGTCAGAAGCGAAACCAATAGCTTCTTTCTTGTGCAGCGTAATGAAGGGAGTCCCGTAAATTACAGGAAATAATTAGTCGTAAGTTCAGTGGCCTGTTTAAAGGCAACCGGATGGCCGTCCCCGGAACCAGAGTCCCTTTCTCACGTTTCTCAAGGAACGCGATGGATAAGATTGCAATATTAATCAGTGGAGGTGATTATGAAAATTTGGTCAGTTCGAGGCTCTGCTCAATAGTGAATTTGTTTGGCGAATATTGATAGCATATCCTTGCAAAAAATCACTTATAAATACTCTTTTGATTTGTGAGGTGCTTAACGGTACGTTGAAGGATGTCCAAGCATGGAGAATATCAGGTGAACGCGGAAATGGGTGGAAACCCATGAGAAGTTTCATGCTCATGAATGTTGGTGTTCGCAAGTATTGAACTGAGAAGGAATTAGGAGGAAGTTTTACGAAGTTACTTCATATGGTGTACTGTGTAAATGTGTAAGAATGTAAAATTAAGGACACCCTCATCCCCGAAACCTGCTCATTGTGGCAAAATATTGACGAAGCTAAAGTAAAGCCACTTCCTTTCACTTTCAATTCGTGAAATGTTGAAACAGCATGAGGTTGGCGTACTTCATACTACGACTTGAATGTGAAATTAGTGTGTTAAATTTTATCCAGTCAAATTTTATTTAACTATATCTTTTTGTTGTTTTTCTGGTGTCATTAAATTTTGCCTGGCTCAAAAATTTCAACTATTCAAATCATTGATAAAGTTATTCTTCAGGTTGCCACTGTTTTTAATAATTTAATTTGTTATCAATACATGTCTCAGGACTGATGAGGTGGAACTTCTACATGACGAAAGAAGAACTTTTTGGAGTTTTCCACTTCATAATGATGTAAAACATCAAAAAGACTTGATAATTATGTAAAGTATCGAAACCGGTCGCATTAAACATTCTTCAGTGGGAAATGGCAAATAATTCTTCTTTCGTCGACTCGAATCATTATTTTAGCTCCTGAGGCACTTCCACCCACCGAAGTTCGCCCGCATTTAAATATAAAATGCGAAAGTTCTCGATTTTTTTAATGTAACATGCCCGTCCGCTCCAACTTTTTCTATTCACAATCCTGCCTTTCTTGATTTGTGATTGTCTCCACGCATGCACTTAACACCTGGAAAGTCCAACCTGTCGCCTTCCGTCGTGAATGGAAATTCAGTGCATGCTTGCTGCTTAAGTTTATTTTTTGGTAAAGAAATACTAAATATTGGTGTAATCCTAAAGAGGTGTTTTCATGGGTGGCGGAATGTCTTCCCACATGGTTACTTATTTCGTTCTCTCTTCCTGCAGGCGAGGCCGTCGGAGGCACAACTGAGCCCAAGACCGGGGCGGGAGATCTTCTTCCTGAACCTGGAAGATGGATACTTCGGCTGCCAAGTGAACGAATCCACGGACGTCCTCCAATTATACGAACTGTCTAAGCTATGCGACGGGACTTCGGACTGTTACCTCGGGTCAGACGAGCGCTCGCAAAAACTCAAGTGTACAGGTGAGTGGGTGTCGATGAGCGTGTGCTCATCAGCAGCGGACTGTTAAATGATGACCAGTATGGGTTACTTAAAACGATTAAAATCATGCCGTAAATTCTTTTTGCCGTGTAATTTTTCTTGGTGTAAACGAAGCCCGTCTCACACTATACTTGATCTTGCACAATTTCGAGGATGCCCGCTGTCATGATAGCTTTTCAGTATCATGTGTTACAGCATGCTGGGTAACAAGCATGGTCGCTATTACGCTCGCTAAGCTACTTGATTTCATAATTGAAGCTTGGCTTTTACGATCGCTCTGCGAGCTTCCATTTTTCATACCTGAACCACATTTGGGTACCTCTTTTCGCCTTCAGTAATTTTCTGGCCGTGAAATCAACAATGGATGAAAATTTCCCAGCAGTTATTTTTTTACTTCTGTCATTGATTGGTTCATTGAAAATTATAGTAGACATTCGCTACGACTACGACCTCTTCCTCGTCAGAACAAGTTCAATGGTCGTGTGAAACCTTCTAGTACGGTTCAAACCACATTGAAATCCGTCGTCAATATCAAGTACCGGCTTGCTTACTAAGTCCTGTGCTAAATCAAGTATTTTGTAAAACGAGCTTTAAATCCACTCGTTGGGATAAATAAGAAAATGGAATCTTTCATTCGAACAACTATTCTGTTCGTAAAGAGAATTCATACAGAAGGAGATAATTTTTTGAAAGGGTGTACTTGGGGTGTACTTGCTTCTCCAAACAGGGATGGTTCAGAGTAAAAGTGGAGCTCTTCCATTACATATTTTCCACGAAATGAATCTCCCGAAAATGTAGTTGAAGAAGTTGAAAGTAGTCGACTGAGAACAGAATCACGAGATTTAAAAGAGCATTCTTGTGCCGTCATTCATGTCTTGGAATCCAATGTATTTTAATTTTGCTCTTCAAATTTAAAGTTTTAAAATTTAAAAGGGAGTTTCAATGCATTTCAGATCAAAAAGAAAGAAGCTCATAATAAAAGTGATTGCATGAGAAGAATCTCTCGATAAAAGAGGTGCGGCAATACTTTTAGCCCTCGGTAATGCGTCATTTTCTGCAACCTTTAAGTCGAAAATTTCTGCTTGGTGGATCAGTGCTAAGCTCCTACTTGGGAAGAATTAGTTTATTTCATGTATAGAGAATAGAGAATCTACTGTTCTTTAAAACTATGTGAAAGACCTAGTTGTACTACCATATTTCATAGATGGTCTCTTCCATCGATTTAGGAACGATATTTATGTCCCTTTTTCTTAAATTCACATCGACTGACAACAACGATCTTCCATTGTACCGTTATTTTTAAGAGTTCTTTTTTTGAGTAAAAGGGCATTTTTGTTTCCAAATTTCTTGGATTGCAACCTTAGTCTCCATAAGGCTGTGCGTATGCGCCGTAAAAAAATATGATTTAGGTGGATTACATTTTACTCGATTGCAACAGATGAGTAAGTTATGGACCCGTGGCTATGGTGTTATGACTCTCTGTTAATCTCGTTGTTGGGAAACGGAGAGTCGTAATAATGGTCCGAAGAAATCCGAATTACAGTTGGACGGAACACGTTTTTTTTAAGCATTCGGATGAATCTCTGATTTCTCGTGGAAGCCATAAGGTGGGTTCCGTCTAGCCAGCGACCGTTTACCGATTGAGGCTCTGCAAGTCCATTCGTCATCGGCCGGCAACTGGGCTCGTAGATGGTAATTACTGGGCTCGAGAAGCACTCCATTATGCTCTTTCCCTCTGCGTTTGCGATTCTCGCTTGCCCTCCAGTATTTTCGGAAAGCTTGCTTAGCTTATTGCAGGTTTACGGAGTTAACATCTGTTCTCATTGTAAGGGTATGTAATTTCACGTGTCCTGGGTAAATAAAGATTAAGACGGTTTCCTCTTCATATCGGTCCCTATAAATTTTGAGGAAATTTGTGGAAGAGCGCCTAAATTTTTCTTTACGGCCATCATATGCGTATGTTTTTACGCGCTGATAGTCGGCAATATACGCCGTAAATTACGCGCTACTTCAAAAAATCTTCTGTTTACGGGATCGGTTGCAAATAAATTACGGCTTTGCTCGACGTACAGACCATGGTAGTTTGTTGGGTGCGCATTTTCTTTAAAATTGCTGCCCGGTCCTTGATTTTAAATCAGTAGTATCGTAGAGTCAAAAGAACTTTTGGATACTCAAAATATTTTGTGCAAAATTATAGTTTTCATCAACTGTACTCTTCAAAGCAGCCCGCAGCGTCCAATACTCCCAAAAAGTGGTCGAAGTCCTTACAGTCCCTAGTCAGTTGAGTAGCGTCAAAGTAATGCGGAAGGGCCTCCTTGGACTACCTGCCAAAGTTATATTTCTCTGCCGGAGAAACTATGTTCGCAGCTGCGAATCCACCCTCGCGTCACCTCGGTCCTGGGAGGCAATGGTGTTCGCAGCTTCTTTATCTGAAGAAATCATTTCGCATCAAAGAACGTCAAACTGGTGAATTTGAAGTGGTTATTAGATGTTTTTACGGCAGTTCATTAAGACAAAAAAATAATATATCACCTTACCGCTTGGCAACTCCATATCATGGGAGCTAATGTCAAAAGACTGAGTATTCATTAAATCAGAATTTATGTTTATAAACAAGCCAAGCTACCTTCAAAGACCAGCGCATAATGACATGCTTCCGCTTTCGGTGGCGGGGTATTGCGAACTTGATCTGACCTTCGTTTCCGTTTATAGCGAGTACAATTGCAGGAACAGTCTATGCCAAGGGTTTTCCCCAAGGATGGGGCGCTCAGACGGAACTTCATGGTCCAGCATATGGAGTTAAATTTGTATTTCACGGCCCGTTAAGGCATGAGTTATATTCCTATTACGTGAGTGAAGGTCAGGTTAGGAAATCTGTCGCTGGACTAAACACTCTACTATGTAATGAGGATACAATGGTTTGGCGTTGCTATGTTGAGTTACACAAATATCTTGAGACAGTTTTCATGTGCTTTCACGAAATAATTACTCAATTTATGACTAACTGCCATCACTGAATACATTTAATTGTTTTCAACGCTTTGTGCTCCACGTTGCGATGCTGCTGGGCACGGTAGCCTGAAAAGTATTCCCGCAACTCAACTTGTCGCTCATATTTTAGTACGAAAACGATTAGCGATTCACAAAATCTCTCATCATTTAATAAGCAGGCTTTAGTTCCCTTGTATCTTCAGGAGGTTTAATTTTTCTTTTACTTCTCTACCATATCCAAGGAAAAAGGTGCTTATATAAATGAATTAAACCTAATTTTGAGCTTTAATTTTTTAAATTGAAAGCTTTTCGTCAGCTGGAAAGTATAATTTGAAAGCATGCTTTAGCTCTATGAAAAACTAAATTCATAAGAATGACAACATAGATAAGATAACGCAGTCTCAAGTAAAAGATGGGAGAAGATAAACGTACGAATAACTCGCCATGGTGCAACAATGTTTCCTAAGTGCTATTTCTGTTTTAATGCTGTTACTGACTGATCGTGAGTAAATCTTAGTACAAAGTCCTTTGTGTCGCAACACTCTTAACACCGAAATCTTAACTGCTTTTATGAGTGTAAAGCCCTGGATGTTATCTGTGGGTATTATCTAAGGTTAGTTTTGTTCATAGCTTTATAGCTTTGAGTAAATGAGGCTTCTTCAAACTATGCAATACCATTGCATTTTCTCCGTTTTGTTCGTAACTTACTTCGTAGTTTATATTTACCTCATTGTTTTTCGTTTGTTATTCATCTCATAAGTAATATTTTTGTGAATTCCTGTTACAAGGAGGCTATTTTTCATTAGTAATGTAGGTGCATAGATTCGCTGTAAATCTCGTTTAGATGTTGAAGTGCGAGATATGAAACAATGCAATTTATAAACATTGCTTAGTTGAAAATAATGGGCAAGGATTGAGTGGTGTGAAAGGAAGTATTGAAATAGATCGTTTTATAGGCTTTATATATTCACTGAATCAAAGATTAGTTGTTTAGATATTACCTTCCCACTCCGAAAGAAAACGTCATTAATATAAATTCATTATCCTTATTTTATTAAAGCATTCTATAATAATTACTACAATTTAAATCTTGTCTCTGCATTCTGATCTTGACTTTTCTTTGTTCCTTTCTTCCCCAGCTGACTGCAAGAGCGAGAAGGGAATAGAGTGTCAAAACGGCGCCTGCCTCGACTCACAGTGCCACTGTAACGACGGGTTTGGTGGCTGCAGCTGCGAGGTGCCTGGTAAGTTTAGAATAGCATCGTCATTGAAGCTTCCACCTTCCAAAGCCCCATTAGAATTCTCATTGATCGTCATCAATTAATCAATTTACCAGAAAAATCAAAATATTCTTGGCTTGCTGTAAAATATGAGAGTAGCAATATATGGGAAAACAATTATTCATTGTTTTTATATTATTAAGTTGGTACTCTTCATGCCAATTAAAGATATTTTCCTCCTCAAATGCTTGGGTAGTGTTTGTTTCCTGATATGTCCCCTCGTTGGCTTCCAGTGATTCCCAAGGTTCATTTCTTACTTAAATTGTACTCCTATCCAAGATATAATTTTTTTCTGTTTTTTAAATTGATATTTTTTTATTGCAAATCCTTTTCCAATGATGATTTTTTTTAAGTATAACCATTTCCATTCTGTGTGTTCTTTAATGTAGAGATATATGTATTTATCAGAGAGAGAGAGAGATTGCGAAGATGAACGGCAATCTTCTCTAAGTAAAATAATAATGGTATATACATTAACCACTAAAATTGTCTTCTTTTCAGACGAGAACGAGTGCAAGTATCGGCCTTGTGACGTTTTCGCCCACTGTACGAACACCTTGGGGAGTTTTCAGTGCACTTGTTTCCCAGGCTACACGGGAGATGGTTTCTCTTGTCAGGGTAAGTGAAATCAATTATTTTTCTAGATTATCCCTTACGTTACCTGCGATAATATGTTATTTTCGCATATTTTTCGCAAAAATGCATCTTGGTCAAGACAAAAATATTTTTGTGCGTAGAGCATGACGTCAAAATAATTGGGGACCGATCAACGCAATTTCATTCTGTCACATCAGAATCGTAACATATTTATCAAATGGAGGCAGTTGGGCGCTGTTTTTGCCTGACACTTTTTAATTTGGTTAAAATTCAACGCAAATGTAGAATGGAGTAAAAATGTTTACCAAGAAAGTGAGAATCAAACCCAAGTAAAATAACTTCAATCAACTGTTTTGGCAGTCATATTTAAACGAATCAAATTTATATTTGTGTGAACTGTATTTATTCAAGCGCCTGATAAATATTTACGTTATCTTACATTGAAATTTAGTTAGGGCATTTTCGCTATTAATTTTAATGAAAAAGGAAATTAATGCTAAAAACAAAACCACAAAACAAAACAGAAGTGTCGGCTTATTTTTCTCAGCATGTTTGCTCCAACTTGTCTCGTATTTAATCAAGCGAGTGTAGATCTTAAATTGTTTCACGTTGAAAATACAACGGTCGCTACTATGTTTTAAAGCCACTGCGTCCACACTAATTTGCTTAAGAGCCATTTCGCGTGCTTTCGGGTGCGATATACCTCACTCCGAAACGAACTTGGCCTCTAAAACTTTTTATTTTTTTTATTTTCATTTTCCCGAGGACCGCTCCACTTTCATTAGGTCCTAGATTCGGCGAATGCTTTCCATAAAGACTTCTATCTCCCTCTCTTTGTTCGTGATCTCTCATAGAAGCAGTTGGGCACTGAATAACAAAAGAACGGCGAGTCTTTATCGTCATCTAACATCTTTGTACCATTCTGAATGTTTCTTAACTCGGTCACCACTACGCATACTCATCGGAGCCAAGTGATATTTTGGAGGTGAAGGTTGTCTTACCGAAATATATAAAGCCTCCGCTCGTTGCGAGTAAATGTCCTTGTGGTAAATTTAATGTGGCACAACTTGGAAAATTTTAAAACATTTTTTTCTTATTCTCTCATTGGAAGTAGTTGAGTTATCCGTTTCCAATGTCTTCTCAGGCAATAACAATGAGTTATTCTTCTATATTAAGAATGCTGAATATAGTTATTTTCTTCAGGATCTTATTTGCTAAACTACTTGGAAAAATGTAAACTGTGCCATTAATTTTCCAGCTTCCTTTTGAATAGTTTGCTCAAAATTTCCTTTTTTCATAGTTCTGGTATGCGTGTGGATACATTTAAATAAATATTTATCGCAGGGCGGAGTTTCTTTCCTTGCCTATAGGTATAGTTAAATATGAATGCAATTCATCTCCTCACTACTTTTTCTATCGTACCCTTATTCTTTAATGTTTTGCTTAACATTTTCGGAATGAATCACCATTTTATCGGAACTAAATTGCCATTTTCTTTTATTTATTTACACAATGAATCTTCATGATTGCCCTGAGTCACATTTTAGCAATGAAATGTTCTATTAAATCCAATCCTTCTCTTAAAAATTACTTTAAATTGCTTTTTAGCCTGTGCGAATGAATTACTCTAATCATAAAATTGCGCCTGACACAGGTATTTCGTGTGTTTTCTTCAATTGAATAAACATTTATTGGGATTAGAATCATTTCATGGAGACTCCTGCCTGTACCTACTTCTACATTGTTGTCACCATTCGTTGCAGTTTTTCTTATCTCGTAAATCAGGGCTAAAATTGCTTGCTCTTCGTAGCAGTCGTTCCTTCGGCAATGAAACGAATGCGATGGAGTTCCCGGATTGAGAATTGAGGTGTTTTCTTTACAACTTTCCGGAAGGACATGAGGCTCCCTCTCTTTGTTTATGGCCTCGCGGCGATAACGTCTCGCATTCCTTAATGTTATGGAACTTGCGGAAGGAATACCGCTCGCCTTTCTCAAGCCTCTTCCGACTCATGAAGGAGAGATTCCCATGATGAGTGCAATTAAAACCTCTTCCGACCACGTGGCTCTCCGCCCGGTCCGAATTAGCTTGAGATCCGCAATCTCTCCCCTTCTCGCGGGAAAAGTATAAGGGTGCCCATCGCATTCACTTCGCCCTTTTCATTGTTCGACTACCCACCCAAGGGTTTTAATTTCTCGTTGCGAGGAAAATTCATGAAATTAGTCATAATGGTAAACGTACCCTGTCGTTGTGCGTAGCGGCAGTTGAAATGTTTTTTAACGGTTTCGGGATCCCTCTAATGGAATCTCGTAGGAAAAAATACTCTTTGTCACGCACTTAAAAGAGGAAATAAGGGAGAATGAAGGTTTGTAAAAAAAAAACAATTTTACAAGTCGCTGCAACTCGGGTGCAGTGAGGTCGTTGTATTTGATACCCTCAGAGATGTCTGCCCTAATGAATTCTATGTGATTGCTTCCTATTCTTCCGACACGTTCTTAGCGAATCTAAAGGGAATAGTAGATCCGCAATCCTGCGTGCATTTTTCTTCAACTTTATTACTGATAAAAAGTTGAACTGATAAATTGCTAGTCAATTGATTTATTTATTTATTCCCTAATAATGTGGTAGAGAGGAAGAATTGTAGGATTTTGGAACTGCGTCTGTTGACGATTCATCATCAGCAGTCATCAATCTGAAGAAGATATCTTTGCTGCAGCTTTCCATTCTCTTTTCCGTTAGCCACTTTATTATTTATAAAACATGCTACCCACTTCTGTTAGTTCGTTAGGTCTCTTAAGGACTTGTAAGTGACGTTGTTAAGAACCAAAATTCAGCGGTGACAAATGTAGCGATTACCTTTCGTCAAGGTAGTTTTAGCGAGTTATTTCCCTAGTCATAATGGAGACCATATACGAATTTTCATTTCTGCGTCTGGAAGAAGTATGAAGTAAATATTGGTATATTAATAGCGCAAAAATATAGTTATATATGATAAAAATTCTCAGTAACTAAATAAATATAACTACATAAGTCTCTAACTTGGCTCATTTTTTCACGCTGTACGGTGAAAACGCCGTCACAGCAGAAGGATTTTTTTGCGATTTTTTTGTAAAAATGACTGCGGTAAGTAATAGATTAATGTTGATAAACAGTTGAGAAAACATGCAAACTACACACCGTTAGTTTATTGGCAAAATTTAGGCGTAGAAATTCCTTCTTTTTTTTAATACTCTCCCTCTGGAGCGCGGAGCCGGAATCTATCACATGTAACACTGCTTATATTTTTAGGCAAATTGCTCATAAAGTAGTTCGGGATGGGGTCAATATTTTGATATCGTTGGAAAGATGGGAGTTTTTTTTTAATGAGGTCAAATTCATCAAATTCTAGTTGAAGTGATATCTCGCTCAAACTACTTAAAGTCGTGATATAAAATGGACCGAGAACCGAAAGAGCCGTTGAGAACCGTCATTTCGCGTTAATGAATGCAGCGATTACCTTTCGTTAAGTCGTGATAAAGAAAGAGACGTCGGCTAGAGAGATTCGTTGAATGATATGATATCCGATACCGATGACTTAACGAGTTATTGATAAGTTAGAGGATACCACTACCACTTCTGCTTATTTGTATGTACTTATCCTTCCATTTCACCCAGGATTGGCGTATTTATTATCGTCACTCATTACCTTTTTCGCTGAATTGCCCCCTACAATGGGAAAAAATACCTTCGCTCTTTATATGCGGATGTGTAAGACGAAAATAGACTTATTATAACTCCTCTGTAATCCCTAAGTGATGCAATCAAGGCTCTTTCCCCTGTTTCGTTCACGAGGATGACTCGGAAAAGTGGACAGTCGGTACATAATGCTTTCAGTTAAATGTCATCAGCTGTAAGTCACGCTGCTTGTTTTTTTATTTATTCTCAATCCACGGGTCGTGAGCATATTTTCCTTCTCTTGTCTTTCTCCTCGGTCGCTTCCTTCCCTGAGGCTAAAGATATTTTTAATTCTCCAAAGCATCAAGTGGATATGAAAGGACTGCGAAAGTGCGGAGTCATTTATGATAGAACCTTGACGGCCAATGTGAGAAGAGCGATAAGTTATGGATTGTATACGTAAAGGGATAATATACAGTGGTTATATTCTCATGTTTTCAATATCATACCCGTGAAGATCTAGGGAATGAATTACAGTGCTATATCAAATATCAGAGTCCCGATTCACCCAGGTTCCGTATTATTCGACGTGCAGAGCCTTATGTCGTAGCAGGAAACGGCCTGACACGATGTAAACACCGGTTCCCGATCAGTCATCGAAGTTGAGTATCGTTGGGCTCGGATCGAGTTTAGAGGGGTGACCCTCCGATTCGTCCGAGTGCTGTTACCCCTGTCTGTGCGTGGCAGACAGTATGTGTGAAATGAGCACTTAGCCGTCGAAGCACGTTAAACAGAAGTACTACTACTACTTATGTCGTGGCTGCACCAAGCTCATGCAAACGAGCGTCGGAATTCGGATATCAGTTTGCTCTACAGTAAAAGGACGGTTCACAGAAATAGTTCAACCAAGCCACGTCAAAAATAAAGCACGGCAAAGCACAGAAATATCTTATTTTTGTCGCAATTTATTCTCACATATACCTAAGCCTTTCGCATAATCCGAGGGTGGTATTAGTCCTCATTACCTCGGATAATCGAGACAACTATATTTTCAAGGTTTTTGGTTAGCATACAGTCTTTTTAGGGCTTCGCGATGTACTTTACTCTACCAATTGTCCTTTAGGATACAGACTTTCTGATTGGCCAAACATGAACCATAAACCATTTGCATAATTTCGTTTGATGAATGGAGCGAGTACATGCATGTATCGTGGAAACTGGAATCTACTCTGAGCTGTCGGAAGATATATTCATCAGATTCGAGCGAATTCATGATGAGCGTAAGATTTTTGAAGGGTGTACCGAAATTCGCATTTAGCCTAATGTCAATAATCACGTAAACCAAATGAATTTGAAAAAAAATCACTCGGTGAATTTCCTTTCTTATTATTAATAATTTACCTAGGTTTCATCACAGAGTGACATTTTCAAGGTGTGTGCTTAATCCTTGGTCGATTAGCAAAAATAAGTTAAGAAATTTCATAAATGATTTAATTTCAAATTTAATATCTGCATATTTCCACAGAGTGACTCCTGAAACCGTTTCGTATACAAACAAAATCGAATGATGACGCTGGATTACGCAAACATTTGGTCTTTATCATCGCGTACACACGGAGTCAATGCCCATTCCGTCGATTTTTTCCCTGTGTGCTAATTAGAATTTACTCTTCCAAATTACGGAGCACCAATTAGTGTTGGCTGTTGTAAAATTGCTTTCGTTTTTTTATTTCATTTCTTAGCCACTTATGCCATTTATTTTCGTTCTACAATGTTCTGTTCATCAAGTCATGATATTCTTAGAATGAAAGTTGTCTCTCAGAACCATGCGCCAGCCTCAATTTCTCCGAGGTACATCCTCCTACGATTTTTCTGAGGCGAATGAGATATGTCAACATACTCGGGGAAATCCACGATTTCCCTCACCCGTTACGCCATAAAAAATGAGCCATGCCAAAATATAACATGTAGCCAAGTTTCTTGCCACTCTGGTTTTCTTACAAGTTTCTTGCCAATATAATTGCTCTTCAACCGCATGCGATGTTGATTTACCGCTATCGAATATCCATTTGCATAGATGCGCAACGAATAATTTTTGAGCTACTGTAGATCATGTGCCTACCTATAATTAGTGACCTCTTCCAAAACCATTGCCGTTTTTTTTTCAATTTAATTCAAGGTTAAATGCAACAGTTATTTTTTGTTTAAGCATGAAATGTTTATTGATCGTTCTTGTAGAACTATATTCTTTTACTATTTCTTCCCCATGATAATATGCGTGACAGACCATAAATTTCAAGCATATGAATTTAGAGAAAAGAGTGCATCAAAAAAAGTTTGCTGACAAAAATCATTTTCATATTTACTTATATTTGATATAGAATCCACATATTGTCGTCTATTACACGGGTCTTAACAAGCTGCGAGAAAATAGTACAAAATCGATTATAAGTACCATGAATTTCATCAGGCACCCGTCATCGATATGCCGATCTAACTGTTGAAAGGGTTCAGAGACAGCATCATCCGGAGTGTTAGGTGAGGTTTCTTGGGCATGACCGCAGTCGGCTACATAAAAATATCACCTGTATGGAAAATGTCAAGTATTTTTTTCTTTCATTATGGTGAAAGAGGATGTTACGTTTTAGGAACAGGATGTGACCAAAGTGTTACCCATGGCTTAAAATCTGTGTTGATGGATATTTTCGAGACAAAGTGGCACTTTCAATTGCGAGGGATCTGAGTAAAATGGATGACGAATGGCTCAGCTTGTCACGTGCATCCGACGTCACGGATAGCCAAAACTCAGCCTCCACTCCTGTCACGAAGTACAAAGGTGTGTCACAGGACATCCTTATTCACCCAAAGTGCGTGACGCTATGTATGGTTGGCTCCCGTCGTCATTTATATCCTCCTCGATATCTTCGGCCACTTTCGTCCCCCATCATTTGAACGGCGTATTCCATTTGCGAACTCCCACTCCCTTTTTTGAAATTTCCATCCAATTCTCCCACTTCTTTTGCCATCAAACATTTATTATTCTTTTGATTATACCCATTTAGTCAGTCCCAACTTCTTCTCTGCGCTCTCAGCAAAGTTCCTTCTTCAATTTGCCCTTACTTTGGGCTTCCAACCAACCTCATATTTGTATTAATTCATCTGTGAATCGCTTTGAGTATTTTAACTTCATTTAAATATCAAATTACTCCTGTCTCCAATGAACACGCTCTACCTGTGTATTTCTTTAGAAAAAAACAGCTATTCTTTCCGCCACCTTTGGGTTCATAATTTTGTAATTCCTTTGAATGTGCCCATTAATCTACCTGCTCTCCCTCTAGTCCAACATACTCGTCTTTGGACTTTTTCACACGTCAATTGCTCCCTCTTTGTTAATTTATTTTGAATATCAAAATAGTGTGTGTCTCCTAGCGATGAAATCAATTCCTGTGTATTTTCTTCGCGAAAGCAATCGTCTTTCATCCTGCCAATTTCGTGTTTGGAAAATGTTTGCAAGTAGAAGCGACTTGGGATCCGTCGAACTAAAAGATCCGGATCTCCCGGCACGTTGGCGTGTCGAAGATTTCATTCGCGGGGGGAGGAGAATGCTGAAAAGGGGGTGGACCTTCCACTCCCAACCCATTGGGATCTTCTCCTTCACGTCCCCCCCCCTCCGCACTCAAATACGCCCTCGGCATACCGCAGGGGCCCGGTCTGGGGCCGCCGCAATTTTCGAGCGCGGCTGGACTTTTGATTTCAGTGGCCAGAGGATCGGGAAGGAAGTGATAGTGCAGCTCGCTGGAATTCACGATCTAATCCACATCACTTGAGCTTTAATCTTGAGCAAGACCCTGTACACTAACTGGCACAATAAATCACATAAGACTTGATCCTGCGAAAGACCCAGTATACTAGCTTGCGCATGGCACCAAAGATGGAAGAGAAATGACTGATGCCGCCTTCGAAGCATTCGTATTAGTTATATCCTCTTTGTGAACTCAGAGCACAGACATGTTGTGAGCTCGGCAAATGAAGATTACATTGAGGCCCAGTTTTATGAAATCAGATGAAATATTTTCTAGGTAAGATAGCCGATGCTAATACGTCCTCCCATCGATCAATACTCAAGTCAACTAACCGACAGTCTGTAATGTATCATACAAAATCGAAATTCTCGGTTAACATCAAGTTAATGTAAAGGCTACGTCATATTGCGGTTAACGTTAACCGGACATAATAAAATCGGGCCCGAGTGTGTAAAAGTAAACGTTACTGCTCGACAGCTACTTGGGCCTGTTGAAATCAGCTACCCCTCAAGCACCGCACCAAATTATGACACCAAGTATCCTGGATAGTAGCAAATTTGATAACAAGAGCTTAATTGGGCTGTGTGTGATTATGTGTCTCTACTCTCATTTACTGAAGCCTCCATGGAAAAAAGGTAGTGTTGGAATCGTATGTCAATATGCTAACGTAATATGACGCCGCCTAGTCTTATACCTCAATCCTAAGACTATTACAACATCCTTTTCGGGGCTGGATTCGAACCCACGGCATTTGGTTTGTCATGCCAGCGCGTTACCAACTTACTAGCCCCACCAGGACGATTTTCTTCTAATGACTGGGTTTCTCAATGCTAAAACAATTTGTTGATCAATCGCTTCTGAACGTTTCTGCTAAGCGTCCCTGTCATCAGTTCCCTCCTCCTCGTAACCACTTCCTTGACATCCTCTTCGCCTCCTCCCCATTCCCTCCTCCCATATCGTCGGAACAAGAATAATAATCCTACATTACATTAATTACATTCTTTTACTCTCGAGGGTGACTCCTCCCCCTGAGACCGAAAGGACCTTCCTCCACGTCAATTCCTCTCTTCCTTCTTCCTTCCTCCCCTTTCCTTTGTTCGCCCGGGCGGGAAAAGGTTGAAAAAGAAGGCCTCTGCCGGGAGTATTGCGAGTCCCCCTGGCCGGTCGGAGGAGCAGGAGTGGAAGGTCGTTTACCCCCGCGCAAAGTTTACTCTCCCCGCGCATAACGGTCCGCGGGAGAGTCCTTTACGATGGCGGCGGCCGCTTCACTCGCTCCCGTGGTTCTTGTCTTCCTCTTCCTCCAACGCCTCCTCATCCTCCTTTCCTTTACCTCCTCCTTCGTCTCCTTTCCTTTCTCTCTCCTTTGCCCTTGCCTCCTCCTCTTCACCATCCATCTTCGCCATGGATGAGAGGCATACAACAACATGCAGTCGAACTTCTATCACTCCAACTTCTGCAAGTCGATTTTTTTATAATGCGGAAGAAATTTCAGTGTCGCTCTTTGAATTGTACGTTTTGACGCTACGTACTGTACGTAGTACGTTACAGTAGGTTACGTACTGTACGGACGGTAACTTTTCCGTTTCTCGAAATGTCTTCAACTGGAACCATTTCACAGTTCCGGAGGTACTACCTCAATTTATCGCAGTTTGACTATATTTTTTACCAAGACATGTATAGAACAGTTTCTATTGGCCGAGGTAATGAGGACTGAGGCCACCTTGGATATTCAGAAACTCTGAAAATTCGGAACCTTAAGCTTACGGAATGCTGGGCTCTCTGAACGAACACCAAGACTCGAATACTAAGGTTCGGAAATATGAAATTTAAGGCTTATGTGCGAACATAAATTACGAGAAAAATAATATATTTCTGTGCTTGGTCGTGTTTTTCTTTGTGAATCTGTAAGGGAAAATAAAACCATTTATCCCTATGATCGTCCTTGGTAGTTCTTCACATTCCCCCACCTTTCCATCTCCTTTTATTTCTGCTTTAAACGGGCTGTTGTGTCCCGTAATATGTCCAATAAGTTTGTTTCTTCTTCTTCTCGTAGTTTTCTTCGGGCATATTTTCTCTCCCACTATTTGCAGGACTCCTTCATTCGTGATTCTCTCCGTTCGTGTGATCTATATCATTCTTCGACGACACAGCATCTGTATTGCTGCCAATCTTCTTCGTTTAGCTACAGTTATCAGTTATATTTTATTTACTCAAGAGAAATATTTCTGTTTACAAAGGTTTCACAAAAAGCTTTACTTCTGATGTACTTCACTCATTTGCAACCTGTTTTTACAGCTGATTTGAATGTAGAAACAAAAAGATAATCATTGTGAAAGCTTCCGCGGCTTGATGAAATTGAAGATGTAGTTCTTCTGGGTTTCTCCCCGCGTTAGTTCGTTATGTAGAGATACATGCATAATGGACCAACGCGGAGGATAATCTGGAAGACATACATTTTCAAAAACATAATCAGTTGTACATAGGTGGCAAACCAGTTTATAGTATACCCTACTCATTGAAGACTGCGTTTAATTCATATTCATACTTTTTTCCGTTGCTTTTACGTTAAGCAAAGGTGGTGGGAGGAGGGATTCAAAAAACTTGATTAGCTCTTGCTAAATAAACAATGTTATAACCATCAGTTGGAATCAATTATCATGCAGTCTCGAATAAATAAGAAGAAAAAGAGCTAAAGAGCAGTTGTAAGGGAGTTTCATTGTAAAGCACATGTAAAAACAAGGAAATTAAATGAGCTTCAGAGAAACCAAACATTGTTTGTGAGGTGCAAATGAGAGAAAAGCAAATTTTCCAGCAGAAGTAAACCTGGTAAATCAGATTTTGAGATGAGATGTTAATCAGTTGCAAAGGAGATTTTTTCTTGTGGAGGTATCTCCAAGCCATAATATTTCCTTTCCTCCTCTTTTTCTCTCTTCGCCGAACTCTTATTCGTCATCCCCCTTCTTCCTCTCCCACATTTGACTCTCTCTCCCCCTCCCGGAACATTCTCTCTCTCGTTTCATTAAATCTCCTCGTCTTCCCATTCTCCGGCCTCGGGCATTGCTCGGCGACGCGCACTCCCTGTTCTTCAAAGGGTCGTCGGTCCCATTCAACCTCAGCGGCAGCTGACGGCAGTTCTCGCACGGCTCGAGTGGTGGCGAATGAGTAAAAAAAAAAGAAGTGAGAAAAGAATTGCAGTGGCAACGAAGGATGGATGGGTCTGGTCACACGTTTTAATTAGGCAAGCTAATACTTGCATGAGAGCCCCGAGAAGGATGGGATGGGAATGTTATGTACGAAGATAAAAGCTGCGTAAAAGCTAGTTCGTGGAGGCCGATCAGCGTCAATCGCTTCCAAGCAATTTGTTTTTCGAGTTTAATCAATTTTCAATAGGCTTTCCTTACATTTATACTTTCAGCAAGGTGGCAAATGTGTACCTTATCGGTAACGAGGATGATTTTTGGAAGCACCCATGCATCTGTAATTGAAGACCCCCGTCGCACAATAGAACACTGGAAACCTAGAATTCCAGTCATCCACGCTGGACGTATTAATGGGTTGGTAGACAATTTTGCGGAGCGAATGTCGCAGTTTGTCATTCACCCACCCACATTATGACTCACTGAAACGCTTGAGATGGAGAGAATATCGTGTAAACATTTCAGGGGAGCAGATTTGAAAATATGGCGGAACAACATATTAATTTTAGAAACTACGTATTAACTTCAATTCTTAATGTGGAATACTCTAATGAGTTCGTACACTGTATATTCCAGTCCCAGCTATTTTCGTCACTGTTTCCTACGACCAGTTATGTCGTCATTGCATCTGCCCAATCCCTTGCTGCCCTCATATCTTCCTCATGTTTCTGTTACATTTTAATTTCATCTATTATTTTTGTCCCTAAAAGTTTGAAATGTATCGGTGAGTATTTTGTATGTAAAGCCGAGCGAGACATTTTTTATATCCCAATTTTTTTAACGACCCAGCACTTCGAGGTTACTACTTTAATTTAGTCCATTAAACCAGTCATTTTCATTAATGTCGGAAAAAATTATTCCAAGTAAATAGCAACTTATTGTTCCTGCAGTAAACCACAACTCATACGTAAGACTAAATACATTAATTATGGTCTCAAAATTAGGCAAAGTGTCGCAGATCCGAATCTAGTCAGTCGAATGTAAAATAATAAATGCTATCGGTATTATTTTTTGCTTGCGCTAACCTAGCGATTCAGTCTCTACCGTCGAGACTCGTAAAAACTTGAGTACAGCTCCTCCACCTGCTCGAAAGGTGGAACAAAATGGGAGAAAGTTTTCGATTCTCACCAATTGAACAAACTCGGCTCTCTGTTTATGGGTAGGACTCCAATTACATAAGACGCTTAAAAACGGCACACGTCGCAGACTTTGTGAAAGGACACTGCAGTTGTTGTGGGAGTTGGTTTCTGAGTGAATGGGTGAGGTGATTCGTAGCGTGTCTGGCTGCTTTCGAAGAAATTACCTATCGAGGAGAATGTGAAAAATGGAGAGGAAAGACGATGAAAAGGGTATCACTGCGTTACGTGATCGGAGGGTGACTTGTTTCTTACTTTCCTTCCTAGCGTGTCCTGTAAGACGAAATATGAGGTGGTCCCTGTGAGTTTTTCGTGCTTTCAAAAGTCTGCCAATTTAGTTCACCATCTTTTGTCACATTGAAATGGACTTTCTTATTTAAAGCATCATAATGATATATTCAACAAAGAGAGGGAAATAACTTATGATAATTACCGTTAAATTAATTTTCTGCGAGAATCCGAGGATAAATGCCCTAAATGCACTTATGTATCTTTTTCACGCCGAAAATCTCATAGACGTATCTTGAAGGCCAACAATTTCCTTAATCTTTAAGCATGAATATACATATGGATTCTAAAATTGCTCCTAGTGGGTGTTTCCAAACATTTCGCATGCACGGAAACATCAGGACCGAGCAGATTGTAGCACCTCCACTATATAGAAGGTGGTTCTAATAAGGAAAGGCCGTGATTCAAATGGAGACTGGAAATAAAGTCACCGGACAAGAACACTGTATACAGTGTTCTTGGTACCTGAATTGGCCTCCCTATTAACACAGGCCATTTTTGACACACACAAGCGAGCCATGCCGAAGGAAAGGCCGTGATTCAAATTAAAATACTGAAAACAAGGGTACCGGAATTGGCCTCACAATTAAACCGAACATTTTTGACTCATAGAAGCGGAACCATGCCGATTGCAGCGCGACCTATCTTTTGCGGAAAGCTAGGCAACACTGCTGCCCGTACAGAAGTGCCGAAGATTTAGATCCATAGTTATATTCATGTCCTGTGAAGTTTCGTAAATCTAACCAGTAATACAATAAACATGCATATTGTCAATTTTTTTATTGTTAAATGTGAGTGCCGGGTAATATTTCATCCGGAATTGAGTGGTTGATATTATCTTTTAGTCAAGGCAAATCAATGTTTTGGTCAAATTAAGCGTGGGCTTCCTATCCCAAGGACGATCCTATTCTTGCAACGATCCCATCACATACGTAAGATCAGTATCGCCCTCTCCAGTATATTTAGATCTCCTTGAGTATGCCTGTTTGGCTTTAAGGTTTCAAGTAGAATGTGAACGGGAAAGGTGGGGGAAATGGAACCACAGCGTAACGAAAACGAGGACAAGGAACGATATGTGGTTGATGAGATAATGTTGCATTAGAGCATGGAGAAGATGGAGGAGATGAACAATGCTTGAACTGTGAGAAGGGATAAAAAAGATAATGCGAGTTAAGAACGGATTTTATTTTTTTTTAACGGATGGAACGTTCCATAAAAATAACGGTGAATAAGACCCCCTGCGCTGAGAAAAATTGTTGGCAGGACTGTCCATGGACCCACCAGACATTTAGTAGAGTACCTACGATGATGATTTGATTATCGTACTTCAACTTTTCCGGTTTCCCCCGCGACGCCAGCGCTTCTCATGGTAAGTTAGTGGTGTTAGGAACTAAAAATTACGATGGTCACACAAGAGCTTTCTGCTTACGATGGTCGATCGTGTGAAGGGGGCATCACCCTACTCGAAGTCATTTCCTGGCGAAATATTTTTCTATCTGCCTTTCCCGACTTTCAGCATTCCGTGTGCGACTCTTGCTTGCCCCGGGGCCGGTGTCTCCCGTCGCAGACCGCTCCCATCCCATTCCTTCCCATCTATACACATATTTTTTTACGATGAGACCGGGGTCAGCGACCCAAAGCGTCCACCCGGCCGGTGGGTGACGCGAGATTGCCGGCCGGTTCCACCCTTACGACGATCGCAATCTCGGGGTTTGCTTCTCATTAGAATAGAAGTGCAGGCAGGAAGCGGTAATGCGAATCTCGAACGGGTTGAAATCTTCTCCCGGGTGTACCCCGCAAGATAACAAGCGAATGTGACCAATGAAAAATTCCAAGTTGCTTTCATGAACGAAACTAACAATTAGTTGTCTATATATATTGTATAATACCTTCAGAGCATTTTTTTTTCTTTTAATTGGTTTTTGAAATGCGCAGAGAAAAAAGTGTTGTGCAAAATTGTCTCATTTTTATCCTCCTGATCTTTTTTCTTCCTTATCAAATTCTAACAATTTAAATTCTCCCCCTCCCTCTACAGCGCTTATAAAACATATCGTTTCCTCTCAGTACATCCTACACCCATTTATGAACAAATTGAACGAGGGTAAACCGTCCTTTAAATGAGCAACAGAAATGATCGTCATTTGCGGTCCCAAAATTGCAATTCTTTGCAAGGATGCTGGAATTCTGATTTCGTTTGAAATTGCCTGCTTCCTCGTCCTTTTTCGTTGCGAATTCTGAAGAGGAAAGCTCTTATTTACGATGGTAACTCGTTAAGGTTGCCTCTGCCAAAAAAAACTCATTTTTGCTGTCGTGATGTCTCTTAGCTGCAGTTGCAGCTGCTTTTTCCATTGGTCTTTTTCTAAATTCTGACAAACGAAGAAATGTTAGAGATATTAAAAGGGGAAAGGAAGTTGGTGGTGGAGGCAAGAGAAGGCAGAAAAAGTGGAGAGGGAATGTATTGAGATATGAAAGCATGGTGAAGAGGTTAATGGAGATGTAATCCTTGGTACGCCCGAAAGATGAAGGAAGAATTGGCTTCCCTTCCCTTCCTACTCCTCTCGGACACCCATTCCCGTCCCGTCCCCTGAAGAATTGACCACCATTTTCCTTTCTCAATCCTTATACAATAAAATTAATGTGGAATAATAAACTTTTGCTTTCATTTCAATATCAGTAGCAAATTCCACAAAGTTACGTATGAGACAACCTGGCATAGGACAGGCTGAATGGAATTCAAATGACTATTTATCTGAGGATAGTTTAGAGAGAACGGTTGCAATGAAATAAAAAATGGATAGTCAGTACAAAAATGTACAGATCAATTGCCAATTCACCAAATTAAAGAATTAGCTTATAGTTAAAGTTCTCACGAATAAGCAAGTAAATTTTAGGGCCATTCACTGGGGTGAACTTCCAATGGAAAACCAAGGAAATTTTCAAAGACCACACATAATCTTGGATTGGGAAATAAATAAGTTCCAAAATCAAATTCAAAACTGTAAAATCAATTCCATTAAAATACATTGAACCGTTCCGTCGTTAAAATTGAACAACGTTTAGTCCTCATTCCGAAATTAATCATTTCATGTGACTCCGAGTGTCTCTAAAATGTGATTCGTGGAAGAGACACGCATTACTAGTAATGCCCTGCTACATCTCATCTCTCGTATTTAAGGGATCTGAAATTTCCCCAAGATTATTAGGTCGGCGTTCAGATTATTTGCGTTCTCTGCTTTGAAACTAGTTGGGTTTTTCATCCTCGTTTCGTCCATACAAATGCATGCGATGTGTCTCATGTGTCAGAAGTTGGAGGGAGACTTTTTTGCTATCACTGCGATCTTTGGCTGCATTTGCGGCGCATGAAGGTAGCATACCTCTTAAACGTACTCCCTCGTACTCGAGCCGAGAAGCTACGCATGGGTTTCGAACAAAATGAACTTTAATACTCTGGAGTACTCATAATTCATTTAGGGAACACATTCTTTTCCATCTGAAATGAGAGTAGGCGAAAAAACCAAATAGTTTATACTTCATATTTCTCGAAGAAATATCACATTTTAATTTGAGTTAACACAATGAATTCTACTTTAACTTCAGACTGCGGTTTTAATGACAGAAATGGTTGGGTATTAACTTAAGGGGGTAGAAAGCTAAGTAATTTGGGTTTCACCCAAGAGTAAGCAAAAATGTGTATGCTTACTTTTTGGTTCTACCATGGAGGAATATAAGTTTTGTAGTAAGGATATTTGGAAGATAAAAGTGTTAGTGAAGAAGGCATTCACTAACTGAAGGGAACTAATTACACAGTCCTTATAGGATGTTTAGGAAAGGTTGGTTAACTGCCTGATATGTAGCGTAGCATTGCGTGGTGTAGAAACTGGAACAGTAAGGACAAAGGATGAAAATAAACTGGAGGCGTCTGAGATGAGTGTGTGAAAGAGAATGAAAAAGATTCAATGGCTGGAAATGAATTCGAACGAGAAATTGCTCGTCAGGATGGTTTAGGAGAGTAAGCTGCTGGATGAAATTAGGAGGAGGCTGAGTAGGTGGATGGAATTGATAATGGGGAGCGATGAGTTGCTAAAGGCCGAGATAGAGGTTAGGGTGTTGTGTAAGTAGGAAAGAGGGAGGAAAAATAATAGGATTATGGGTGGATTGAAGAGAGGTAAGAAATAAACGGAGCTAAAGAAGGCTTTAGCATAAACAACAGGTTTCGTCTTTACATGAAATAGATTAACAGATGGTAGAATCTACGTAATCGGCGGGCTACCTCTAAATATTATAACCACATTTTCTTGCCGCCTCTGTCACAAAGTGCATAAGAAAACTACGCCATATACCTAGTCCATGTGACGTGCCCACGCTGAATATACAAGCATGTACATGCCGTTTCAACTGAGGGGTGAGATAGCACGTCAAGGGCCCGATTCGGGGTCTTCTAAGAGAAGGTCATGTATACTTTTACGATGTACGAATTTCTAAGATGCAAAAAGTGATTGTTTGCCCGGAAAAGGTTAGAAAAATTGCACTCCTCGGTGAGCGGTGATACACGTTATTCATCAAGTTATAATGATAATTGCTAATTGACCCCTTTTTAGAGTCGACGCGGCCATTTATGGTGATGGGAACGAGGAAAGAGTTGCCGTCTGTGGATACAGCAAATGTCCAATGCGGAGAAACAGAATTGGGCGAAAGACAGTGTATTCGTGTAGAGCTTCAGGCAGAGTGCCTGTGAAGGGTTGCAGATTTTTGATGGATTTTTGTCGCTACGACCCTTAGAGCGTTCAAGATGGAGAAAAATTTGTAGTTGAGAAAATATACAAACACACCGTTAATTTTTTGACGAATCTAGGCGTTAGTTATTCCTATGTTTGTCATTATTCTCCCTCTGGAGCGCACAGCCGTAATCTATCCCATGCAAAACAGCTTATATTTTTAGGCAAATTGCTCGAAAAGTTCGGCAAGTTGTTTATATTTTGATATAATTGGAATGATGAGAGTTTTTTCATTAAAATGAGGTCAAATTCTAGGTGAAGTGATATCTCGCTCTTAATCGGTAATACCCCTCTAATTTTTATCATAAACACTAGAGAAGATACCCGTTGAATATCAACGGGAAGGAAAAAACCAACACTAATACAATGTAATAAACCATTAATATCTTATCTAGTGCAAAGAGTCATTAAGTTAATGGATATACACGGAACACGAAATCTCGACTTAAACAATCAGTATGGTCGCTATGGGAATTAAGATTCAGCTTCACGTGTATTTCTTGTGTGAAAGTTACTGACATATATATATATATATATATATATATATATATATATATATATATATATATACACACACATCGGTGATTATTATAGTAGATGATATGGTGGTGATTTTGCTCTAAAAATATAAACATTTGATGGAGAACGCATCGGCGTACCGCAATCGGCCGCGAAAGCCACGGGAGTACGTCAGGAATTTTTTCTCGTCGTCGTCGCGAGGGTAGAGACGTGGATGGCGCGAGGGGTTGGCAGGAGGAAGGGGGATGGCTGGGAGAAAGGGAGGGGGGAGATGAGGGGTGGGGGCGGGGGCGGCCGGTTGTCGTGGGAACGGGTTCTGCCCGTGATGGGAGAGAGAGGCCATTGGCAGGGCGATGGTCCCCCCCACTCCCCTTCACATCTCATCCTCGGACGGGTAGTGGTTTCGGACGGGCGATGGTTTCGCTATAGCCACCCACCAGCGGGGGGAAGATGATGGGAAAATCTGCAAAATCTCGCCAAGCTTGCTCCAGTAGCGTCCCTCAGGTCGGACAAGCGGGCGTATGTATGCCCGCGGCTAGGCACTGTAGTAGTGGCTCAGCTGTATGCGCTCGCGTTTCTATACCAGTGGTTCCAAACCCGTAGAAGTCTGCGGACGACTCAGCCTGAAATTATATCATGTGCGGAACAACCCACCCCCCACCATACCCCCTATCAGTTGTAACCCTTCCTTAGCGCCTTTCCCATATTCAAATTCAAAGGTGATTAAGTAAAACAGTTTTTTAGAACGCATAATTAATTTATTATTACTATTAATTTGTGTAGAGTACAACTCAATTACCCATCTCGTTCAACGCACATCGCTTTCAAAATCCCCATTTATTGGCAACCTTTTTATATGTCCTGCGGACCACTCCCGAGGCTCACCTGTGTGTTCCGCGAGAGCCTCGCCTCTCTTTCTGTACTTTTGTTACTCTTCTCCTCGAAAACAATGGAACCGATTGAACTGAAATTTTGCATGATTCTAGCGTGAATACTAAGGAGGGGTATAGAACGCTTGGCGTTTCAAAATTTGTAAACCAATTTCACCCCAAAACAAAACAAAAATTAGTGTATTAATTTTAAAAATTCCTGATGTCGAATAGAATATTCATAATTCCGTTTTTAAATCCGACTGCTTACTCTGTGGTTCTACCATGGAGGAATATGAGTGATGTAGTAAGGATATTTGGATGAGAAAAGTGCTAGCGAAGAAGGCATTCACTAACAGAAGGGAACTAATTTCACAGTCCTTATTTAAGGATGTTAAGGAAAGGTTGGTTAACAGCCTGATGTGTAGCGTAGCATTGAGTGGTATAGAAACCTGAACACTAAGGACAAAGGATGAAAACTATTCATAATTCCGTTTTGAAATTCGACTGCAATATTATTGCTTGAAACAAATTTTTTTTATCAAAACTAATTCTAAAAAGTGTTTCCAGAATTGCATCCGTTTCGAATGCGAGCCACCTGCGCCATTAGTGGCTAACTCATGCACTAAGATTGCGGACTGTACAGTCTTGTAACTGTAACTTGTAACTGTACAGTATGCA
Source organism: Pyrrhosoma nymphula (assembly GCA_963573305.1). Taxonomy (NCBI): domain Eukaryota; kingdom Metazoa; phylum Arthropoda; class Insecta; order Odonata; family Coenagrionidae; genus Pyrrhosoma; species Pyrrhosoma nymphula. The sequence continues at coordinate 64,619,217 of OY754329.1, forward strand.
ATATACAACAATGCTGCCCAGTTCAGTGTTTAGTTTGGGAAATCTCTAATTTTGAAAACATAGATGTTGTTAACATTTACTTAAAAAATAACTGATACATTTATATAAGATATAGTATATAAGAACCGTACAAAAAGTTTTCTCTTCCGTAGGACGGTTAACAGGCTAGTATTACATAAACTTCTTTTATGAAAACTTCCAGCGGAAATTTCGGACTATAGCTACTCCCGTAGCAAATCCGACAACGATTTTGATTTTTCCACAGATAACCTAATTCACCCCACCCTGAAGAGGCAAGAAGCCTAAAACAGTGCATTGCCCTATTTCCCCATGATTTATATCCTATTATCGTTTTTCGTTCGGTTATTACAGAATTGCACGCAGAGCAGGGAAAGAAACATAAAAACTGAACCATTTAGATAAAGAGTAATTGTTGTATTTGTCCCATCTTTGTATTTCAAATTTTCCTAAGATTTTACCTATTCGTTTTTTGACTTACTGGGACCCCAACACATACTTTCGTCTCAAAATCCAAGGGGCGATCCGGTCTTGCTCCTTGACTAGGAAACATGTGTATGGGGCTCTTGAGATGAGTCGGCGCGTCCCTTCATCAAAGCAAGCATCCTAACCATCACAACGATCCGACCCCTTAGGGATACATATGCATGGGGCACCGGAGACGGGTCAGTGTGTCTTTCCTTTACTTGGAGATAGTCAACTCGCCGTCCACCCCCGATGGTTTCCACCCTGGAGGCAGATCTTAGGGATTAACATTACATTTACCTGCTTCCCCTTCAGGGAATAATTGGTGAGGTGTGTTAAGTTAGCATGTACTTGCTTCGCGATCGGGTTTCTGTGGTTGCTATAGCATTGGTTTCCCATCCCGTAAGCTCGAGTTTAACTCTCGGCACTAACGGCTAGTTTACAGGAGAATCTCGATCCCGTATACAGCATGTGAAGGGCACTGCAAATGCAGTACTCCGTCCTTCCGTCGAATGGGGCATCAAGCAGTGGATTCCCAGGCGCCTATCGCGATGAGGAGTGGCTAACACCGAAGCAGGGTTGGTTGCTCTCCGCCCTTCCTCCATTCACCAGATAATCCTTCGCTTGTCAACCCACCAGCCAATTGTTCGTGGCGGAAGATACCACAGCTGTTAGTCGACTCCCCTATTTACTACAACTCAGATCCGATCGTTGAAGTCTCCAACCAGAGGCGTTCAAGTTCACATCTCTCGTTCCTTCCTTAATTTTTTTGGGAAGGACGATTTCAATACGGCAATTGAAGATGGTTGTAAAAGGAAGACCGTTAGGTGATCAGAGAAGAAGAGGAAGGAAAAAGACTTGGCAATTTAAAATTGAGTGAATGGAGGAAGAAAGTTTGGTAAGCTTAAGAACGACGTATTTTTGGGAAACAGGAGCTCATTGAGGTAGATGGAGAGGGCATGACGTCATCAAGCTGTAACCTGATAACCGAAATATCCACCATATTGATTCCCACTGTTCATTCTTTGCTTTCCTTTGGATAGCACGGGCGAGTGGATGCATTAGGAGATATAAAGCAAGAATATCTTATCTGCTGTTGGAAATTTAAGGCAAGTAACTCTTGAAACATATATTAGTTAGGCACTTGGAGTTATGGATTCTACTCGGTTTTTCGCTGGGAATAAGGATTATAATTAATTTAATTAATGCGTCAGCTCGTAAGCGTCAAAGTCAATCAGGGGAACAAAGATGGCGGACCGACCACCCCCACGTTACAGCTTCAAACATCGGCCACCATAGTTCATACTCATGGGGGAAGGTAGTGTATAAACAGTTAATCAACGTCCACTGTTAATCGTTTGAAAAATAGAAGTAATAATTTAGATATCTTTCTTTTTCGTAGGTAGCCCTCTACCCTCGCGTTACCTACTTAGTGTGTTCATCTCGCTTGATTTTTTCCATTTTAAATCCAAATAAAACTGGAAACTGATACTGCTTTATGAAAGAGCTTCAGGTACATAACGCGTGTGTTCAAAATATCTTAAATTGTTCCGACATAATAATTTCAATGTTGTTTTTTATTGAGCCTCACCTTATGCCTTCAACTAAACTTCTTAGCGTGTGTTAATATCTCGAATTATTTGTATTTAACCTTCTTATAAAACTGGTGACTCCACTTAAAGGATATTTACAAATCTCACTGTGAACAGTAATTCAGAGTAGGTCATTTTCTCTTAAGAATCACTCTATCTCCGATCATGTAACCGTTGAAACTGTTTTACGCTTATGATGGCCACGTTATTTTGCTGAAATTTTCTTAAGGTCATCTGCTTTCCGAGGGCGTAATCCCGTAAATACAAGTCTCGTCTTGAAGGCTAACAGTGGCGCGCAAAGGGGCGCCAGAAAGCAATTTCTCTCGGCGATCTAGATTTTTAACGTTAAACCTTACTCTTACCGTAGACTAATCCCTCGCCCTTCCCGGAAAGAAATCTGCAGCGTCCTCATTCTTTTTTTACTGATAATGTTTCATCCTAAGGAGTTAAATAGCAAACGGAATAAATTCAGCTCTGCGCATGCCATGGTTTGCCTAATCCAGTTAATCTGCATGCGCGCTGGATATAAATATTCAGAGTTCGGTTTTTGTTTGCTGCGGTAGACTCAATGGAGTCAGGTAGTTATTGTGAAACTTTACACGTTTGAGACACTAAAATCAAACGGATCGAATCGAACGAAACACATCTCCTATTTTGGCCAAGCGCCCGACTACGCCAATACGGTATCCCGTGCGGCTGGAGAATAGAAATCACGTAGGTACCCACACACATAAACTCTCTGCGTCAGTATATATGGCCGGTATCCAGGAGAAACATTGCGAGTAGTTGTTGCCCGCGCAACATTAAATGACCCCTGATGTCGTCATATTTACCCCTGTCGTAGTCCTCCTTCATTCTTTTCCGATTATCGCGTCTAAAAACTTCAATACACATACGAGCCATGAATTATGCGGAATCATAGTTATTATGATGTTTGGAAGGATATAAAGTTGAACAGTGGTAATGAAATAAGTAGACAAAGAGCTTCTTTGAGATTTTCTTTTTTTCCTCTGCACAGAACTTCATCACGTCAGCTATTTAGTGGTTAACAGCAAGTAATTCAGTGCTTCATTAAGTAGACAAAGGAATAACGATGCTTAAATAAGGATTTTCACAGTCACCGAGGCAATGTTCACAGCAAGTACATTCAGGACGTAACTGCAAACCTCGGTTGTATGCAAATTAGTGCTTTGATGTTTTCAAAAACTACATTGAAATTTTTCATTTTCTTAGCAGAGTGAATGCCTTTGCAAGGAGGATGTCATGACTCGGATTGGCCATACCCTAAAAGGTTACTTTCTGCGTAGTTGCGATGTTATTATGAAATGAGCAAAGATATGGTTTTAGCCTGTTTTGATGCTTCAAACTTGTTTCAGCATCGAATATATAAAATACATCAGGAAGTGACCGCTTTGTTCGCGCCAAAGGACTAGACTAACGGTACAGAATTCGTTCTTTGGCGATTTGGCCAGAAAAAACAAACAAATGATTGCAGTGCTGATTTTGACCTCCTATCTTCTGTTAACATGTTCAAAGGGTTAAAATATAATTTCATATTGTTGAAAAATAGCTTCTGATTTTAAGCGGAATGTATCGTGTAATTTAAATAATTTCAGCAATAAAATAGTCATAAAGATAAATTTCCAACTTGTTGTTAATGAGTTGTATGTACAGCTGGAGCAGTTGGATAATTCACGGTTTCTTTTATTTGCAGACATCGATGAATGCCAAGACCCTGCTTTGGCGAACCGTTGTGTGAAAAATGCAGAATGCTGTAACCTTCCGGCTCATTTTGTGTGTAAATGTCTGCCAGGCTTCTACGGAGATGGTGAAGAAGAATGTCTAGGTAAGTCATTTGGTTCACACTGACTTGCGGGATCCGCGGAATAGGGGTGAAATTTGAAATCGGAAAATTGTATATACCTAGGTAAAAACCAACCTGAAATGGGATAGTTGGCATCTTTTTGCATCCCTCATTTCTTACAATTTTGGAGTGATTTTCCCTGCAACTCTCTCATATCCCCGTGAGATAAGTTTTGTATAAAATTATCACTGACACTAAAAAATCGCTATCTCTCTGAGGAGTGAAAGTTTTTACCATGAACTTTATCTGAGGCTAATATCAGGAAGAAGGGAGAAGTACCTATGGAAAAATGAGGGAAAAGTAAGGGATGGGAGAGTAAAAAAAGAGACGGAAGGAGTGGTAGTAATCCAGCATCCTCAGCTAAGGTGAATTCCCTTTCACTGTCTGCATCTTGCAGACTTGGAGCAGCATCACTGGAGACGATGCAGAGGATCGACCATCCATATTTGAATGGGAACTAGTGTGGATTAAAATTACTATCGATGCCAGTGTAGTATCACAAGAGAGAATTTTGGCTTGAAATAACAACTGTAGTTGAATTTCGGCGCCGCTATATAAAATCCCGTCGCCCTTTTAATACCTACTTCCGCCGAATATAAAAATTAATGCCAATGGAATCCATTATATTGAGCGAAAATTTGAGCGAAAGGGCCGATTTATATCTGAAGTGATCAATTTTTTTTAAATGTTCTTGAGAAATCGGTCTCGGATATATTTCTTCGAAAATAAAAGATATCAAGCTAGCCGCAGGGTGGCGCCCCTGCATCGCGGAGATGCGGCCTCTCACCGCCTCTTGTGGAAGCGGACGGATCAGTTGAGAATTGACCGATTGATAGATTGATGTCGTACTATAATGACAGAAAAGCATACGCCTTTCGACCAATACATGGTAGTTTGTCACAATGCAATTATGGAAAATATATTGTAACACTCTAGCGGACCATTATTTGAATGCATGTATTCAATGTTGCCACCTAGGACAGATTCGAAGAGAAAGTAAAAATAACTGCAAAGAATAATCTGAAAGTGTTCCATTGGCATTTTGTACCTATTCTTCTGACAGGCCTCCGTGTCCGAGAGAACCGCACTCGAGCTTGAATATAGGAATGGCATCATCATTGCACTCGGACATCATTTCACTGGCATTTTTGTTGTTTCGCATCTGTCTAGAGTAGTGGTCCCCAACTGGTGGTCCGCGAACCACAGGTGGTCCGCGAGAGTCTCGGGAGTAGTCCGCAGGACATATAGAAAAGTTGCAAAAATTTGGGATTGAGTAAGCGATGTGCGTTTAACGAGATGGGTAATTAAGTGGTACCGTGTACTAATTAATAGTAATAATAAATAAATAATGTGTTCTAAAAAACTGTTTTACTTTATTAGCTTTGAATTTGGTTGTGGGAAAGGCGCTGAAGAAGGGTTACAATTGATAGGGGGTATGTTGGGGGGTGGCTGTGGTCCGTACATGATTTAATTTCAGGTTGAGTGGTCCGAAGACTTCTACGGGTTGGGAACCACTGGTCTAGGGGACCTAGCGCTGAAAACTTGGGAACATAATTATTATTCAATGAGAGAAATTATTTTATTAAGGGTATAGGTTACCATTTGGGCGATTTAGGCCTTCCCGGCCTTCCCTGAACTAGAACAGTGCTGCCGGTAAAATTTCACGAACGACTCGAGAAACTTCGTTTAACAAAAACAGACGAAACTGTGCTGCGGGTATTTCAAATGTTTTGGGTCAAAATTTAATTTTACTTATTGTTATTGCTGAAGTCGTTTGTCCCTTGAGTTAATAATGATGTGGCGGTGGCTGTACATGTGTGATGCATTCTTTGAGTGCTTATTTGGTGCGATGCCTAAACTCACGTCCAATCTATGGCAAGGTGCAGTAATTCACCATGAATTGATAGTATATCATCGGACCCCGACTTGACCTACGATTTGGTAATCCAATTTTTGTTTTTACTTAATTTGCCAAGGTAATTAATTAAAGCAGGTGGCTACACTGTTTTTACATCACGAGTTCTTGCATGCTCTATTGAGATGGAAAAATTATTTACTCCATGTTTATGTATTTGTTTGGGGATCTTGAGAAAAGTGTTAGCATGGTGTAACGTATTAACATGCAAGGTTACTTTGGGATATGGTACGGTTGTTCACATACCAACCTAGTACACTGTTTAAAACATTAACGTTTAAAGCGTTTTGCTGGTCAAATTATCCTTTGTTTTGAAGTCAGTAGGGTTTTTGAAGAGGAAGCTTCGTCTTATTTGATAAATCAAAGTATCTAACGAAAGAGATAGTTAATGAAAGTGTAAAGAGTAGTACAATAATGAAAGGATAAAGACGGTAATGTGTTGAGAAGCATGGGGATTACCCCATGTTATGAAGAATAAGCATTAACCAACTAATTAAAAGGTTATTTAATCTGATCTCAGAGAAGGTACAAGCTGCTTTTAGTGTATCATTATAGTAATTCGTGGGTGGTAGAAGAATTTAAAAACATTGATTTTTGTATAAGTCTCATAACTTTTCTCTCTCAATGTAAAGTAGTTTTTTTAAATTAATATTGCTGTTATTTCTTTACAGATGTGGATGAATGCAAGAATCCTAATGCCTGTGGTCGAAATGCTCAATGTATAAATTTACCTGGCAATTACACGTGTGCCTGTTCAGAAGGATTTGTTGGAAATCCTTATGATGGTGTAAGTATTTTTCATGAATGACTACCTATGCTTTTAAAACTTTCCCCTGAACATCCATTGGCAAATTGTAATTATTTTGTGTTCTCATCAGTACAGATTCTAATTAGCCTCATTCCTCCGTCTTCTCTAATATTCATTTCCTGAGAATTTTGATGATATTATTATGATTACATATGATATTATGTGGAATGTGGCATTAGTATATATCTTCTATACGTTTGGCTGAATTTTATAAATCACTATTCTATTTTACAGTGTGCCGACAAAGATGAATGTAAGGATAGGAATGCCTGCGGGCCCAATGCTCGATGCACGAATGAGCTTGGTGGTCACAAGTGCTCATGTCCAGAAGGCTATGAAGGAGATGCGTATAGCAAGCAAGGATGTAGGGACATGGATGAGTGCCGTGCCCGAGCTCCATGTGGAAGGAATGCTTTATGCAGCAACGTGGAAGGAGGTTTTCGTTGCGCTTGTATGCCAGGATTTAATGGTGACCCCTTTAGTGGCTGTGGAGGTAAAATTTGTTTTCATTGCCTATTATATTTTTGATCATAAGCTTAGAAATTTGGCTTATCTGTTCATAATTATTATGTGTATGTGTTCAGTAGTTATGTCTTTGTGCTAATTTTGATGTGTGGAATTAGTGTTACTTCCTTTTCACATTTAGATGGTATAGACATTTTACTGTTATTTCCTGCTTGTTGATTGTTTTCACTACCCTACGTAAGTGACATTGGTATTTTGTTTCTGTTGTCCTTATTTTTTACTGATTTAGTATTTTATGATGTAGATATTTTTGTTTAACACCTTTGTCAGTATCAAGATTAAAAATTCATGGATACTTTTGGTTCTGTGTTAATGTGGTGATGTTTTATGTGTTTGCATGATTCAGATGTGCTCTTCAGTCTATAGATTGATCTGTGTTTTCTCATGTAATAGTTTTTCTGTTGTGAAATTGCAAACTTAAATTAGATCATAGTGCTTATTGGCCATTGTATCCTAGATTCACTCAATACATTTCTTGGACACTGTGGGTTCACTCATTAGTTTTGTTAAATTTCCAAAACAAGTATGTCAATGAATTATGAATTATTTAATGATCTAATTTCATCAATGTATTTGGAAAGGCTTAGCTAAAGTGTCAAAGTATGTCTCATTTTTTTGTGAGGTGATTCATTCAACTATTTCCAAGTCCTCAATGCATGAGATATCTGTTGATCACTGCATAGGTGTTATTTTCAATTGTATTTTGTTGTGACAATGAGAACGAGGTCATGTTTTGTGGGCTCCTTTCTCTGTTAATTCCTCACTAACTGATATTCCCAATCTGAATGACAATAATTTGGCCAGATATTGATGAATGTGCGGAGAGCGGTTCATCTTCCTGTGGTCCTTCTGCTATGTGTTTTAACACTCCTGGAAGTTATCGATGTGAGTGCCCGTTTGGGCACACGGGTGACCCCCATCAGATGTGCACAGACTTGAATGAATGTGCTGAGCCCGACTCCTGCGGTGCCAACTTCATGTGCAGCAATACTGCTGGATCATTCGGTTGCCTCTGCCCCCCTGGATTCAGGGGGATAAACAATTACTTCTGTGACAGTTAGTCCCTGCCTTTTCATGATTAGCATTGCCTGCAAAAAAAAACTCATGGATGGATCAAGCCTGCCATGTGCACAGTGGAAACCTATTCTAAACTAATAGATGTTCATGATTCTGATATATCAGCTTCCTAAGGTCATACTAAAATTCTCAAGGTGCAGATATACCGGCTAAAAGAATTTCTCTTGTTTAAACTTTGTTTTTACAAATAATTGATATGGGGTTTTGTTTTGATTTTTCTTATCAAAACAAAATTTTATTATAAGTATCAAAAAAAATTCAACATAGGTAATAGGAGAATTGATTGACTCACAAAAAAATTAAATGCATTGTTGAAATTAGGCACAAGCTTTCTTTTGTTAAAAAGGCAGTGAAATAGAACCGCTCTCGGTTGCCTAAGCACTGAATTATCTAAAAGTTCTTTGTAGAGTTCATAACTCATTTTTTACGTCAACTATAGTGATAAAATATATACTTCAGATTTTCAGTGTCCTCTGTGCCTTAATCTTTTGATAGATGAGTATGACTGCAATGTCTTCCAATTCCTTCCACATCGGTTCTTCTTGGTAGACAAAGGTTTTGATACATTTCATGTAGAATTTTATCCAAAGAAAACTTACAATGCCAACAAGGGGAAGGGTCTAGCCACGTTGAAATTCCGGTTCCCGTCAGATCACTGAAGTTAAGCAACATTGGGCCCAGATGGGGGTTAGATGGGTGGCCCATCTCCATACCTCTACTGGGGTGGATGGGAAGGTGGCAATCCCTCCAGACCTATACCGGAGGGAAATATACCCAGACTGGGAAGGTTGGAGGGAGGTAGTTCCTTCCATACCTGTACCGGGATGGCTGGGGGTGGCCCCACCTTCATACCTCTACCGTGGTGCTCTTGTCTCCTGTCTGCAAGTGGCAGGCAGGTTAAATGTGGGATAGCACAATGGACCAAGAAGTCTTGAGTGCCTGGTGGGCTCCAGAAGGCCCTCACCCACCTTTACAATCAATCAATCCAATGCCAACTGGAATGCTGTCAAAACTGTTATTTACTGAGATGAAGCAATGGAGAAGGAACCAGACTACCTTGAAGTCTTATTCATACCAATGCATAAGCATTCACAGTAATCATTGTGATGTTTTCAGTTGGATGAAAATTGTATACTCTCATAGTGTACAGGTGAAAAATGGTGAGGATTAGGCAAAAATGGGATCAGACATATATTTCTACCTCATCGAGAGCCAAATGAACAGGTTTCCACTGTACACATTCACTATGTGTATGTCAGATGAGCACTTGCCTGAAAGCATTGGGGATAAACACCAAAACTTTTTCTGTGTGATTTAAAGCAGCAAGTTTGGATCTTGGAAGTCAAAACCCAATCCATTTCCAAATTTTGTAAGCTTAACTGAGGATATGCTTACAAATTATCATCCAATCGAAGTTAATTTCACGTCTGTAGTTATGAAATTTCAATTCAATACCGACCCACATTCTGTTATTTTTGGCAGTTGAGATTCAATATTATCAAAGCCTTTTCTAGTATGAATTGTTTTGATCACTCTATGCTACCTCTGTCAGAGCACCTTGTATTGCATTTTTTTGTATGCTTGTTCGAACTGTGGATTGGATATGTATTTCCCATCTTGTGGAGTTTGTTGGTTGCACGTGAATGTCATCTGAATCTTCTTACTGAATGGAGAACATGAATGGTTATTAGAGCATGTCATTATTGTTTGCTATATCTGAAGGACTTTCTTGAATAGTGCTGTTTCTCCAGACTAATTAGATGATAAATTTGTAGCCTTAGTTTCACTCCTTTCTTTTAGTGCACTCATAAATTCATTTGATGTCTAAGGAATGTTTTATATACCTAAGCAAGGAACAAGATTGTGAGATTAAAAATTCCTTGAACATAACATGTCATAGTATTTTCTGTTGCCAATGGATGTATGCATTCATAATTTGAATGGAAAATTTTGTTGCATTTACACCAAGTCTCTTCCTCACTGCTCATATCTCTGCTTGTGTTTCACTTTACATGGTAATGGGTTCAAAGGTAGAGCAAATTTGATTGGTAGCATTAAACCTATCATTACTTGGTGATAAACCAACAGATTTTTCTATATTTTGAAGATATGGGATGAGAAATTTGTTAAATAATGTTTGATTCTCGTTAAAGGAAAAGTGATGCTATGATTCTTCCATTAGGTGTTATTCTCCCAGTATATCCTTTTATAACATTATTGCAAGAAAGAAGAAAAAATACTTTGTAAATTTATACAATAGATGTTTAAACCGACCTAGGCCTTTCTAGGCCTAATTTTGGAAAGTGTTGCCATTATCCAAAGCATTAGGTCAGTTTAAATAAATTATTGTGGAAATTTACGCGGTATTTTTGTCTTTTCTCTTGTGATAATGTAATAAGTCACTCATTTCCACATGTTGTCGTATTATACTTCAAACTTTATGCATACTTTTATTGTCAAACATACCTACATACATGGGATTAATATAAGTTTTTAGTTTGCATTTTTTCTTCAATAATTGATTTTTTCTGTACATATGTCTTGTGCATCTTTCTTGCACTGTACAAATATGCACTTGACAAACATAATCACAAATGTAAGATTCAAACTTTTTGTATTATGCTATTGCATAGTTTGATTTGAAGTTCTTTTCTTTTGTATTTATGCCACTTGCAGATTTTACTGAGCTATCAATATGAAGTTATCCAATCACTCACCAACTTCCTTTGGAGCTAAAGAATTTGCAGCATTAAAATGTTGCCCTATGCGTTCATAGGATTAATTTTCTCTAAAATTGATATATCACTACATCATTTTGTAAATGCTTTGTCATGCTTTGGATTTTTTATGGAGTGCATCCTTGTGTTATCTCAGTCATATGTTCTCCAGCCTGTCAAATCATGCTTCTGAAGGCTGAGATTTAAAAGTCATTGTCCATTTAATATGGCTTTTATTTTTTATTCAAATTTAAAAGATGAAACAATGAATATTCTACCTTCTCCTGTCATCAGATCACAAAATCTTATCAGCAAGGACTTTGAGTATGTGAATATCATGAAAATTATTCATTCCAGATGTCAACGAATGCTTAGACAACCCATGTGGTGAGAATGCCATATGTACGGATACCCTAGGAAGCTTTACTTGCTCCTGCTTAGAAGATTATACCGGAGACCCATACAAAGGCTGTGTTGGTGAGTGGCATTTATTTCTCTGAAACTTTGAATGCCAGCTTACAAACTCAGCTTTGGCAGAAATTTATTAGGTTATCCTGCATGAGGTGGTGGCTTTTCAGTGTAGAGAAAATATCCATTACCTCAGGCAGTAACCTACCCTCATCATGTTAACCATCTTGTGCAAACATCAGTCGTATTACATTACTTATTTTATGTTGATGTAAGAAAATTTTAATGACCAGTGGTTATTCATTTGAGTTTTATTTCATTCTTAGACATCAATGAATGTATTGCCCTGGACAAACCTTGTGGAAGGTTTGCCATTTGTGAGAATGCTGCACCTGGTTATAACTGTTTGTGCCCCCAAGGCTATGCTGCAAAACCAGATCCAACTGTTGCTTGCGAACAGGTAAGCAGGACATCAATTACTATTAGTGATGGTTGACAATATCAGAAACAGCATCACCATTTTGAGGTCTCTGTTTTGACTATAATATGTGAAACATCTCATTTTCAGGTGGATGTCAATATCCTTTGCAACGGTAATTTTGACTGTGTGAACAATGGAGAGTGCCTTGATGGTCAGTGTTTCTGCAGGACGGGATTTCTTGCAAAAGGAGCTGATTGTGTTGACATAGATGAATGCCTTTCGCAGCCTTGTGGTCCTCACTCTACCTGTACGAACACAATTGGAGGCTTTAGATGCGAGTGTGAACAGGATTTTATTGGTGCACCACCTAGAGTACCTTGCAAAGGTATGACTTTCCTTCGTTGGCAGTCTTTGGTTATTGTTAGTAGATAAACATTTCCATGGTAAACATTAAAATTTTTAAAGCTTTCTTTAAAATATTTTAACTGTGCACTAAAACGCAACCAATGTTGAGAGTTATTCATGCCTCTGGATTACCAGGTGGCCAAAAATATCATAATTATTGTGACTTATATTATGAATCATTTAATATTGATGTTTAACATTGAATAACATGGCATCATAAACATTCATTGCAAATTCATTGCGGCTGCTACTCATCCATGATGGCATTGCAACTACATATGTCACATCTGCCTCACTAAAAGGCCCTTGCAAGCCAGTACCCTGTTGGTTGTAGGTCTGAATACTCAACTACCCTATTATCTTGGATGCACTTAATCATGTTTATAACACATCATGTCAGATACTTCCTGAAAATTACTGTCAAGTAAAAACCAAACTTTTCATGCTACATATATGGTACATTTATGGTAATTTTGTCCAAATATTCCTCTATGAAATGGGATATCAGGTTGGTGTGGTGGCTCGAGTACTTACTTCTTATCCTGAGGGCCTGGGTTTGAACCCTGGCAATGGTGAAGATTTTTCAGTGGAATTCCAATCCCTACTAGGTTGCTATGTGGAGAGCACCAAAGTGTAGTTCTATCTGCTGGAGGAGATGTTAAACTGTGGACTCCTTGGCGTCTTTTGTTAAGAGTAGGCTATTGTTGATGCCAGGTTTTCCTCCACCATTCCTCCATTTTTCATGCACTCCCAGCCTTAACAACTTATCCTCCTATTTTCAATGAAACACATGGCCTTAGATGTTGATCACCTCCCCAAATAACCTGCCAACCAGCCTCTTTAAGTTGTTTTATTTTGATCACCTCACCTCTGATAAAAACTCGATCAGGCATTGAATTCAAACATTGTCATACTAATATTGAATCATGACTGAATACTGTATTTATTCTTGAACATTGTCATTTAGAAAGCATGTGTTATTTGTTGTACATATGATGAAATCAAGAGCGAATATTTGACAATGCTTTGTTTCTGATTAAAATTACTTATTTTACTTAGCTCCTTGTGAAGACATCAAATGTGGCCCTCATGCTTACTGCAAGCCAGATGGAGGTGAAGCATATTGCATTTGTGATGAAGGCTGGACCTTCAACCCTGCCAATATTGCTGCTGGATGCATAGGTAAAGTGCAAAAACTTAATCAAAAAGCTTTGTGTGTGGCATTATGCTCTTCAGAGAGTGCTGATTATTATTTCGTTGTTTGTGGTTATTCATATTTCAGAGAATTGTTGTTCATAATTTTCTTTTGTTCCTAGATATTGATGAATGCGACAAAATCAATGGGCCATATGGTCGCTGTGGTGCCAATGCCGTCTGTACAAATACACCTGGGTCATTCTCATGTCAGTGTGCCGTGGGCTTCTCTGGAAATGCCAACAAGCAGTGCTTTGGTAAGGGCTCTCATAATTCTGGAAAACTTAATTTGTTATGAGAACTGTGATCCATACCCCTATTGCCCACATACATACCCAAGTAAAATTGCTAAATAATGTCAATAGCGTCCTTATAGGATATTGTATATTGTTTCATTTTATGGGTCTCTATGTAAGGGGACATATTGTTGAATGTACAGGTGCTCTGTAACATTTTATTTATGATGGAATGGCAAAAAAAATGATTACTATGTAATACATAATTTTAACTCTCTATATTCAAAAGTGAGTTTTCCTCAATTTTTTTTCAATATTTCAACAACCGAAAAAGTGCCTTTGTGTGAATATTTATCCTGTACACTCTGCTTGTTGTATTGCTTAACTTGTCTTTTTTTGGAAAACATTTCAGATATGGATGAGTGTGCCCTTCCTAATGCATGTGGAATCAATGCAATCTGTCATAATGTGCCTGGAACTCACCTCTGTGAGTGCCCAGAGGGTACAATACCAGACCCTGATCCTCACACTAGGTGTGTAGGAGTGGTAACATGCAGAACAGAAGCAGACTGCCCTGGAAATGCCATTTGTGATACGCATGGTCGGTGTCTCTGTCCTGAACCAAATATTGGAAATGATTGCAGACGTAAGTTTTGTAGTTTTGTATTTTCATTTTCATCAATGTTTAACTTTCATCTCTATTAATTTCGGGACCCATATCTTAGATTCTTAATAAGTTGATAATCATATTAATGTCTTATTTTTTCTCATTGGCAAATTCCATTATCATGCATAACTAAAATCACTTTGATCTGGCTTTCAAGACTATCATGGCTGGGTTTTGAATGAAGACATGTTGCTCATGAACTTAACTTGAACACAGTTGCATTGACACCTTACATAAACGCTGAGGAAATGATGCAACTTGAATTGTACCAACTTTAGGATCTTTGGTTTTCATTCATACAAGCATTAATATCTTTTCTTTGTGTATTAAACTTAAGTCAATTTTGAGATTTTTAAGATTATAGTTTCAATTTTATTTTCATGTAGTCTATAACTCCACACTTATTATAAGCATGTCTGATTTTTTACCTTTCTACACTTTTTCTAGATCCATGCGAGACAATTTCCTGTAGTCCTAATGCAGTGTGCACATTAGTGAAGGAAGAGGCCAAGTGTGTTTGTGCACCAGGCTACACTCCCTCTATTTTGGAAGGTGGTGGTTGCGTGGATATTGACGAGTGCCTCACAGATCCGTGTCCCAAGGGTGCAGTGTGCATCAATGCCCCAGGTCGCTTTTCTTGTCAGTGCCCAAGTGGTTTCAAGGGGGATCCGTACCGAGGTGGATGTGTGGAGATAACCACCACGACAGTTGGATGTGGTCCGAATGCTCCTTGCCCCATCGGAGAGCAGTGCGTGAGGGATGATTTTGTCGGGGTCGGCGTGTGTATTTGTCAACGTGGCTACACCCGGGACACAATAAGTTCTGATGGCACTGCTCGCTGCCGTGACATTGATGAGTGCTCGGAATTGAGAGAGAAGCCTGCCTGTGGTTTGGGAGCCGTCTGCAAAAACTTACCTGGAAGCTATGAATGTCAGTGCCCTCCTGGATTCAATGGAAATCCATACTCATTATGTGAACGTAAGTTGATGCAATTCAAGGTACATCTGTATTTTCATAAACTAAGATTCATAATTAGAAAGCTGAAAGTATCACTCATGATTTTAACACTTTGAAGCCCATGGATTTTGTAACTGTTTGGACCTAGAACTCCAGGTGGTAGAAATCCATGTTTCCTTACAAAATGTCACTCGCTAATCATCATGAAGCTCTTCTATCAGGCTAGATGTGGTGGCACAATTCTAAAAATAAAACTTTGAACAAGGTAGATGGATGGCTTAGGCCAGCGATTGGCAACCTATGGCTTGCATACCAGGTGACATGTTAAAGGTTTGTTGGTGGCATGCCAAGGAAACGATTAAATGGTACTCTTTTATGCCCTTACTTAGGGGTGGCATGTGCTCAGCTTGTAGTTAAATTTTACATTAAAGGTATCATGCATACACATAACAATTGCCGACCTCTGGCCTAGGCAACAGCTCATGCAGGAGTATAAGATTGTAATAATGTACAGGTTCAAAGGTTATAGCCTGAGTGTAGCTTGTGTTTGGGATTTTGAGTGCAATCATGCATCCCGAGCTACACTCAGTTCTAGGCTTCTGAGTGTTAATATGTACATTTCTTTAGAAATCCATGAATGTGTAATTTATGTGATGAAAAGTTCACCTTGGGTCAGTATTGTTTTTATGGAATATTGTTACCTAATATGTGGATTCTTCTCATTAATAACAGAATGCAGTTCTCTGGAATGCCAGTGCCAACCACCTTACCAAGTTGTGGAAGGTAACTGTGCCCTGGCTGGTTGCTCTAAAGGAGAGAAATGTCCTACGGGAGCTGAATGTATCACAATTGCTGGAGGTGTAAGCTATTGTGCATGCCCAAAAGGTTATAGGATCAAACAAGATGGATCATGCGAAGGTACTCATTTTCAATGTGTTCTCTTGTTTTCATTCTTTGTCCCTCATTTATTGACCATGACGCCAAATATTCTTAATTAAGAGACACAAATTACATCAACTACTCCATATTTATAAATGCTTGCTTGAGAAAGAGTAAGTTTCTTCATTAGTATTTAGATGTTTGATCTAAGGTTTCCTACTTGGAATTTATGCAATCAACATAATGCTCTCATAATGTAGAAAAAAAATTGTAAATTGTCTGCATAATTAGATATCATTCTCCGTCAGTAGGTAATATTTTAACCCATACTTTTGTGACAGCATCTTTGCTAAACCATTCATTGTAACATGTTCAAGATTTGAAAATATGTACTTAGATGATGATGGCACAGTGGTTTGACTTCAAGTGAAATTCTAATTGATAATGTATTGGAATTTTCAGATGTGAATGAGTGCACAGATGGGCGCCAAGTTTGTGGCTTTGGAGCCGAGTGCAACAACAGACCGGGCACCCATGAGTGTATTTGCCCTGCTGGTTTCAGTGGCGACCCATATCATGGTGTATGCTCACCAGATCAAATTCGCTGCATTCATGATGGAGACTGTCAGCCCAACGAGAAGTGTGTACAGCCTGGAGAATGTATTTGCCCACCACCATTCTTTACTGATTCTTTGGATGGCAATAAATGCAAGAGTGAGTAGTTTTTCATTTTTCCTCTAGGAAAAGACGATCATGGGGACAGGCACAAGCGTGATGTTTATGAGGTATTCTTGTTTTGAGGAAATGGGTTAGCATTCAATCACAGCTGAAGACCTTGTTGATGAATCCTAGATTTACTGGTAATGCTAGCCTAATTAAAAGCTGCTTAAATTGACTGGTATCAGTAACCAGAATTTATAGGTCAATTTCCCTTTCGTATATGGCTAGTTGCTGGTAGAAATGCTAAATATTATTTGGAAGACAGAATTTTACTAGATATTTTTAAGCATAGAAGTTGACTGATTTGCATCTACTTATATCATGACCCAAAAGATTATGACTCCTTTACTCCCAGTTATTTTTAACATAAAGAAAACTGCAACTGTTTTATACCTGATAAAAATGGGAGGATATTATTTCATCAAGGCTTGACTATTCTCTCCTTCTGATCTTGAAAAATCTCATTTAGAATGAATGGAGGGATGGTACATAGTTGCTTATTTGGACATTTTCTTACATCTTTCTGTAAAAATAGATAATATGTTGGTACTTAACTATAGCGTATCACTTGACTAATACTTCTCTTTAAATACATTCAGGCCCTTGTGAAAGGTTCCCTTGTGGCATCAATGCCAAGTGTACGCCAAGCGATCCTCCGAGATGCATGTGTGAGAACGGCCATCAAGGAAACCCTCTGCAAGGGTGTGTTGATATTGATGAGTGTGTGAGTAGCCCCTGTGCTTATGGAGCCCATTGCATCAATGAAAAGGGAAATTACAAGTGCATCTGCAGCAAAGGAATGACTGGAGACCCGTATCGATCAGGATGTAAGTATCACCTTGCTGTGCTGATCAATGTCAGTGCTGTCTTGTCCATTAGGCACTCTTGGCACAGTGCCCAGGGTCTATGAAAAATTTAGAACCAACAAAATTAAAAATAATTAAATACATATAACATATAAAATATACTTACTGAAGAAAAATGAAATATATAGTAATTAAATAGTTTCAATGAATATGCTGTAAGAGAGAAAGATTCGGTAATTTCGGTCTCTACCTATCCGCAGCCTGACTTTCATTTTCCTATTCTCCTCCTTGACTTTCTGTAGGCGCCTACTCAGTTCATTAACGGCTTGTTCGAGCTCCACTTCTCTACCGCTAAAACTAACTCGAGATGCCAGGGTCTCACCTGTTCTGAGATATATTCGCCTCTGGGTGGACATATGTTGACCAAATCCCACTTTCTAGTTATTTCTCGATCGGATTTAGGGTCCGTCAGAGGGAGTACAGGGAACAGAACTAGAGTAAGATGGAGACCAGACCTTTATTGTGGTGACTCTCTTACATCTCCCGGCCAACTGACCACAAAGCAACACCGCCTCCTCCCACTTGCACACCTTAGCGTCACCTCGTGACTTTACCTGGACACCTTATTGGTTGGTAAATCTGCATGTTCAGTCGTGCGACGGTACATAGTCCGCGCTGACTCTACAAGTTGGAAGTGGAGAGAGAGCTCTCCGGAAGCGGGTGGAATGTAAGGGGGTGGCAAAACTGCAATATGCAGAGGAGTAGGTGTGGAAGGAAAATTACCAAGTCTCTCTCTCTCTTACAATGCATTAAATTATTTAGAAGATTTGATTTACAAAATTAAAACGTCCCTAAGGCATGCAAAAAGCTTAATGCAGCTCTGCTAAGTGTTACTTCAATGTGTTTACCACAAAAATTAATTACTCTAATTTGAATTATGCACAATTTAAGTACATAGTCCAGTTGCACATTGGTGAGAAACAAGGGGTCTGAACTTGTCATTTGCAACCAAGAGCTAATACTTGACTTTATTAGGAAAACCATAACTAAACATTGTTTTCCATCGTATTACTACTCCTTTAGAATCCACTGAGTGACTTTCACATTATAGAAATATAGAAATTGCATCTGTCGTTTTACTGCAAATTTCATTATATCTCTATGTATACCATGTATTTTATGCAAATTCATAGATATACATTTCATTATAAATACAAAGATGATATTTTTTTTCTTTGTTTGATTTCAGGCATTGGCAAACAGGTGCCAGAAAATGAATGTGATTCAAACGATGACTGTGTTGACCAGCTGGCTTGCGTGTCTGGTACTTGTGTAAATCCTTGTGATAAGCTTCCGTGTGGTGTCAATGCATACTGCGAGGCTCAGAAGCATGCGGCATGGTGTCGCTGCAATGTGGGATTCACGGAATTACCTGGAGGGGAATGTGTATCAGGTTAGTTATGGCATTTTTAATCTCCCAAAGGTGAAGCTTAGACACATTGTTCTTCTTAAAAATAGACAAACTACAACTTAATCCATCCGTTCGTAACCTAAAAAAATCAATACCTTTTGCTTAATTTACTTTTTTTGTTTCCTTTCAGTATGTGATGCCTTCATTTGTGGACAGGGGGCTGTTTGTATGGCCACAGCAAATGGACCCACATGCAAGTGTGTTGAAGGTTTTGTTGGCAATCCATTCCCTGGTGGTGCTTGCTATCCAGATGTCTGCTCGGTTACTGAGCCCTGCCACGAGCCAAGCATTTGCGTGGGTGGAAGGTGCAAAGAGCGTTGTGAAGGAGTTGTTTGTGGAGTGGGAGCTACATGCAATCCCCTTACAAACAAGTGTGTGTGCAATCCATTCTTCACTGGCAACCCAGATCTCCTCTGCATGCCTCGTAAGTATGTCTAAATGTTGATGGTGTGAATGCATGAAGAAACCTTTCTAGTTTTAACCTGTACGACCGGAAACAGTAGTTTTGGAATGGGAAAGTCATACAGTTTTCATGTGGGTAGTAATATAGTAAGTACATATATTAGTTTCATAGTAATTTTTAATTTTAATTTTATTTCTGTCGGCTGATCATATGCATTATATAAGACAAGTTACAAAAACAATTAACACATTACAATCCCTATGGGGGAAAAAGCAACTTATAATACAAATGACCTAAGATGCCATTACTCAAGAAATTATCTGTTGCTTCAGCTGAAAAGAATCGTTTAGTTATATAAAGAGGAGCAGACCTTACATTAGTTTGAGTTAATTGTAGCTAGACTGTGATACCAAAATGGTCAGACATTCCAGTGTTTATAGTGCTGCAGTTTATGCCTGAGTTTGATAAATCGTATATCACATGATCTATGAGAGCATTTGAGTTGAAAGTCAAGACTCTACAACATCTGCAAATACACTAAAACTATACAGCAAGCTATAGGTATGGCCACCACCCATCGTTTTATTCACTGTCTTGAATATCATCGTTATTAATGGAATCATCTGTGGTTATATTAAGCATCAATCCTGGTAAAAATATTCTCTCTTTTTATGTTCCAAATGAAGCTGCAATTTCTGACTAAAAGTTGGGGGTTCGTCTATTTCTTTCTGTAATTCAAATATGTACAACACTTCATAATTTGAAAATAGTAATTGAATGGTTTCATGTTCTCATAGCAATAATAAGGATGTGTTAATTTTATATATTCATGCTATTTTCACTACATATATATTAAAGCAGTGGTAGAATAAGTTCGCTTTGGGGGCTCCCCCCTCCCGCACCCTCTCTTAATCCACCACTGTATTAAGGAAACTATAGGATTAAACATCTCACTTTTTATACTTCTTTGCATTTGTTTCCATCTTTTACCTTTATTTACTTAATCCATTATCATTTTAATGGGAAAATTACTTTTAAATTTTTCCTGTGTATTGGTATTATTGTTAATATGCCTACTATAATTTGTTTTTCAGCTGCCATTGCTCCTGTTTGTATTCCTGAGTGTGGTCCAAATGCTCACTGTAAATATGATGCCATCAACCAGTGTGCTTGCAACCCAGGAACAAGTGGTAATCCCTATGAAGGTTGTAGTCCCCAAGAAAAGTCTTGCAGTACAACAGTCTGCGGACTCGGGGCAGCCTGTCGACAAGGAATCAACACTGTGGAATGTGTTTGTCCTGTTGGATTTGTTGGAAACCCATATATCCACTGTCAAGGTGGGCTTACTCATTGGTGTAAAATTCATTTTACAAAGTATTTTCTGTACATGAATTGCTTAAATGACCTTTGCTTATGAACTAAAGAAATGTGGACCAGATACATTGAAGTTTATGCATACTTGCATCCACTTGAATGAAGAATATTTTATGTTCAGTCAATTATTAACACATATCATCTCTTTCTACCACTATGCTTAGAGTTATAGTGAAATAATTACAGTGAAAGTTACAGTTATCTTTTCTTATAAAAAATATTTTCCTAAAATTATTATGTGCAAATATTCTAGTGCTTGCATGTTTAACTCTATTAAATTGATTTTCATGCTTATATTCCCAGATGTGGATGAATGCAGTGGTCATGCGTGTGGAGTTAATGCTGTGTGTATAAATACCCTGGGAAGCTATGACTGTCGATGCAAAGAGTCTTTTGTGGGAAATCCTTTTGTTGAGTGCTCACCAATTGGCATAGGAACTTGTTTGGATCCCCATACCTGTCACTGTGGACATGATACACCTTGTCCATCTGGGTAAGAAAACCTTGCCTTTTTCTTTTCCACTATCCTCTTCACTTAGAATTTTTTATGCTGTAAGTGATAACAATTAGATCTAAGCATGTCACTCAATGAAAAATATAACTGAATGAGCAAACTCCTTAAGATTTTGAATGGTGAATAGGGAAACTATGAAGGTCCTTTCAAGGTAAAACTAGAGTTTGGACTGCTGCTGTGGTGCTGAGAGGCTGGAAAGAGAGAGTTTGTTATTGCACTTTCATAAACTGAAAATGTCTATTCAGTCAAGTCTTTGTTTCCAATCCCTTCGAAAAAACAATTGATTTTTTAGCATAAAAGTAATATTTCTTGTTAACTAGTATGCATCAGAAAGCCTTGAATGAACCTTGATTTTTTTCCATTTTATACTCCTCATACTGTTCAGCTTTATTTTATTGTTAGTTGCACTCCTTCTTAAGTTAGTGAAATGGACTTAAATATAAATGGCATAACTAAAATTTAAATGTCGTTAGTTATCAAACTTGTTTCGTTGCAAGACTTATGTTAGTAGTTGTTGCGGATTAAATCATTTGCTGTTCACTGATCTCATTTTTAAGTACTTCCCTAAAACCTCATTGGTTTGCATACATATGAGCTAATTTATCTCCATTCGTGCTTAGGTTTGCTTGTGAAAACAACCAATGCAGAGACCTTTGTGAAGGAGTGAAATGTGGGCCCGGAGCTGCATGCAATGATGGGAGCTGTGCTTGCCCACTTGGATCCACTGGAAATCCTAACGACCTTAAACAAGGATGCAAAACTGGCCACTGTAGAAATGACCTTGATTGTGCCCACAATGAAATCTGTTTCCAGCTTGGGAAAGGAGTTAGAAAGTGTGTTGATGCTTGTAGCAAGCTTCAGTGTGGGCCAAATGCCCTGTGTGTCACTGAAAATCATCGATCATCTTGCATCTGCCTGGAAGGCTTTGATGGAAATCCCAGCAACCTTGGATTGGGTTGCCAACTCATCAGGGAGTTACCCAAGGGTGATTGCCAGACTGATAAGGATTGCGACCCTAACTTGGTATGTCAGTGGAATATCAATGGATTTAAAACTTGTGTCAACCCCTGCGAAGGTATAGGATGTGGTGAGAATGAGGTTTGTTCCATTGAAGACTGGAAACCAACATGCACATGTCGAGATGGATTCTCTTGGAATCCTGTGAAGTCTACTTGTGAGAAGCCATCCTTGCCAGACTGTTCGACTGACTCAGACTGCCTTGACACAGCAGCTTGCCAACGAGATGCTCTTGGCGTTCCAAAGTGTACCACAGTTTGCCTTGAGGTCACTTGTCCAAGAGATGCTGACTGCATAGCCTCAAATCATAAAGCTTTGTGCCGCTGTCGAGCAGGGTTCACTGGGAATCCAAATGATCGTCATGGTTGCCGTCCTCTCTCTCGAGACCAGTGTCAGACTGATGCCGAGTGTCCAGAATCAGAAGTATGCCGCAAAGATAGCTCGGGAGCCCTCAAGTGTCGATCTGCATGCTCCGAGCACCAGTGTGGACCACATGCCATCTGCATTGCGAAGAACCATGCTGCTCGCTGTAGCTGCCCTCCTGGACCGTACGCTGGGGATCCCAATGATCCATCAGGATCAGGGTGCAAGGTGGTGCCTTGTGTGTATAACGTCGACTGTCCCCCGCATCAACTGTGTAACCGTCTTGACCACACCTGCATGGATGTCTGTGAGGAGGATGCATGCGGAGAGAATGCTGTGTGCGTTGCTGAAGAACACCGAGCCATTTGTTCCTGCCCACCTGGCTACCGACCAGACCCACTACCAGAGGTTGCTTGCACTGCCACAGAATCCTGCAAACCAAACCCATGCCACCCTACTGCCATCTGTGAGGGGGCTCCATCAGCCGTGGGAGGCCACAAGTGCAGCTGTCCTCCTGGGACAGTGGGAGATCCACTAGCCACAGGCTGTCTCCCAGTCGGGCATTGCCCGAGAGGAGATGAAGACTGTCCAAGGGATGCAGTTTGCGTGGCAGGGAAGTGCTCTAACCCTTGCGAAGATGCTTGTGGACCAAATTCTCTCTGTTCTGTGCAGAATAGGAAGCCTAGCTGCAGCTGTCCACCCAAATTTCTCCTTGGGCCATCATCTGTTGGCTGTGTGAGAGCAGAGGAGTCTTGTGCTAGTGATGCTGACTGCCCTGGTGATGTTTGTATCGACGGACAATGCAGAGGTAAATATTGAGAAGAATTTGACTACCTTAAAAGAAGGGTCCTTAATAATCTGTTCTTCAAAGCATGGCCTTCTAGCCTTGCTCTTCCCTTCATTGTGCTAGTTTTCATGCTATCTAATGGGGGTGCAAAAATATGATAAAATTATGTTCTTGTGCCTACAACATCCTTCTCCTTTTTATTTGATGATAAATGAGGTGGATTATTGAACCATTTTGGCCTGACAGTCTTGTGTTTAGATCATACATTCTGTGAGGTAGATCAATTGTAAATCATTTCACTTTTTTCGGTCACTTTAGAAAATATTTATTCATTAATGTATTTATAAGTGAAAAACTGATGTATTTTAGAGTAGAGCACTCGATTTGTTTTCTTAGTGAAATGACAAAAAAATTGTGCTCTAGGATATCTATTAACTTTATATGTTCAATGTTTCTTCTAGTTGCATGCCGCAATGCTGATGACTGTGTACTTGGAGAGAGATGCCAAAACAGTGTTTGTGTCGTCCCATGTGCTGGACACACCCAGTGCTCTGATAGTCAGGCCTGTATAAATGGAATCTGTACTCTTGGTTGTCGAAGTAATGCCAAGTGCCCTGCTGACAAAGCATGTATCAATGGAAAATGCCAAGGTAAGATATGATTGTGATGAAGTCTTTGTCTTTATTATTAGTTTTCATTTATCGTCAATTGTAATTCAAAGACTATTTTCTTATATAGAGTGTGTGCTCGAGTATAAGTCTAGAAATTTCTTTTTTTTCAGACAGTGAAAACCTACCTTTGATTAATACTTGTCACTAAATAAGGTGACTTTTTTGGGGTTAAACATACCGGTAGCATAAAACCATATCTATCTATCTCTATCACTCATTAGCCGTGGAGAATATTCACCTCAAAATGCGTTAGATTTACTTCCTAAGTTTTGTATCATGGCATAACACTGTGAAATGCATTTTGTACTTCCGTTTTGTGCTATTAATGCATACCACAAGGTCAATTGTATTGTGATAATATCGCATAACCAACACGCAAACAAGGAAATTCAGCAATCTTTTTCACCTTGGCTTATACTTGAGTAACAGATTTTAGCCAATATTTTCTGCCTGAAAAGAAGAGTGACTTACGCACAAATCAACTTATGCTTGAAGATGTATGGTAGCTTTCAAGAATGGCATTTTTAGTTGGTATGAATTTGTTTGATGTTAAGAAAAAGATAGTGGCTATTTTTTCAGCTACATATTTGCTCTTAGAAAATTTTGATTTAAACTCTTTATTTTTTTAGATGCTCCTAATTCTGATCATTTTGCTTGCAATTCCTCACATTTGTGAAAAATTGAAAAGGCACTTTTATCAGAGAAACCTATTTTAGGAAATAGGTTTTAATAATATCAGTCTTTATTAGAAAATAGCTTTTCTTAGTACAAACTTTAATACAATCTACTAGGAATCACAGATAACATAGAAAAACTACAGTTATTATATCTCATTTGATTTATTTTTATTTAAAACCCATTTTCTTGCCTATATTGTAAATCTCCTCATGCATTGAATAGCTTTTATTTGTCCAAAGTATTGTATAAAAGTATTTCTTTAAAAAGTAAAGAGTTTTGCATTATTGCTTTGCAAACATAGGGAATGTGTCAATAAAAGGCTGTATCAGTGGCTAAATAGAAAACATATTCTTTTGAGTTACAATCCTGAACATAATTTGTCTGTCTTCCAGATCCCTGTTTGAAAGAAGGTGCTTGTGGGCCAAATGCTATCTGCCGCTGTGTTGACCACGCCACCACTTGTCTGTGCCCTGATGGTTTTGTGGGAAGCCCTGTTCCAGAGCAGGGTTGTGTCAGAGTACCTGTGCAGTGTGACCAAGGAGGTGTTTGCCCCCCTGGATATCTCTGCGCGGGATCCTATTGTGCTCTCTCATGCTCTCCGCACGAGAACAACTGCGCTGTTGGGGAGAGATGTGGCAATGGGAATACTTGCGACAAAGTTTGCCTCGGCGATGGGAATTGCCTTGTGGGAGAGGTGTGTCAAGATGGGATCTGTCGCCCAGGCTGCAGAATAGATGGAGATTGCAGTGCCATGGAAATTTGTATCAGTGGGAAATGCAGGTCAGTAAATCAGATAGTAAACCCTGTCAATGTTCCTTCAAGACATGTTTTCTTCCTAGTATTTCCAGTTGAAAAAAGTGATACCTGTTCTTAAAAATCATAATTATCACTTTGGAAATGTTATGAACAAGCAAAATACCAATGGCTAAAAGCCTAAGTATCATTCATAGTTATGTAGAATGTGATATACATGCAGTTCCAAGTACTAATTCTATTCTACCTGATAAAGCAACTCCAAAACAGAAATTTTATTTTGTGAAAGTATAGTATTTTATGTATGATATGTATGTATAGGAAGGTTAATTATTGGGGCAATTATTCTTATAGTCTTAACTGTATTGTGCATGTCATTTATCAAGGAGAAAGTTAAAATTTTGTAGATCATAATTTTGGCATTTGTGAAATATGTATATCTCTGGGTAAAGGATCATTGTTTCACTTAGTGAACCTCATGAATTCCCTGAAACATCAATGAAAATTTTAATTTTGTATTAAAGTCACTTCTATGTACATTTCTTGTCTCAGTCAGTGTAGCCCCCACTTAAGCTAGTGATAAGTTTGTGTGTGATTGTTTTTCTTGAAATACCCTCTTTTTTTCAGATGTGGTACAGGTTTCACACCAGGACCCACTGGATGTCTCGATATTGATGAGTGCACTGGTTCTCCATGCCACCCCACAACAGAATGCTTGAATGTACCAGGTTCGTTCCGCTGCAACTGTCCCATTGGTACAGTGGGTGATCCATTTGGAACAGGATGTGCTGCTCCAAATGAGTGTGAAGATGATGGTTCTTGTGGGGAATCCTTGGCTTGCCGGACTGCAGAAGGCTTGCTCAAGTGCATGGACCCTTGCTCCAGCACTGCTTGTGGGCCTGGAGCAGTGTGCAATGTTTACGACCACGTGCCTGCTTGCAACTGTCCAGTAGGCTTCCTGGGTGATCCCAATGATCCCTCTGTTGGATGCTTCAAGGTGGAGTGCCTCTATGATGAAGAATGCCCTGGTGATAAGTTTTGCCAGAAGTTGAACAACAGGTGTATGAGTAAGTGGACTGAAATTTTATTCATTATTGTTTTCTTATCACTATTATTAGAGGTGGAACATTCGAATCCCATGAATTATCGAAAAAATTTGAAACTCGACATTCTCGAAACTTAGCTCCTTTTTTGTCATTCCATCCTAAGAAACTACTTAAGTATATTAACTTAAAACTCTGAAATTATTTTATTAATTTTAATGATGCCCAACAGATGTTATATTTAAAAAATACTAATTTTTCATTGTGTATTTAATTTCACAACATTTTGTTCCTTCATGATAAATAAATGTTCTTAAGAACTCTGGTATTCAATTTATGCTCGATCAGTATAATATAAGCCAATTTCCCTGTATAAAAATTTAAAATAATTTAAGTGAAGGCTTTTTATTTTCTTCCTCTAATAATTGCTAAATAAAGGATTTGGCATACCGAAATATATATGTGGGATTCGGGAACCTTTCGGCATTAGGGTCCGAGTTCAGATTCAATAAATATAAGATTTCTCCCTCCTTTAACATTATTATTTTTATGGTAAATCTGCTTTGCTGTTTACAGCTGATGCCTTTAGTAGCCAATACACATAGCCATTAGTTACACAATAACTATATACAGTAAAAACTCATTTATTCAAAATTCAAGGGACCACAAAATTTGGACTACGAATTATCCGGGTTCGAACAAAATGTACTTTCCGAAAATTAACGAAAAAGATCCTGTATTTTCTGATATAATCACCATACTGCTATATTTTTTGAAAAAAAGGCAAAGAATATGCACAAAAATGAGATGCCCTGGGTGAAATTCTTCACCCAGTTTATCAGATTCAAGTTAAAGTTGGGGAGTAGTCAAATAAACAAGGAGTAAAACCATATATTACATGACTCTATGGAGCTCCGTTGGAATATCATACATATGCTTAAAGTTCAGCATTCTACCTATTTTGCACCGATAGTAACTAACCATCGAAGTGCACTGCCCTGGTGAATCGCTTCAAAATAAATGATACGTTGGGGCGTTAAAGGACGAAATTCGACTTCGAGTTACATATTAAGCGTATTTCGAATTATCCGTACCATAAAGTACGCAATTTCCTATTCCGTTTGCCGGGGACTGCTCACAACTTCTAATTAATCAATATTTCGAATTAAGAGGGTTCGAACTAACGGGGGTGGGAGGGTTACTGTATATGACTCAGATCTTGTTTTGGGTTTCATTGTGCTTTTAGGCATATTTGGAGATTAGTTCTGAATTGAGATTAGTCTGGTTAAAATGATTGTGAAAGTAATATAAAATATAAATAAAATGTCAATAAATAATTCTATAAAATCAAAATGCTTTAATTTTAATGGCTATTGTGATTGAATGCTGGTGGAGAATCTTTTGCTCCATTCATATGTCATACAGGGATAGGAAATTCATTATTGATTCCATTCATTCAGGCATGCCACTGTGGATGTTTATAGTTCTTGTGAAACAAGACTTCATACCTTATCTGTGTTTCCTTGGTCACATCATAACTCACAAACAGCTGTTTTGTAAAATCAATCAAAGTTGAGTGTTGAGAATATGCTTGTTAGTTTTTTTACTAATATTTTAGCTCAAAAGAATGCGATTTCATAACTGAAATTTCATTTTTATATCACTGCAAGCCATTTGATTCACAGAATTAATCAATTTGCAGATCCATGCGATCAACTTGACTGTGGGCGAGGAACTTGCAAAGTTGTGGACCACAAAGCAGTCTGTACCTGCATTCATGGCTATCTTCTGAAGGATTCAAAGTGTGTTGATATTGACGAGTGCATTCATAACCCATGCCATTCAACAGCAGAGTAAGTTTTTCTACATTTTTTCATGATTACAGCGTTCAATTTTGGCATTTACGTGGTTGTCGGTTCAATTTTTGGATAATGGTTTACTTCCATGTAGTCGTAATATTGTGAAAATACTAGGGACCCTTATGGGATATTAGTATCACTCCTTTGGAAATCAGTATGTGACTCAATTGTATTTTGTATTGTATATTTAAGAAAGACTGAAAATATCAAAGTAAAATGGAAATGTGTGACACCAAAAAATCAAAAAAATGCATCCTTAGAATGTGAAAATGAATTTAACCATTGAGAGATTGACTGCCTGTGTGTGATAGGCCAATTATTTTTGAAAAATTTCAAATCAAAAAGTAAATTTAACATTAATGATCGATTGTTATCCATTTGATTATGCTACAAGTTTTTCTTCATGAGAACTCTTTGTGTCAAAATTAATAGAAAATTTTATGTCTTGATGAGTTCTTTTCGTGGAATGATGATAAAATGCAAAAATTCAGCCTAAGTAACCTTCATGAACTGGAATTTAAATTTTCTCTGACGGTACTGCTGGCTGGAATTTTTCTGGCCATTTAATGTAAACTCACAAAGCCAAGTGGTCCCTAGCGTAATATAAACTCACATTCCCAAATGGTCCTAATTGGCAAACAGGACCCATTTTTTATGGGAACAATAGTTCCCTTTAGGTGGAGATGGGTTGAGATCAAAATTATAAAAATCTCATGGTGATGATCCTTGCCAGTTTTATTTTTTAGACACGTGTGGATTAGGTTTTAAAGCATGCAAATGTAGTGTGTTTTCTCTTTCTATGCAAGTTCACCTTCTGTTCAATGAATCTTTTTATACATAGCTCATGTGGTGTTAATGAGGTTACTTTATGTACCTTGTTGACATTGCTGTCTTTATTGACCTTATTTTTCTCTCCCTCATTTCTTGAAGTGCACATCTTCTTCCAACACTCACTCGCGGTTCAATTGGAGGGTTGTTGTTTGAGTGAAGATACAAATATACACTTATATTAATTTCAAATCTGTTTTTTAGGTGCAGAAATACCCCTGGAAGCTACACCTGCTCTTGTCCAGCAGGATTGGTTGGGAATCCAGTCAGCGGAGGCTGCCGAAGCCCTGGAGATTGCCTTTCTGACGTGGACTGCCCCTCAACAGCAGCCTGCATCAACAACCGCTGTGGAAATCCATGCAATCAGCCAGGAATCTGTGGTGCTGGTGCTCTTTGCACACCACTTTCCCGTGGGGAGCACCCTGCAGGAAGTCAGGCCTTGTGCCAGTGCCCACCACGCACCACTGGAGATCCCGTGCACGGCCAGTGCATACCACTTGAGTGTGAGGAGAGTGAGGATTGCGCTGAGGCTCTGGCATGCGTGGCATCTCGCTGCATTGACCCTTGTAGCTTGCCAAATGCCTGTGGTGTGAATGCTGAGTGTCTTCCTGGAAGGCATGCTGGCATCTGTCACTGTGGTCCTGGAACAACTGGGGATCCCCGTCTTGGCTGTGTTCCTGTCCAGTATTGTGCTGGAGATGGACAGTGCCCTGCTGGGACGAGGTGTACTGATGGAGTTTGCTCATGTGAGTACCAATCTCTGGTCGATAAGTCGGCACCATACCAAGATTCCTTTTGGATGGAGATGGGATTTTCGTTTGCAAATTCCCTTTTATTGCCTTGTCTTTTCTAACATTCTGGCTGTTCACCCCAATATTTTATCCCTGCCTAAAGCTCATAGCCTTGTAATCAGATATATAGGAAGCAGACTCTGATAAAATTAATTTTTATTTGGAAAATTTAAAACTTTTGTTGGCATATAAAACCTCCATTCAGAGGTTTGGTCAGTTGTCATTTACCTGTACTGTTTGAAATCCATGCCCATTGATACTAGTTATGGTAGCATCATTATTTTTATATATGCAAGAAATATATTAACTCTCTTTGCCATTTATGATTTTGATTGAATCTATTGATGAATAATATTATCATGAACCAAAATTTTATGGGTGTAGTCCTACCCAATGAGTGGCGTCATGTAAATTAGTGCTTTAACCCTAGTAAATTAGCTTTTAAGGTGAAAATTGCTGGTATCAAAATCAACAAGTGGTCACTCAGCATCATTTATGTTCAGAGTTTAAAAAAACAAAGAATATGTGCTGTTCTTTATAGGCTCCTTGAAATACTTCCATGTGAAAATTTTCTATGCACTGAAAGTGGCAAGGGCAGGTATACCTTCATTGTTGTTAATGATGAATGTTAAAATTCTGCATCTTTCAATGTATTTTTCTATTTTTAGTGGAATGTAACAGTGCCAGAGATTGTATTGGTGATCAGCTTTGCATCCAAGATGTTTGCAGACCAACTTGCAAATCAAACAGCAGTTGCCCTGACTTCCAACACTGTCATAATAACATCTGTGTAAAAGAAGTCCGATGTAGATCGGATGATGACTGCGATGCAACCGAGAGGTGTAGTTCTAACAATTTGGGGCAGGTGAGAAGAAATGCATCTATGATAAGTTTGGCCTTAAGATTTATACAGAAATGTAGTTTGCAAAATAGTTTCGTTCTGGTATGGCATTAGCTTTTTGTCTTCTGTGTTACATTAATCACAAAATATTTGATTTTTCAGGCTGGGTGTGAAAACCCTTGTGAATCTGTTCTTTGTGGGAGGAATGCTGATTGTGCTGCTCAGGATCACGCTGCTGTTTGCACTTGCAAGACAGGATACTTTGGAAACCCACAAGATGATAAGATTGGCTGTCAGCCCATTGAGTGCAACTCTGATACTGATTGTACTAACGATAAGTTATGTGAGGAACATACCTGCAAAATTGCATGTCTGGCTAGCAACCCATGTGGGCAGAATGCACTCTGCTCAAATGAAAATCATAAACAGGTGTGTGTCACTCATTGCAAAAATAGTTTTATACCAAATCATTGATTAATTTGCCTTTATGTCCGCTCTTTCTCCATCAACTTTGTGTGTTGTAAGACCTATTGCATAGTGAATATCCTTATAAGCTTCCAGACAACTCCAATAATGTATTGCTAATAGGTAGTTTGCTTGATTTCTATGGATGTCCCTGGCAAGGAATCTTAGCCCTATTTGCAAATACATATAGTTTGCGTGTTTGTGTTTGAATGGCCACAACCCTTGCTTCCATAACTAAACCTCCTAAAAAACTCCATGAAGGATCTATAATCGGTTGAGTGAATCTTTTTCTGCTGTCCATTCCTGGCAAAAAATTAAATTTTCCCTCTGACTTCCTCAGATAGAGTGAATGAGTGTATATTTGGTTGTTTGTGAGCATTTGTATGTTGGTTTTTTTAGCCAACTTAGATTCCTGGTGAGAATTTAAAATTCATCATTAATCTACTCACATTAACTGCCATATTTTCACACATGTACCTAATTCTAAAAGTTAGTAAGTCCAACCGTGTGATATGCAGTAATTACCCATTTTTACCTTTTAAGCTATAGAGCTCAAGTAACTCGTTCAACCTCATTTAAATTTCCTCTATAATATTGCATCTTTTGTTGAATTCACTAGAACTTTAATTTTTCATGTTTTAGGTTTGCCAATGCCAGCCAGGATATACCGGTGATGCTTACAGTGCATGTCTGCCAATCGACTTTTGCGCTGATAGCCCATGTGGTCTTAGAGCCTTATGTGACAATGCCAGGGGTTCGTACAAATGTTTCTGTCCCATCGGAACCGTTGGTGACCCGTACAAAGATGGATGTCGTCCTCCAGCTGAGTGTCAGACTAGTGCTGACTGCCCTCTGGCTGCTGAATGTAACACTGATGATGGAGAGCCAAAATGCAAAGGTCATTATCTTTTTTTGTTTAACACTGTTTTAGACTTGTTTGAGTGCTTAGAAATTAAATCGACCCAATTATTTTATATCCCAGCAAATTGGCTGATTCAATACCAAAATATTTGAGTGATTCATAATTGTGGGATTTGCCTTCAAATTGCTGCATCAGTCTGTAAAATTTTCATTACTTCATCTATACAAAACGTGCATCTTCGCTTTATAAATGAATCTGAATAGTTATGTTGTAAAAATTTGAAAAATAAATATGTACCATGCTCATATAAATTTTATTAGAATGTTTTTGGGGGATTTTTTTTTGGTTCGATTCAATGTGAAAGTCATGATTAAAAGGTTGTTCACCTAGTGAATACTTTAGTTTTCACTGTTGTTCTCATCAGTATAGAAACTGGGTGCAATAAAACAGGCATACTTTGTTTAATTATGCATTATTTTGCTGGAAAATTTCTTAAAAAGCTGGATAAAACCGCCCTTGATCAATAATTTTTGTTAGATTCAACCCTTATCTTCAATCTCAAATTTTGTTCTGAAATAGATTTCTGTTTTTCCAATCAACCAGTTATAATAAATCAATTCAGACCAATTTTGAGAAAGGCCACATTGTTAACTATGTCAAATACTAAATATTTATGATCTTTTAATTGATTTTTGGATAACAATAAACATGTGCCAAGTATTTACACAGATGCGCTTCTTTTTTTATAAAAAATTCTGTTTCCTTTCATGGAACTGAATAAAATAGAAACTCCATTTTCCCGAGGAAAAAAAACACAAAATAATTTATTATCTTTCTTACTTTGATAGATGTTTGTGAAAAATTGGCATGTGGTGCTAATGCTGACTGCACGTCTAGAAATCATGCTGGATATTGCGTTTGTCGACCTGGATATGAAGGAGATCCAAATGATATCATGATTGGCTGCAGGCCTAAAGAAGCTCCATGTGGCAGCAATGCTGACTGCCCCAGGAATTCCTATTGCTATGGGGGCATATGCCGACGTGAGTATTATTAGGCCTTCTACGATGGAAGTGAATCAAATTTGTCTAATTGATATTAGTTTTTCATGGTACAAAGATGGCAGAGATGATTTCTCTTTCAATTTGTTACGATTGAATTGGTTTCCATACCATGCCAACATTCTTGCTGAAACTAGTATTTAAATAATTATCAAGTCATGGTTGACCGTGTAGCACTTCTTTACCCTGGGTAATCAGCATTCTCTTTTCACACCTGTAAAGGAAAAATAATTCATTCGTAGTCATGGGGTTGTTTTATCGCTAATGTATTTGGGATCGATGGCAATTCAATTAACGAGCATTTTATGACCCATGACTTGAAACATTTAGATGGAATAAAATAGTATTTCGGTATTTGGCTCTCTCTAATCAGACATTTATTCCAAGATAAGTTTCATTTTCACTTAGTCCTTTCTTCACTTACCTGCTTTAGTAGTTATACTGAAGTAACTTTTGAGATGTTGCTAAACATCAGTTTGTTGCCATATTTCAGATATTTATATACAAAGGAAAAGTCATGAAATGCTTTTGATCTTAAGTCTGAAACTTATTATTTTTCTTCTTTGCCTAGTTTATTCCTGTTGCATTTACAACCTATAGTATGGGACTATTTTACAACATTTGCTTTAATCACTGTTCATTATTCCTAGCATTTCACTTCATTTGCTCTCTATTTCATATTTATGAATTAGGTCAAATTCTTCATGTTAGCCAGTCCATTTAAATGCTGTAATTACCTCCAATGCCTGATTTTTTTATTTCAGCACTATGCCAAACTGATGAGGAGTGCGGCCTCAACGAAATGTGCCTCCAGGGCCGTTGTGGAAATCCATGTGAGAGTCCAGGTGCATGTGGTATGAATGCTGAGTGCCGAATCCAGAGTCACATGAAGCACTGTAACTGTCCTCCTGGATTCACTGGAAATCAAGATGTAGAGTGTGTGAGAAGTAAGTTTTACCGCAACATACAGTGGGAAACTTCTTGTTTAGTCACTTCTATATCAATGCTTTGAATGGAAATAGATTTTTAAGTTACTTGTATTATATTTTTTCATATGAAATTATCTTTAAAGAATAATTGTTTATAGTTGCTAGATTATGAAAAGACAATTCATAATACTTTCTGAAGTTAAAATACATAGTACCCTAGCAGGTACTCACAATGGCCATGGTTTTTGGGTTCTGATGATTCTGTCAAGAAATATGCTTGTGTCAAAATATTACTTAATGCATAGGTATTTAAATATTTCCTAATAGGAGAAATGGGA
The DNA here is from genome assembly GCA_963573305.1 of Pyrrhosoma nymphula. NCBI lineage: Eukaryota > Metazoa > Arthropoda > Insecta > Odonata > Coenagrionidae > Pyrrhosoma > Pyrrhosoma nymphula. The sequence goes on from OY754329.1 coordinate 64,653,939, forward strand.
AGTAATTTACTTTTGATAGGCTTGAGGCGAAATATAGCAATAATCATAGTCATAAGCGAAATGGCCTCAAGGGTGATTGGGGCATAAGATGTGAGACTGAGAACCAAATAAGAACCAACCGATATCTTGTGTATAATTTTTCTTTTAATAAATATGGCTTATAGTCTTAAAGTAAGTAAAGTCATTATCTCTCTGCAGAATGTTGGCAATATGAATTCATAGCACCAATTGTTTTGTTAATTTTCCTAAGTTGTGGAGAGTAATTGTTACAGTATGGAAAATATCTTACTTGGGTAAAGGTGAGCTTTCGTCTCGCACTTGTTTTCGCGATTTTCACCCACTTTAAACAGAGATATCAGAACCAATTTCACCTCACTTATTATGCAAGCTTTGCAAATTTGTTTAACACTTTCAACACAACAATGCATCAACTACTTTAGAAATGAGAAACTTTCAAACCTGAGAAGTGCGTTTTTTCCTCTCCGCCATATTGTGAAAAAATGCCGTTTCCTCTTTTCCACTGTACGTAGCGCAGCGATCGAGCAGTTGATTCTCTAGCATATACACACCTTTTCTACACAGTTTCTTCCCTCCTTCCACTCAAACTCGCCCCGCAACAGCCATTTACTACAATCCAATTCCATTCATTCCACCGCAGTAAACATTGCACATTTCACTTCAAATGAAGGATTTACACTTCCTTTTCACTCACATTCATTCCACTGTACTAATAACATTTCACGTATCACTTTAAATGGAGGATTTACACTTCCTAATTGAGCGTACACGATTGGCAAATCATGGCGACCATACACCACACACGCAAGTCAGAAAATGATTGATGCCAACTACTCTCAACAATTAACTTCCAACTGTTGACAGTTAATTTCCCCCTTCCACACTACCCGAGAGAACTCCGTCAACAATAGTATATCATTAGCCTCTAACAAAAGCCCACTTATATTAACGTTGTGACCTGAGGGATTCTATTCTTAAAATAATACGCGAAATATCATTTTAGCCTTCTACCAATTCCCACCAATAATCACCAATGAGCGTGAGGGATTCTATTCTTAAAATAATACGCGAAATAACATTTTAGCCTTATACCAATGCTCACCAATAATCACCAATAACCGTGAGGGATTCTATTCTTAAAATAATACGCGAAATATCATTTTAGCCTTCTACCAATTCCCACCAATAATCACCAATAAGCGTGAGGGATTCTATTCTTAAAATAATACGCAGAATAGCATTTTGCAACTTCAACCAATGCTCACCAATAATCACCAATGAGCGTGAGGGATTCTATTCTTAAAATAATACGCGAAATAACATTTTAGCCTTCCACCAATTCCCACCAATAATCACTAATGAGCGTGAGGGATTCTATTCTTAAAATAATACACAGAATAACATTTTGAAACTTCAACCATTCCCAGAAATGCCCATTTCCTCGTTATCGATCGCGCTAAAAATGCGTTTTCCGCTATTCAATCTCACGAAAATGAGTTTTTCACTTTTGATTATAACCAATTCGTGTTTAACTCCATTGGCCCGCAAACCTCTTTGTGGGGTGGGTTCAGGGCAAGTTACGGAAGGGGAAATCGTTTTCCGCTTTTCCAAATCACGGGAACTCAGTGAAAATCATCATTTTGAAACGTCCTCGACTCCCAGATATGCCCATTTCCAAATCACGAAAATGCCTTGAAAATCATCATTTTGAAACGTCCTCGACTCCCAGAAATGCCCATTTCCACTTTACCATTTCCACAAGAAATGCGTTTTTCACTTTTGAAAATGGCCAAATCGGGCCCGCGTACCGTCCCACCCTAGCACCCCTGTTTCACTCCATAGGCCCGTAAGCTTGTTGGGGGGGTGGGCTAAAGGCATATTGTAGAAGTGAAATTAGTGTTATCCCTCTAACGGTTGTTCGTGAAAACCTCCAAATATGGCGTCGAAAACGGACGAAAAAATCGAAAAATTGGTCATTTTCAAACGTCTATATCTCAAAAACTAATAGTCACACCGGTATGATTATTACATTTTTACAAATCCGCATTCTTCCTCTACTCCCAGGTATCACATTCAATTTCGTCAGTTTCCTACGTTTTTCAAAAAAAAAATTTGAAAGTGCGAGACGAAAGCTCACCTTTACCCTTACTTGCTGGTATTGGAATGCATATGATTATAATGTAATGCTTATTTTTAGTTCCTGTTTCCTGTGATGCTAATACTGACTGCTCGGATGGAAATACATGCCGTGATGGCATGTGCTTGCCCACTTGCCAGTCTGATGTAAATTGTGCATTCAATGAAAAATGTTTGAGGAACAATTGTATTTGTAAGTACTTTTTTTCATCCTTGAAAACCAAGCCTGTCTTTCATTTTTTTACTTAATCATACACCATTTTTTATTGCATTATTTTGCTCTTAGTGCAAATTTATTTCTCGGTGAATTTGATTGGCGGGGCAGTAGAGTAACAATACATATCACTATATTATTTTTACAAACAACTCTTTCATTTAAAGTATGCATATAACTATGGAACAACAGAAGTACTTTAGTAAACTGAGTAGCACTAGAAGTGGCCAGCTTATTCCGATACCTACCTTTAATTGAAACATTTTAGTCATTTACGAGGCATAGCTCTGGTTAATGGATATTTTTAGTGAGAGGAAACTCAGTCTTCAACCTTAAAGTACGTTGGAAGAAAATAATATTAAATCTATCCAAATGTTGGGAATGCTGGTAGTCTGTATTTGAAGACAAATTTATTTTATTGTGCTTGCATAAATTCATAATTCCTTTGCCTACTTTAATATTATCATTTTTTCTCTAGTGACATGCCGAGTGGACAATGATTGCTTCTTGGGCCATGTATGTTTGCACAACATGTGCATAACAGGATGCCGAATGGACGAGGATTGTGGGGAACGTGAATCATGCCGAGGAAACCAATGTGTTGACCCCTGCTCCATCGATGGTGCCTGTGGGCCGAATGCAATCTGCTCTGTTATCAACCGTAGGGCTACCTGCTCATGTAGCTCTGGGCTGATACCAAACCCAACACCACGTGTGGGCTGCGTCCGGGAGCCCATGCCTCCTTGTTCAGCAGACAGGAGCTGTCCCCCAGGATCTTTGTGCACTGATGGCAGTATCTGTCGTCCAATCTGTTCATCAGATTCGCACTGCATCGGCAATGAGCGATGCCACGTCAATGTGTGCCGCCCTCAGTGTAGACGCTCTGATGACTGCCGAACAGGAGAGATATGCGAGGGACTAGTGTGCATTGCTGGATGTCACAGTGATTCACACTGCCCAGGAAACAGAGCTTGCGTCAACAACATGTGCATGGGTATGTAATGAGTCCTACATTTATGTTTTTGGGTTTGTTCCCCATTAGTTCAATGATTAGCTTCCAACTCAAATCATGAGATACACATTTGGATGCCTTACTCCCCACCGGAGCATAATAATGGTCCCTGACTCTCAGGAGTACCTACTCAATCAGCTCAGCTGGCGTATTAATATATGAAAAATAGTTCTTTTTTTCAGTTTTTAGGCTTTGATAGCAATTTATGGGTGCTCAGTCTGGATCACTATGTCAGGGGATCACCATGTGCATTTAATGTATTTTTGATTTTAAGTTAATTTGCACTAAACAGTTGACATTTGAATTTTCAGATGTATGTGAATCACCTACGGCTTGTGGAACTAATGCCGGATGCACAATGGAGAACCATCAAAAGGTGTGCATTTGTCCCAGTCCTCTTACTGGTGACCCATATGTGTCCTGTCGCCATCCACCAACATCTTGTGTGTCTGAAGATGACTGTCCATCCGGGCAAACTTGCTACGGGAGGATGTGCCAATCAACATGTAGGGGGTAAGTCAGTTAGTAATGGCTAACATTTTCTGGTATTATGTTATCTGATTAGTTTGAAATCTTGTGCATATATTACATTTGCTTTTGGATAGAAAATTTAATTTTCTCTCTTTTTGTTTCACCAATTCCAGTGACAGCAACTGTTTGTCGGACGAGCGCTGCATAGGTGGCCTGTGCAAAGCAGTTTGCAATAGTGACAGTAAATGTGGGCCCAACCAAATCTGTGACAACAGAATTTGTGACATTGGCTGCCGTAGTGACACTGTCTGTCCAAGTGATCAAGCATGTATCAACAAGCAGTGCAGAAGTAAGTCTTCCTCTTTTGCCTACCTATTTTATGATGTCACTGGAATAATTGGTGCTTTAGCACAATAATACGCTATATGATTCTTTAATAATACGCTATAAGATTGGTATTCCTAGAGATGAAATGGACTGCCAGCACCTTCGAATAAATCTAAAATTAAATAAACTTGAAGATAGACAATTTAATTTTGGTGTAACTTTCTCTACCAATTAATTCATTCATTCATTGACAGTTCATACCTTATTGCATAAATTAATTTTCACATTTCCCCAAAAAGTGCTAGGCAACAATTGATGTTTGCAACTAACTGGCACCGTATGAACTATTCCTTTTTTTACCATAGATAGAATGATGCGATCAGCTAACAGAATAGATTTAGACTTTTATAATTCCTCCCTCTATAAATTAATTAAATGTTTAGAAAATTACCATTGTAAAAAGATGCTGGATTGACATCAACCATTCACTGTTTACTGTATTATTGGGTTATTGATAGTGATGTGGCCAGGATTCGAGAATTCGATTGAATCCTATCGAATCCATGGATTCGAAATTCGATCGAATCCTTCAAATAAAGATTCGATAAATTCGAATCATGGTTTTGCGGGTGGTATATACTTTAGGATAACGATATCGCACCGTAATACCGTTTGTAATAATAGGTAATAATCGTTTTACCGTCATAAGTGCTGATAATCTCCACGGAAATTCACTACAATATATATTTAAAATAGAACTCTTTATTTTACATATTTCCGGGGGAATTCTACATCTAATATTGAATATATGTATTAATAATAATTAATATATTCAATATTAATTTTTAATATTAAATTTGAGGGAGCAGAAGTGTGGAACAACTTATTGGTTCAAAAAAGTACTGGAAAATAAAAATGGATTTGAATGTGTTTTATATTTGCAATTGGCATTTAAAAGTAACTGGGATTCATAGTTTTCTGAAATAAGGATTCAGATTTGTGATTCGATATGTGGGATTCGGTAAAAAAATGAGATTCGGATTCGATAAATTTTGGATTCGACCCATCACTAATTATTGATCATATCTTTATCTTACTTGTATGTTTATTGTGACCTTTTGTGGTATGCTTTATTTTTGCAATTTTTATATAATGGTGTTTACCGTAAAATAAATTTCTTGATTCTTGAGTAGCTGTTGAGAAAATTCACCAGTTACTGAAGAACATTAACCAGTAGGTAACTGATGGATTCCTCCGGTACTTTTTATTAAGGGTTGAATTAATTGCAGTTAGACTGTATCATGCTTTTAATTTTGGTTTGCATTTTTATCACTCTTCACATGGCTAAAGAAGAACTTTTAGTGAAATATGTAAACACAGTTTCCTTGCCATGTGAATTGTTTACCTTTCATTTATGTACCATGATAGAGTCCTCTGCGTAGACTTGATGTTTCCAAGCATCACTTTGTGTTACTCCATTTTTGATACTGAGGTAGACTACACTAAGTTTACCTCAATTTACTAAAATTCCTTTACATTACCAAACAAACAAACCTGCATTGATCACAAATTAATATTGACAACTATACACCTAGTTAATTTTTTCTATGCCAGTGTTTATTTGAGGGCTTCCATTATGGGTGTGTTTGTTGGAGTAAATTATATTTTTTTCGGCTATTCATTGCCCTTTGTGACTCGTTAATGTGCAGATCCTTGCGAGGGTGCTTCCAGCTGTGGTCACTGTGCCACCTGCCGAGTGGTGAACCATGCTGTCCTTTGCGGTTGTTCGTCTGACTTCATTGGGAACCCAATGGTCAGCTGCTTCAGGCCACTCGTGAGATGTGCAGGAACTGTTGGGTGTCCACCTGGCTCCAACTGTGAATCCAACTTCTGCAGCACTCGTTGTGGCTCAGCTTCTGATTGTTCGTGTGGGGAGGAATGTGTCGAAGGAAAATGCCGGGTGAGGTGTGGAGCTGACAGTGACTGCTCTCAGGTTTGTGAATGACAACTGCTGCATGCTTCAAAGGGTAATTTCTCTATCCCAGGTGATCAGTGACTCAGTTTTGATGGTCATAGAAGTATAGTTGCGGTAAAATTTATTTAGCACCTCCCTCATTTTTTATTTGTTGGAGATTATTGAATAATTTTATTTATTATCTAAGGGCAAGGGCTACTACATAGAGGTATGGAATACGCCAGAAGTCATAAACGATCACAAAAGAAAAAGACAACATATACATGAGAGATTATGTCAGAGAGCAAACTTGAGAATCCATCGCTTAGGAACCTACTAATCAAGTAAATTAAAGAGACTCATCTTAAAAGTAATTGGCAAGGGAATGATACATTTTTACTGGGAAATATTCGTTAACTTGCAACTGTAATGTGGTTTTTGATTGAATGTATTTTAATGGGAGGGAGAGTCTGTTATTCTGGTGCTGTGCAAGAGTCATTGGACCTTGGAAAGCTCATTTGGTGCGAACGTATGCTCATGTTAGTACAAACACAAACGTGATTGAGTGATCATGAGAGAATTTTTATGTCTAATAATACTTTATAATTTAAAAAATGTATATTGGAGTGAGTGAATCAGCAAGATAACCAATATATCACATTTCTCTTCTAGAATCATATTTCATGGTAGAATTGTGCAAGCATTTATGTAAATTACTATTTATTAGTAATTAATGCATAATCCAAGTGCCGTATAGTTGATAGCCAAAACCAAAAGTGGAAAAGCCTCTTTTCTGCCTGCTTTCTCTGCTACTATTTATGACAATTTGATTGCTCAGATAAAAAGAAAAATATGTATAGAATCCAAAACAAATTTGCCAAATGGGTTGGATTTCCCTTGTCCTTCAGGTCTAGATATTTTTGTCATATTTCTCTGTGGGTAATTTTTTTTCTTCTCTTTTGATTTAGGGGCAGATATGCTTGAAAGGAGTGTGCTCACCTGGTTGTCGATCTAACAATGATTGCCTGAACGACCTGGCTTGTGTTGACGGAATGTGCATCAGCCCATGTTCACCCACCGCGTGTGGCACTGATGCCGTGTGCCGCGCCTCAGAACACCGAGCTATCTGTCTGTGCCCAGAGGGATATGGAGGGGAGCCCAGCAAAGCTTGCACTCGCCGAGAGTGCTCGGTTGATGATGACTGTGAGGCCTCTGACAAAAGCTGTATTGATGGATCCTGTCGAAATCCATGCCTTGGAGCTTGTGGATTGGATGCTCAATGCCGAATCATTACTCGCAGGGCTCACTGTTCCTGTCCTCCTGGTTTCTATGGCAACCCTCTCATTGAGTGTAGACAAGGTAACCATACTTCACTTTTCTCGATGATTTACTCGTGTTTTTAACCTTTTGCTCTATTGAGTCTGTTTGCTGATTTCCTTTGGGTTTGCTGATTTGCTTCTCTGTGGCTGTTGCAATTAAGTACTTCTATGGGAGATTTGTAGCTTCTTAATTTTTAAGGGAAAGACTTATTGTTGAAATATTAAAAGTTAATGACTTTTTGTGGTATTTGCTTATTTCTTGTGTTACATAGGTAGTTCCATTTTGTCATACCTCTTCCTACGTTTAACCCCCTTCCCTGACGGTTTTTTTTCAAGAAGCAGTTTCAAAAAATGTCATTATTTTATTGCATTTTTTGTTCGGTTATGGGTTGCTGTAAAATAAAGGCCGTATTACGCTAGCGTTCATCGGAGCGGTTAGGGGGAGTGGGAGCGGTTGCAGTTAACTCGTCAACCAATAGGAAGGCAGTGGCTGGCGTGAGCGGGTGCGGGTGCGAGAATAGTCAACCATCTATTTTTCTGACCGAGAATTGCAACCGCAGCCAATCACGGACTCGTATTTAATCACGTGACCATGTCATCTGCTGCTGTTGTGCGCGCATTTGTTTTATTTTTGTTTTGCTTGCAGGTATAGTTCATGAGTGAAACAAAACATGGAGCCTGTTTCATGTATGAGTTTGATTAGCAACACACTGTTTGTTAATATGTTAGAAGTTTATTTGTTCTTTGTATTGTATTGTTGTCACGATGGGTATTTAAGTGTGTAATCTCTGACTCTGAATTAAATATTTAATTGGCATTTAATCAAGATAAATCCATCCGCATTAAGATAGAAGAATATAAAACAGGGTCGAAAAAGGACGAAGGTTATTTATATTACCTTGAAAAAAAATTTTTGTTGGTGATCTCAATGAAATGTGGCCAATGCTGTGACAACCGACAACCGCATCGCGCAATATGATTGGAAGAACCGACACCCATAACCGCTCCCACTCCCGCTAACCGCTCCGAAAAACGCTAGTGTAATACGGCCTTGAAACAGGTCAATACTAGTGGTCAAAACTTTTTAACTGTTTTTAATGTTACAAATTTAAAGTTTTAAGAAATTTTCAATTTTCATAGAGAAATCATTCTCAATTAGCCATTTGTCAATCAATTAATAATTTTACGTCATACAAATAGAGCAAACTGAAGTAATTTATACTGTTCTTCTGTTGATATATTACATTCGAGGAAGACCTCAAAAACTCACTTTATATTCTAAAATGTGGCGATTAGCCTGTAGCAAATAGTCTTTGGCTTAACTTTGTTGAACCTTGCATATGTACTTATGTACATATCCGTCACACTATTCCCTTGTCCATTTGATCTTCATTGTTCTTTTATAACACCACACATTCCCTGCCTCCAATCTTCTTTGTTTTGCTACCATTATCGTCCAAGCTTCACTGCCATAGAAGAGCATGCTCCCATACTACATAATGTTTTACTGAGCCAAAATGTGGGGTTTGGTAAAAAACATTCTCTCTGCCATATAGTCCACCTCTCCACCCTCAATGAGAAACCTAGATGTAAAAAAATGTAAAGTGATTCTTTAGACCTTGTGCTCACTCAAGCTCTGTGTCTGTCAATTCCTTAGGTGGAGATACATGCTTGCGAAACCCATGTGGAGACAATGCCAAGTGCCGTGAGTCTCCTCAAGGGCTAGAATGTCACTGCCTACCTGGATGCTTTGGAGATCCATACCAAGGGTGTTTGTGTTCTGGCAGCACTAAGGATATATGCATTGAGAAGAAGTGTGGTATTAATGCTCAGTGCCGTGCAGGCGCCAATGGAGCCGAGTGCTATTGCCCATCAGAGTTCCCATCTGGAGATCCTCTTGTGAAATGTGGGTTACATTGAATGCTGAATAATGAATTTTATAATTAGCACTTGCTGTTTATCAAACAAACTGTGTACCTGTCATTACAAAATATGATGTTTTTGTTGTAAATTATTGACAAACTCCTCAGTTAATTACTCACTGTTATTACTCCTAGCTAGTTTTGTTTTTATATGTACTTGGATGCATTTCCGTCACTCAGACATTTTGCCTATCATTCCAATAGTGCGTGGAATGATGTAGACCCATGAAGTTATTATTTCACCAATGCTCAGTTGGCTGTAATGAGGATATAATCATATTTCTTTTTCATGAGTGGGTTGTGTTTGATTTTGGCAGGTACTTACGAGTATCCATCTGACTGTCGTACCATTGGCTGTGGCAAGGGAGCTGAATGCCTGCGAGAAGGGGTTGCTTTTGTGTGCCGCTGTCCTCCGGGAACAGTTGGTAGACCGACTGTCGAATGCCGTAAAGGTAGGGTGGGACCTTGTTATTCCCACAGCTAAATGATTTTTTACCATTGGCTTTAAACCTAATCCTTTATTATTCCTGTATTACCCTGGTAACCCCTTTTTTACTTACTTATCTAACCCATGATTGATTTAAGCATGCATGTGTAGTTGTATCATAAAATAGGCTAAAACACATTAATCAAATATGTATTTTGTTAATAATTTGTGTTTTTACCATGGTTAATAGTGTACAAAAAGCAAGGGATTTTATGTTTTATTTTGTGTTTTAAACCATCTTTAATGATGAACTATTTACATATACCTATGTACAAATTTAATGTCTGAGCTCACTGTAAATGTAGACAGTATTCCAATCTGCCTAGTCACTAACCTGTGACATTTTTATGCCGAGAGATATAATTGTTGTAAGCACTTAAGCGCTAAGAGATGGGATGTAATTTGCTTTTTTTGGAGTAAATATTGCAGGAAATTTTTTTGAGGCTTTGTTGGTTGTGTTTCATTTTGCATGATTTTTTAAGTGAAATAGATGCCTCTTGCCAATTTGTCAATTTGTAAAGAAGCTCAGCTCGTTTGAAATTTAACCGCTAACTTAAATTTAAAATAGTGTAAGCTTATAATGTTCAAAGAGATCATTTTCATGTAAATATAAAACCATATGCTTGTGTCAAAAAAAAAAGAAATGGGAGAAAATTGGCAATCATGTTGGTTAATGATAAGCCAGATTGGGAACTGTGAAAGGAGCATTCTCAAATGGTTCTTGGAGCCATCAAGTGGTCCAAAAACAGACGTTGAGAAACTTTTTCCCTCTCTTTTTTGTCACTTTTACTGTAAATATTTCATGCAGCTCACTTTTTTCACTCTCCCCACCAAAAGTCGGCGGCCTCTATTGCTCGCCTCTTCAAAACTCTTCTTCGGCCTGTCTTCAAGTGTCTCACATCTCAATATATTTTTTTTTCACTTTCATTACTCGGACCCACACTGTATGTGCACCTGAAATTTGTGAAGAATGTTTCCTTTCATGGTTCTTATGGTTGCTTTCCCCTCTCTTCTCTTTTTTCCGTCCCCTGAATATCCCTGGCTCTCATAGCTGAAAGTGAATGCGGCGGAGACAATGACTGTCCAAACGAAAGGGCTTGCGTCAATAGTCAGTGCGTTGACCCCTGTAGTCTGAGGGGGGCTTGTGGGGATGGGGCCCTATGTAGAGTAGTCCTTCACAGGCCAAGGTGCTCCTGCCCACACTGCCACATTGGCAACCCGCACGCCTCGTGCACCCTAGACCCATCCTGTCGTGGAGATCCCAGACCAAACCTCCCGCCGTCTGGCGGTCCCTGTGCCTCCGACCCCGAATGCCCACCCACCCTGGCCTGTGATAGGGTGGCACGTCAGTGCCGAGACCCGTGCCGCCACGGCACCTTTGCCTGCGGCCCCAACAAGCGGTGTGAAGTGCGAGCCCACCGTCCCACATGTGTGTGCGGAGCTGGCTTTGTGGTGGGTGAAGGGGGAGAATTGACTTGTGCCCCTGAGGAAGGCCAAGTGTGTGTCCAAGACGGAGACTGTCCCTCGGACCGAGCCTGTCTCAGTGGGCGGTGCAGGAACCCCTGCACCGTCGGAGGGAAGAGCCCCTGCCCGGCTGACAAGAGTTGCGAGGTTTTGGAGCATGGTGCTGTGTGCATCTGCACTCGCAACTGCAACCCCACGCTATCAATCTGCCTACGAGACCGTGGTTGCCCCGACCGGCTGGCCTGCCGGGGTTACCGCTGTGTCGACCCATGCCATGATTTCTCCTGTCCAGGGGACACCCCCTGCTACGTCGAGGAGCACAGACCCATTTGCAAATTCTGCCCCCCGGGCTTTGTTGTTGATCCAAAGTATGGATGCCTCCAAGGTAATTGGAATGAGGTCCCAACTGGTAGAGTCTTCTACTGTCGTAACCAGCTGCTAGGATTTGGTGCAAGTTAATAGATTTTTTTTCTGGAAATAAATATTTGAAGCACCTTTTTATTGAACTAATTTGGTTTTGGAATGAGAGTTTTTTTCACAATGTAGAGGATAGGACTTACTTTTTTTAAAATCATACCAACAAATCTTTAATTAGGTGGGAGAACATACTTGATGAAATGCAATATAAAAACTACACGAGCTAAAAGCTATTAAAATATTAATTTGGCGAGAAAGTATAAAACACCAGCAAAAATGAAATCATTTGGGGTTTCAAACTAATTTTAGTTTATACATGTTAGATCCTAAATGAGGCCAGGACATTTCCTTTTCTTGAATTGTTTCTCTATGACAACAACATATCCAAATAAACTTTTACATTCTGTTTGTCTTTGTCTTTTTCTTTTGCACTGTCTTTTAGTCACTACCTTTATTAATTGTGCACATACTTGTAAATACCTGTAAATACCTTTGTGTATATATTTCCATCCTTAGATTTTTTCTCTCTTCTTAATTAACTTACAATCTAACTTATTTTGGCATTAGCCATAAACCTCTAACTCTCTTTCAAATTTAATTGTATATATGTAAATACTGTTTTGTATGAATGTATGTGTGTGTTCATCTTCACAGCAGATGGCAGCACCACTGAGCCCTCAGTGGGGTGTTCCGTGGATGGCGAGTGCTCAGACTCCCTAGCCTGCCTAAATGGAGAATGCAGGGACCCATGCTTGGGGACCTGTGGTCTCAATTCTCAGTGTGTTGTGCTAGAACACAGGGCTATATGCTACTGCCTCCATGGACAGCAGTTAGACATGGACAAAAATTGCATTGAACTCCCTATTAACAAGTCCTCTGTTGACGTTATCGATACTGAGATGCCCACTGACAAAACAGAAACTACGACACCTAGTGGTGAGGTGGACTCTAGCACCAATACCCAGACAACAGAAGGTGATGTGCAGACAACAAATTCCACCGAGGGATCAGCTTCAAGAGAAGAGGGTACAGAAGAGACAACACTGAGTGATTTAGGGGATGAGTCTATGACACCAGCTGTCTCCGTGACTGAAATGGATATGGTGACATCTGCATTAATTGGAGAATCTGAAACAGAAATAGATCAGACTGAAAAATCTGACACATCCAGTGAAATGTATTTTACAAGTACCGCCTCTGGAGTGGATGTTGAAGTATCTACGTCAGTGTCAGTGGAGGAGTCATCCCAGAAAAGTGATGAGCCTGTGTCGTACACTAGTCCTCTTGAGGAAACGATGGATACGGTTACAGAAATGGGTGTGGTCACATCTACATCCATCGGAGAACCTGCAACGGAAAGAGATCAGACTGAGAAATCCAATGAAACTTCCACTTCAGGGGTGGATGTTGATGTATCTACGTCAGTGTCAGTGGAGGAGTCATCCCAGAAAAGTGATGAGCCTGTTACCCATATCAGTCCTCTTGAGGAAGCGATTGAAACTGTTACAGAAATGGACATTGTCACTTCTACATCTATTGAAGAATCCAAATCAAAAAGTGGTCAAACAGAAAAATCTGACAAATCTCTGGAAGATGAATCTACAACTACCACATCAGCTTACGGCATTGATATTTCTACCTCGATATCAGTGGAGGAATCATCACTTAAGAGTGAACAACCGGTATCTTATATTAGTCCTCTTGAAGAAGTAGAGGTATCCAGTGAACCTTCAACGGAAATCAGCATGACAACAACTACTTCAATTGAAGACAATTCTGCAGAAAATGAACCGACCACACCTTCTGTTGGCATCAGTAGTGAATTCTCCACTGACCAAAGTTCATCAGCAGGACTAGATATGATGACATTAATATCATCAAATGGTGAAGATTTTGGAACAACATCCTTGTATGATACCAAAGAAGAATTTGATAGGGAATCAACTGAAAGGAGTGGGACGACATTAATATCAAGTTCAGAATTTGGAAGTGAAGGGACTGAGGAACCAGTTTTGACCAGTTCTGAAGTTAATTTATTAAGCAATATGAGCTCATCAGAGGATACAAGTGGCATGGAAGTGACAACAGTTGAAATTCAACCAAATACTACAACCATAGATTCTACTTTTAACCCAGGTGATGATAATACCGAAGCTCATATCACAACTTCACAGGTAAGTTTTACAACGTCAACTTCATTAGAAAAAGGAACTTCAGTAGTTTCTAATGATGACTCTTCCAGCACTGAAACTTCAGAAGTAAATATGGTCACATCTATATCTATAGAAGACTCATCAGAAGAGAAAGAGAAAACAGGAAAAGATACTTCAGATGATAAATATTTTGGTACTGATACACCTTTGCTGGAAGTGACTTCGGTGGCATCAGTTGAAATATCAAGCCCTGGTGATAAAATTGAGACTACTACTTATGTGGATAGCTCTAGTATTGAAAGCTATTCCACAGATGCCCAGATTACAGAAGTTAGCATGAACCAGTCCATATCAGTTGAAAATAGTTCAAAGAGTGAAGCGACTGGATCACCTGATCAAGTCCCCGAATCTGAAACAGAAAATAATACTGAGGAACCATTTACAACAATGAAAGTGGTCACATCAGTGGTTACCTCTAAAGAGGCCATAAGTTCAGTCAAAGATGATTTAGCTCATTCCACCACGAGGGAACAGACGGAGGCACCTTTGGATTTTGAAACTACAGAGCAAATCAACACTCATGAAGTATCCTCATCTACTGAAGAAGAGCCTTATGATGGTAAAACTTCAGACAGGGTTATGGAAACATCAACAGTTTCAGGGATGGACTTTGGAATGACTGTGAACAAAACTGATGAATTCTCATCAGTTCAAACTCCTCCAACATCTCAAGAATCTGCTTCACCTGCTGGAGAAGAATCACTAATGACCCCATCATTTTCATCTACAGAACAAAGCATCTTCTCTAGCTCTTCTGTGGCAAATGAAATCCCTGTGACTACCCTCAACAGCTTAGAAATGGATACAAGAATCCCTAAGGATGGAAAGACAACTTCAGAGTTTCCAGGGGCTTTGGCCACTGCCGGAACATTTTCAACAGAGGAAATATTTATTGAAATTACTCCTGGTAATGTGCCTGAAAGTTCCTCTCTTAGTCCTGGCATTGAGAGTGATTCATTTTTGATGAATGATACCTATAATCCACCTGCCACTACCACAGAAGCTTTTGAAATTATATATGCTGAAACTGTAAGAACAACTGAATCTGGTATTGATGTTGATGGAGCTACGGTTCCTACATTGTCAAGTGACAGTATGCCATCTAATACTGAAGCCATTTATTCTTCTTCATCAGAGAGTCAGACTGAATCAGCCTACACTTTAGCACCTGGATTCAAAAGTATAAATGATAATATAACATCTAAGGAAATTGATTATGATGAAAATGAGCCTGGCCTCTCCACAACTCCTATACCAGAGTTATCTGCAGAGAGTGAAGTAACCTCATCTACAATGAGTTGGATATCTGGTCTAACAAATGCAATATCAAATATGATTGCAGCAGAGATCACCACTAGATCAAGTGGAGAAACCACAGAACTTGATATTACAACAAAACCATATTTTCCTGAAGATTTCCCCATTATTCCACCTGGAGATAACAATAATCTAACTGATGAAGTGGAAGCTACCACATTGACAAAATCACCTGAAGATTTATCAGAGCAAACATCTGAAGGAAATTTTGCTAGGCCAACATTCACTACAGGAATTTCTGAGGAAGACGAATCAAACACAGAAACGTCAACCTTTTATGAAAACACAAGATCTGTCACTGAAATTTCAAGTAGTGAAAATGATAAAGCCAGTACTGAAATTCCATGGGAATTTCAGCAAACGCTACCTACCACTGTGGAAAATATAAGCTCTGCAGATGAAACAACTTTGGCAGAAGGTTCCACGACTTTCACGATCTCAGGTGATGCCACTACACTCATTCCTTTGGAGGAAGAGTATTCTGTAACTGGGTCATCTACCGGTACTGAAAGACATGCAGGATCAACCGAACCTTCTGTCACAGAATCCTTGGGCTCTACCGAGTTTCCTGAAGATGTAATAGCCCCCACACTCAAAAGTGAAGTAACTACTCAGAATCCACTGACAGAGAGTTCTACCACTAGTGAAGCCCCAGTTGGTATTACTTCAGCAGGAATTAATCCATCCTCTACATCAATCTCTAATGACCTAGAATCTATCACTGAGGTGGTGACACCCGTTGACGAAGATGTGTCTTCTGTGACCCTTGAAACTAATGGAGAACACATGAACTCAACTGTTGATGAAGAAATTACACTGGAATCAGAAATGACCACCACAGAAGGAATTTTCCTTTCCCCTCAAAATGAATCTTATGGATTAACAGAGAACCCAACTGAATCCAATCCAAAGCAAAATGATTCTTTCACTACTGATCGCTACCCTAACTCAAGACCGGACTTCAGTTTGACTCATAACATGACAGACGATAACAACAGTTCACTCGCACACGATGTGTCCTGTGAATCTGACTCTCATTGTTTGGATTATCAATCTTGCATAATGGGAACGTGCGTGAATCCTTGTTTCTTTTACGACCCGTGTCCTGCAGGCGTGCCATGCGTGACGGAAGCACATAGGCCTGTGTGTCTATGCCCCACTGAGCACAGACCAGCTACACTTGGTTGTAAAATGCACCCAGGTAAACACAGAAATTGGCATGTAGGTGGCCGAAATTACAGTCCACATTCATGGTGGGAGGATCTGGGGTGATGGAAATATCTTATTAAGGAAAGCAGTGGCTGCTGTTTTGCTATATTTGTCTATCATTTCATTTGAAAAAAATCATCAAACTTCAATCCATTTTGGGACATTTCAAAACATTATCTCCTTTGGGGCCCCATTTGGACCTGAGCATTACATTGGGTAGGTGGATATATGTATCGATCTGCTTTGAAATGCAAGCATTGGGAATGCTTGTCTTGTACCACCATGTCTTGTTGAACTGTCAAAATATGTGTTTTTTTCCTGTAGCATGGCTTTGTGTCTTGTAAGGTTGCCCACCTTACTCTCTTGCTGTATTTCCTGTCAAAATACACTTTAAAACCTGCGAGAAATTGTTCTCTATACACATGCAATCCAAAACTCTACACTCCACAATTCTGTGTTTGATTTAGAATTTTCTGTGTATAATTGTCCTCTTGTGTGTTAGTTAGATACTTCATAATTTCTATCTCTTAAACTTTGTAAGACTCTCTTGAAATTATGTGTAGAAACTGAATGAAACACCAAACTTCTTTGTTGGAGGGTGTGGAAATAGATAATGTTGTTTTTAGTACTCCATAAGTTTTTCGGTTTTATTGTGTCATGACTTATCTGTCATTGTTTAATATTTTTTTATCACTCCCTATAATTTCCATTCAAGGAAAAGTTCATAATTCAATGAAGATAAATACTGTGGATGCTCACTAATTTCGACTATATGTTGTGAAGAGTTGTCTGTATTTGGCAATGCCCAGGTTATCTAGAAATTTCTCAAAAGGAAAATTAATGGAGTTATTTTAGGGAACCCTCTGTCGTGGATGACAGTATTTCACTTTCAATGAAGTGTTAGGCCTTTCTGAGTAAAAATGATCACTTGAATGTGACATTCTTAAGAATATATTTCCTATGTCATATTCCTGATGTGAAAGCAAATTTAAAATTTTCAAATATCTTGTAACAGAACATTGGTTACATGTTTGTAGTTATCACAAATACTTGTTCATTCAATTTCCCATAATGAATAGAATTACAACTGAGATTATCAGGAAAACTTTGAATATTGCCATAAGATTTCAAACTTATATGCCATTCAGCCGATTACTAAGTGCCAACAGCATATCAACACAGTAGCCATGTCACTGTTTGCCCAGCTGCTGGTATGGAGACGTGGACTCAGCTGCAAAATCGAAAATTTGATTCCATTTACACTGTTGTCAATGATCGCAACTTTTCGCTCTTGATTCACCCTCTTAAGCCTGTGTAGAGCCTCATGACATGAATATTTTCTGATATCACCCTGTAAAAGATCTTTTCTTGCCGCAGAAAGTGAAAATAATCATCATGAAAAGCATCTGCTTTTTTATAATATTGCGAATATGAGTTATGTCAATCAAAAGTCAAGAGATTGTTTTATAGAAATAAATGGATTTTTTATTCCATAAGAGAACTTTTAGAGGTAACGCAACAATTTGAATCTGAGTGTTTTCAGAGAAAATCATAGGTGCACGTTTTACGTGGAATTATTTCAACTTTGAATCGTTTTTAACGTGTTAAAGAGTGATAACTAGAGAGAATGGTATACAACAGCTTGAACAGCAACCAATTTAGAGCAGGGGTTCTCAAAAGGTGTGCCTCGGCACACTACTGTGCCGTGGAATTGCTGGACTGTGCCATGAAAAAAAGTATTGGGAAAGTATGAACGCATAAAAACAGGCTTGTGTACAAAATATTTCAGTAGTGATATTTATTAATCCTAGAGGAGTGAAAATGCATGCAATGCAATCAATGTGTTTTCCGAGCATTCCATTGGTTCGTGTACCCTCCACTAGGGTTCTTTCGGGATATCCCTAGCATCCAAAGTTCTTCTAAAGCAGGCGTGGTTGCTTCTACATTAGGGATGTGCTGCTATATTCCACGCAGCGATATAGTGTGCCACGAATGAAAAAGTTTGAGAATCCCTGATGTAGAGTGACCATGCAAAGTTTCAACCTCCGCTCTGTGACTATCATTTTTGTTTTTTGCCAGCTTGTTTAGTTTCCAGCCGTTTGTGTGCTAAGTCGTTATCCAAACAGAACCAAATGAAATAGAGCTCATGAGTGAATCCTGCTTGGTCGAGTGCGGAGTGGCAGGGAATCAATTTCAGGCTGCTCCAAATAGAGCTTCCCTTGTCCTGCTACTCACACCAAGTGGATAGTGGCACTGACAATGAGTAACGTAGACAAAGTACATATTATTGAAGAGCCTTGCAAATTTTCCTCCCTTGAAGAGCGAAGAGTTATGTAAAAAGTATGTATTGTGATATTTAAATGGTCAAGTTGCAAACAATATTTTTCCTTAGTAGCAACTGCCAGTTTTTGTGGCTCGCTATTAGCATTGGTAAGTTAAAATTTTCTCCATAAACTACATTTTTACTGAAGAATGCTAGTCTCATCCAGTTACCGATGCTGTCTTATCCTTTCTGGTGCACTCGATTGGAATTATAACTTCCGGCACAATTCTCTAAGAGTTTCACTCACGCATACCGCATTTGCATCCCTTGTTCATGTTAACGAACTTTTGCTGTAACAAGAGCATAAATAGGAAAATCAGTTTCAAGGCATTCAATTTGTGTGACAAATTAGCCCCCTATCAAACAAAACATTTGGTTCAGGAAAATAACTTGGATGGTCAAGGTTGTTCGATATCTTGATTCTTTGCCTGAGATATCAAATAAATCGACCCTGTTGGACGATGCTAGTGATGCCATCTGATGACCCCTTTAAAAAACTACCCTGACTACATGCTTCAGGCCTTTCTTTATTTATTATGAGCTCAGAAAGTAATTTTACTGTTAATTTGATCATTTAGCTTAATCTATTGGGAATTTATTTTATTAGACCCCTCAGGGAATAATTTCATTTTGTAATGATGAAGTACTTTGCGTGCAATTCCCTTCTATTTGTATTAACCCAAAAGATTTTTTTTTATTTATCACCTGATGGTAATAGCAGGTTCTCATAGCATTGCTGCTGCATTATAAAACGTATGTAGTGGCGAATTCTTTTTTTTATTATCAGAACATGGAGAAGTATTAGACCTTCTAGTCAGATAGAATCATTAATTATTTTCAGGATTGTAGCCTGCAAGGTTTTACGCATATCTGTGATAGAAAATCAAATGAAGTGTGGTGTTAATCTACAGTTACTCTTATTTCTGTTTTAAACTGGAGAACATCTTGTGATGACTTTCATCTTGCTTTCAAGTGTATCTTCTTCTTTGTGTCTCTGTCCCTGCTTCTATTCTATGCTATGTCATTTCCCCATCCAAACCTATATCCAATGGGTCCAGTGATTGTATCTGCTAATTTTCCATATATTTTATTTTGAAAACAGCAAACCTTGATTTACCAGGTTTTACCTGTCTACAACAATGTTTTTAATAATTTTATTTCCAGCTCAAATCTTAAAGAGAGCCGATGAGTATCTGTATTTCTTATCCTGGAGCTATTATTTTTTTTTTACTTTTCTGGTGGTATATTTGACTAATGCATATTAACTGCTTTTATTAATACCACTTGCTTTATGCTTTGAGTAAATAACCTTAACATCCGTTGACTCCAAGTTTGGAGTGCAAATATTTTTAGGTGTTCTTGTGGTCTGTACTGTTTTTTTTCTTATCCAAGTGTGTAACTCATACAGCCTAAGGTGATATGTTGGGTCATTTGGGATTTAGGAAATGGTATTTTTCATTTAAGTGGATTTGTGAGTTGTAAATTCTGTTTCAAGTGGTGGTTGCGTGAATAAAGCTCCTTTTTTTGATTTTGAGAAAAATTATTGCCTGTTAAGTATTTTTTCATTTTTTTAACCATGGAAATATCTTCTATCGTTGATTACTAAAATTGAGAATAATCCATGAGTAAATATTTCCTGATTGATTGATATCACCATAATTACCTCCTGTCTTTGATGGATTATCAATATGATAAATGGAAAAGTATGTTTTGTTATTTCAGATACCAGATTAATCAGCTTATCCCTTCACTATTTTTAATTTGAAATCAAAATTTTGGAATTGCTTCAGGTTTTTATATTACTCTGTATTTTTTAATCATTGCAAATTAATTGTTTTATTAAAAAAAGAAATCTTATGATGTATCCATTATATGCATTTTATTCATTTGAGTTTTGTAAAATTATGATGACCAATGCAAAATGCTAATAGCAATATACCTACTTGCAATTAGTTCTCAGGCAGTATAATTTTGAAATAACCTTTTGATTTAATCCATTTTGAACATATAAAATTTTCATAAGTCTTTTAATTCATAATCAGTTGAATTTTCACTGCCTGTTCATTTCATTTTTAAATTATGCAGTTGAGTATTTTGAAAGGAAAAGTTTCAGAAAGCCATTAGTTCTTTGACGAAATTTCTCTCTACCCTCCAAAGAGTAGAAATGATAAGTTTATTCCATTTCATCTTAGTGATTGGCTGCAAGAAGCACACAGACTGTCCAACACAGCTAGC
Source organism: Pyrrhosoma nymphula (assembly GCA_963573305.1). NCBI lineage: Eukaryota > Metazoa > Arthropoda > Insecta > Odonata > Coenagrionidae > Pyrrhosoma > Pyrrhosoma nymphula. The sequence continues at coordinate 64,674,977 of OY754329.1, forward strand.
TTGCATTAATGAAATGTGCCAAAGCCCTTGCATTGTGGCAAACCCGTGTGAAGCACATCAGGAATGTCAAATGCAAGATCATCAGCCTGTTTGTGTCAAAGGTTTGTATTGTTTTTTTTTTACATTTCATCATTATGCTTGATAAATTTTTTTTGGCCTTTAAAGTTTTCAGGGCTTGTCTATCAGCTACAAAAACCACAATGAAGTGATGACACACTAATTGCTGTTTGGTAATCTTTTTACAGTGTGCCAGTGCCAAAAGAATGCAGACTGTCGACCAGGATTCAGCTGTGATGGATGCAACTGTCGGCCGTTTGGTATGAAGTTGTTAATTTTTCAGCGACACATCTGAACCCTTTTCATTCATGACTTGAGAATCAATGCCAGTTTTAACATTTGTGTTTTAATTTCTGCAATTCCAGATACAGAGCCGACTTTGTCAGAAGGCTGTGACCACTGCCCTTCAGGAGTGACTTGTGACAGGACAACAGGAGCTTGTATTTTTGGTATGAATGGCGGTTTGCTTTATACGTTTGAAACGATTTTGGGAAACTCATTGCCATTGAGGGATAGAGTTTGTTTTGGTATGCTTGCAGAAATATTTTTTTTTCAAAGGCCTTGTCTGTTGCAAAGTTTCACTGGGGAAAAATTTGTCATTGCATTTTCATTTGCAGTAAGGAAGATGTCAAGTAAGTCTTTTATTTACTTTTTTTATTGATCGTGAATTGTGGCATCACTTCAGTTCTTTAAAAAATCCATAGTTGATGTGTATATAATTATAGCAGAATATTCACATCAGATACTACATTAAGTACATCTTTTTGCAAATGTTTAGGGTATGATTCTCATACGCAAATTTCAAAAAGGTTTCTTAAAGATTGGATAGAATCAAGAAACAAAATTCCCTTTAAGAATAACACAACTGATACTTTCTGTATTTTATCATAGCAGAAAAATATGTTGTTATTCCGGAATTAAAATGTTTTGGTGTTCACAAAACATTAATGTTTGCCTTTATGAGCCGGCATTTAAATATCTTACTGATTGCCTCGCTGGCCAGAATTTTTCCAGGCATTTATTCAAACGCACAGAATTAAGTGGTCCCCAAAGCTCCCATTCAGAAAACGGGATCCATTTTTTGTGTAAACTGAAGTTCCCAGGAGGAGGGCAGATAAAGGTTAAAGCTGGTAAATGAAGGACTTACTTGCAAAAATGTTTTTGAAATCGAGGGGCACGTATGGATTGTCATCATGCTTAGCTTTTTTGTGTCTAATTTGGAAGCTCTGCATTTTTTTATTCATTCTTGTGATTTACCTATGATTGGTGGAAATGGTAGTTTCACCAAAGATGTTATGATTATGGAAACTAAATACATGTTGGGCCTTGGTCATTCATGTCACAGGGTTGCAAGCATAAGCATGTGCGGTGGACTTGAAGCAGTAATCTGTTTCATCCATCCCTATCTATGTTCATTAATGCTTATGCGATTGCATTATGTTTGGCGTATTGAGGAAAAAGGTTACCGGTTTGCATCTGCAGTTGGTGCATATGTTTAAAGTCATTAGAAGTGATGATCTTCTTCATCCTAAGAGAGATTGAGGAACATTAACACGTTCTTTGCTGTTGCAAGTGGTGAATCTGACAAAATATATCTAGTCTATTTATCAACTCTTGTTATTTTCTGTGCCTGTCTTCGTAGCTCTGATAGTTCTTTGAAATCTTTTGGCCTTGGTGTGATGCAGATGTTTGTACGTGTGCAGAATGGAAAACATTAATTAGATATAATGATGATTGTTTTTTAAAGCTTTATGCCTTGCTATTTGTATTCTGTCTGATTACTTTTTTATATCTCTTCAAAGTCTATTTAGAAAAATATTTTTGGTAAATATGATGCATTCCTTTCAAGAACTGTATTAAGTATTTCCTATTTCATTATTCCTGTGTAGTCATTTCCCTGTAAGTAATTGCAGCTATATAACCTCATTAATTACTCATCTGTTATAAATTGGTGTTGGAATGAATGGGATGTTTGGGCTCTTTGATTAACTAAAGCTATTTTAGTCTATGCACGGTAATGGTGAACTAAATCAATGACAGCTTGCTGGGATATGTGACTTCTGAATAATTGCATGGTGCTTTGACCATGTACGTATTTGATTTTGAATGGTGTCATTATTTTTCCTTCACCCATACACTTTAATGGAATGTTTAAACAAAATCTTTATTTGTAAATTCATTAGTACTTGCTTATTCATGTGTATTGTTTCCATTACTTTTTTCACTTGAATTTCTATGTTGAATGCTATGGAATTCTAAGCATTTTGTTATGGCATTCTACAAATGCTGTAGTATCTTCGAGAAAGTTCTTGATATGTTCACTTTTATTCATTCTTGAGAAATTAGATTTCTTCATTAACTGTTGTACATAATTTCTTTCTGTTTTGAGTTACATTCTTTGTAAATTCTGAATATTTGAAATTTTTAAGTGTAAGTATTCCCATTAATATTCTAATGAAATTATTAGCTCTTGTATTTCTTGTATATATTTAATTTTCACATTTATTGTGACTACTTATTCTTTGAATCTTCTTTCAACAATGTACAGTAAATCACTTTAATTTTAATTTTGTATGTACTTCTCAGTGAATTACTTATCAATTGTACATTTTTTCCTTAGTGTATGGTATTGGTGTACATAATGTAAAATTTACACTCTGTATTTATTTACTCCTTTGCTGCTGGCAACAGAATCTACTGAAACCACAATTGGCCCGAACACTTCGACAGAGGTAACCACACAAGAAACTGAAGCACAGACTGTAAGACCGAATGAATCTCAAACTGAGGCCATTACCCCTACTGAAACTGATTCCCCTGATACAACTTCTGAGACACAGACTGTAGGTCAGGATAGTAGCTCATACCCTCCTGATATCCCTGACACAACTGAGCGGGCATTCGATGAAAGTACTACAGATACCACAGAATCCTTTGACACTACCTCACCTGCTGGCTCTGGTTTCTTCAAAACTGTCGGTCCAGAAAGTAGTTCGCAGCCAGCTTCAACACCTGAAAGTGATACTGATGGCTTCACTGATGGTGTTACCATCCCATCTTTTACAACCTCCATTCCTAGTCAAGAGCCATTTGACACCACTCCCTTTTCAATGGTATCTAAACCACAGCCCGAGGCATCTACTGAAAGAAGCCTCGAATCCACCAGCAACATTAACACTGAGCCAGAAACAACCACTAATGCAGAACTTCCTGAAACGGATGCCCCAACATCTCTCCCTGTATCTCCTGAAAGTGATTCTACCACTGATTCATCCAATGGCTTAACTGACAGGCCTTCATACTCTGAACCACCCTTCACCACAACTGAAGGAAGTATAAATGTAGATACAGTGCCCCAAGAAACAACAACGCAGTCAACAACTGTTGAATCATCCCGGGATGAAGTATCACTTCCTGAGGAGACTACGACACAAAGTCCTGAAATCAGCTTTGCTACTACCACTCCTGTGTCAGAATCTAGCTCCTATATTAGCCCTGTCGAGCCCTCTGAAACTGATACAGAGTCTTACGAAGAGGAGAGCACTCCTGATTACACTACTCAGGGATCTACCGACTCAGAAAAACAAATGACACCTACCACTGTGGACTACTCATCTGAAACTGATCAAGAGACTTCACTGTCTCCCACAAGTTCACCTGGTTACCCAGATGTTGAAAGTACGACTGCAGATGAAGCTCCGACAACATCAAACCCCACACCCTCAGAGGATGAACAGCAAACTGAAATCCCCACTGAAGCTGACGGCATGGAAACAACTACTGAATCTGATTCGTATGATAGGTCCAGTACATCACCCACTGAGTACCCTGATGACTTGGACACCACATTAAATCCTTCCACTGACAGTACAGAGTATACAGACTTGGGTTCCATGACCACAGAAGACATGTCCACACCCACTGAGTCTTCGGGAGACTCGACAACCACCATGGATTCCAGTTTTACCACGGATAGTATGAACGGGGATGGTACAACAACACCAACACAAGTTCCTCCACGCCCTAGAGTCGAGGACGCTGATCATGTGTCTGGTGAGGTCTTCCTTCTACTGGAGGGAGTTAATGGACCCGCAAATGAAAATTATTGGCTTTAATTGACTACACAATCTCATTCCCCTGGTCACTTTTTAAACTTCAGTTACTCTGTGAGGTTTATTTAAATAAGTTTCTTTCCATTTGGAGCACTTGTACATAACCATTGCTTGAAGTATTTTGTGTCAGATATATTACCTGTCAAATATTCTCACCTTTCCTCTTACTGTCACCTTTTGCCTTTTAAATGTTAGCTGGGACTCTTTTGCACCAATTTTCAATAGATGTTCCTCTGGTAGTTGATTATTTGTTCATGCCTTCTTAGATACTATTAATGTATGTTTTCTTTTCCTTCTAAAGAAATTATTTTTATACATACTTTCAAAATGTCATTTAATGTTGTAAATATCCCCATCTTGTTACTTATGACAGCAAGTTTAATTCTTCTGTAAATTCTATTGTGTTTCTCACTCGTGGCTAAATTTGGTGAAATAATTATTTAACCACATACAGAAAGAGTACATTTTTTATAACTAAGGAATGTATGAATACAAAGAAGGAATTATTTTAAGCTTTGCATTTGTTCTGTTCAAAGAAATTGACCTAGTGTATATTCAGTGGGGTCAGTACCAGATTACCAATAAGGCGAAGTAGGCAGTTACCTATGGGCCCTGAGGCCTTGGGGGTCCCATAGGGAACCTGAGAATTTATTTCCCCTTTTTTCTCTTGGGACTTTTTTATTAACACGTTGCTTGTATTGCCTACAGGCCCCCATGTGTGTTAATCCGTCACTGAGTGGGGTATTCAAATTTGTCAACATTTTAATGTCATATCATGTCCTCTCTGTTTCATTATGTCTCCAAATTATATGATTATATGTGTGGTTTTGGATGTTGATGCATGCATGTTTACCGTTTTCAAATCTGGGAATAATATTTGTGATTTGAATTTTTTTAATCTTTGGTTTTGCTTGAAATTAATTTCAACAAATTAAATAATATTCACCAGAAAATATAAATCTCTACAGTCATACCTTGGAATCACAACTGGTGTCATTCATAGTAGCTAATTAGTTTAATTACCATGCATCAAACTGAGGAAATTCACCATGGAAAAAAACATGTTCCTTGACAGGCATTTGAACCGGAATCTCCCTGTAACCTGTCAGGTGTGTTAGTCAGTTACACCACTAAGGCATGGATCCTTTCCTGGTGTGTTAGCCATTAATGCATCCAGTGACATGGCTTGGTGGAACAACTGACTAACACCTGATTGATGATATGGAGATCCTGGCTTTGATACCAGTAAAATGTTTTATTAATGATAAATTCCCTCACTTTGGTATATGCATGAGTGAGTGTGCACCATATCATTTGTAGAATATGAATTTAGCTGTAATTTGGTTAGCTTATTTTCTCTTGTAGAGATTCATTAGTTACCTTGGTGCCCAGCTGCTAAGGTATGACTGTAATTATGTATTAACTCATGGCATTTGTTCCTTAATTTTATACATACATATAAATATTAAATGCCATTTGGTGAAGTTATGGTCATGGCATCGTTTTTGTGCACTAATATTTTGCCTCCTCATCCCATTACGTCCTCATAAACAGAATCCCCAGGTACATCAAAGGCTCCACAGCCTTGTGAGTCAGACAACGACTGTTTGGGCTCAGAGGCTTGCTATGGGTCGCTTTGCCAGGACCCATGTGAATTTGCCAAGGCTTGTGCCCCCACTGCCAAGTGTCATACAATGGCCCACAGGCCGGTGTGCACTTGTCCTGCTGGGTTTGAAGGAAACCCTGCCATAAACTGCTTCCTGGTCACCCCATGTAAGAAACTAATCCTCAATAACAATATGCCTTAGTTTTAGCTTGAAGTTTTCTCATTAACTGCTGTCATCATACCTGCTAAATTTTTGCTAACCTTTTAAAAGATATGTATAGCTTAGTTTAAGTGTGTCTGCAACCATTTAAGTTCAAATATCCAACTTTAATATTTGTGGGATTATACAATTAAAATTTAAATGATCCTAGTGCATATTTTTTATGATTCCTCTGGTAAAGGCTAAAGAAGTAATAATAAATTATTTGTATTAATTTGTTTGTTCATCCTAGATTCAGATTGGTCATTTTAATTTTTCCTTGAAGTCACAGTTATTTTTTCATAACTTATTTTATATAAATTGTGCATCCATCCCAGTTTGTTTTTTTATGATATAGTTCAACGATGCATGCTCAGGTTGATTTATCAAGAACTAATATTCTTAGAATAGATAATTTTGGAGCTCTGGCTTCGATCAAAGTCCTATGCAAATGGATCAAGAAAAGATTCACAATTGAACATAAAATTGATTCTGTACATTGGTCATGTATTATATCAGTATTAATATTATTCCCGACAGTAACCTATGCCTATAGCAGTCCACTAAATCATAATAATAATAATTGTGTACAAACCTTAAATAAAAACTGTAATAACAATTAATTTGTGCTGTATGCATTGCTTAATTTGATGCAGGCCAAACAAGAGCCTGACTAAATATATAACTCAATTTTGTAAATTAATAAACATGTCACCTGACATGTTTAAAAATTTAACTTTACGACAGTTGTATATAAAAATGCTCATGAACTAATTTTAACCATTTAACACTCTCATAATTGTCTTCACTGCACAGGAAATATGTATACACTTGAAAAGAAATGCATATTTAGTGTCAGCACTGGTGTGCACTAAGATATAGATTGCATGGATTTGATAAATCTTAAGATGTTTCTGTTGCGCTTGTAAATACTTTATTTCTTGCACTGTTGTGTCTGCATCCTTTGTGGATCTGCAGTAGTGGGTTGCACGAGCAACTCAGACTGTCCGATAGTTGAAGCATGCATTAAGGGATCATGCAAGAAGCCGTGTGAAGTACACAACCCATGTGTCCAGAATGCCGTCTGTGTGAATTCGAACCATGCGTCTGACTGCAGCTGTGCCAAGGGATTCCAAGGAAATGCATTTGTTCAGTGTTTGCCAGGTAAGCATTTAGTTTCTCTGAATATTTCCTGTCAATGCTCTCTTTTTCTTCAAAAAGAATTGATTGCTGATTCATGCTTTTCCCATTGTCACACGCAGTTTTGCCAGCAAGACCTATTTGTCAGTACAATGAGGACTGCCCACCAAATGAATTGTGTGATCGGCTGAACCGCCTCTGCATCAACCCTTGCTTTGAGGATTCTTGTGGTCTGAATGCTGAATGTGTACCTGTCAACCATGGCATAGAGTGCAGATGCGTGGATGGCTACAGTGGAAATCCTTACATCGAATGTAGCAGAGGTATGTTTGATTTAAGTATTTACTTATAATTGGGCAACGACTGGATGGGAACACTGGTTCCCGATCAGTCATCAAAGTTTAGCATGGTTGGACTCTGCTCAAATGCGGAGGGGTGATCCTCCTATATATCCAAGTGCTGTTGCCCCTGTCTGCAAGTGGCACCCATTATGTGCAAAATTACCTTATTGCATTGCTGGTCTCGGCTCAAATTCCCTGTTGTATCCCTCATAAACAATCGCAAGGAGTCTGTACTCCTGTCAGAGTTTTCATCTTAGGACTTTCTATTCTTCATGACTTGCGAAATACCCCAATCCCATTTATTAGGATAGCAATTGTTGTCGTTGGAGATTTTCTTGGGTAGGCACCTGTGGTTTTTCATTCGAGTCATATATAAATGGTAGAGGACTGCATGAAGTCTTCTACTCTTTTTAAGTAATATAGACCCCATGAACCTCAAAACCATTGTGAGAGTGAATTTCGATGAAAGACCATAATAATCATGGAACTATTCTAATATTGAGTCTTCTCACTTCTCTCTTCTTATTAAAAATAATCTGCTTCCTTACTCTAATGGGTGATGTTTATCCTCTCTTCCTCGTCATTATTTCATTGACAGTTTTATTTATTCAAAATTTTCTTTCATGTACAGTTTCTTAGTGTAATGCATAATAATAATAAAATCTGTTCCAGTCCTTGGGTGCAGAAATGATGGAGAGTGCCCTTCATCTGAGGCATGTATTAATGGGAAATGCCAAAATCCATGTCGGTGTGGGCCATATGCAGCTTGTGATGTTGTGAATCACATTGCCACTTGCAAGTGTCCTCCAGGTTACACTGGCAACCCCATTGCTGGATGCCAAGGTAATTAAATGTTTTAGAGAACCTTGTTTACTTTTGGCATATAACCATCTCTTTTGATTGCAAATTGAAGATATTTGTGAATTAAGTCTCGAGTAAATAAACTTTAAGAGTGAATCTGAAATCACCATCTCTATTTTGAATAAGCTTTGATTCCTTCGATTTGTTTTTATATCAATGTACTACTTTAGGGAACTACTTTCACTGTCTAAATTACCATTAAATTGACTTTGTTAATCACCCTTGAAGCTTACGGAATTTTAATGTATTTATTATATTTCAGCTCCATCTAACCCCTGCGACCCCAATCCTTGTGGAATAAAGGCCATGTGTGAAATAGATAATGGAAATCCCATTTGCTTCTGTCCTAAAGGACTTACAGGAAACCCATTTAGAAATTGCAGTAAGTATTCTACTCATATGAAATATGCAGTTAGATGGATGTTTTTCTTCTTTATATCAGATTTTATTGCCAGAGACTCGCCTGTTCATCTAAAATCATGTGTGTTCATTAGCCCACCACTGTGAAGTTGCTCATATTTAATGATGAACTTGCCTGTTGTTCCCTAACTTGGCACCATAACTGTAGGGGGTTGGGCAAATGACAACTCTTCCAAAAATTAATCAAAGAAGTAGTGTAGGCTTTGCAAGAGACCCTAAAATCATGAGATTTTCCTGGAACATGCATTTTGTGAAGCATAAACCTGCCCTCAAATGTGCCATTGCAACATAAATATTGATTCCTTAGCAAATTTTTGGGTTTCTTTGATACAAGTTCGTGCTATGATGTAAAAATGTATATTTACCTGTGAAACCTTATGGATGTATTGTCTAGTGTAAAGCCTACACTACTATTAGTGTTTCCAGAAGGCATAAGAGGGTATATACATTGTAGAGACTTCCATTATCCCAATTCTCCCTTTCCTACTTTTTTCTGAGGCCTATGTTCGCTGCGTAAGGAGGTAGAATTTCTTTTAATCCTCTACCATATCTAATACTTCTTATTTGTTGTTATCTGTACCATGCTTTTTTCTCTTTCCCAGCATCTCAAAAACTTCCCATATATGATCAGTCTCTCTCCTATATATATATTTGCCCTTAACCAAATTTTCTTAATCTTCTCATGGACTTCATTAACCCTGTGTAATTTTTTCTTTTGCCTTCTTTAGTTCCTGAGGGTGATAAATGCCAACCAAATCCTTGTGGTGCTAACTCAGGCTGTCGAATGGTATCTGGCCTTCCGTTGTGCTTCTGCCTGCCAGAGTATGAGGGCAACCCGCCAACTGTGCCTTGTCAACCCCCAAGTCACCCTTGTGATCCTTACCCTTGTGGACCAAACACTCAGTGCACTGTAATCAGTGGTTTCTCCAAATGCACTTGCTTGCCTGGATTCTTTGAAAGTCCAAACACCGTACGAGGGTGTGTGGAGCGTCGCAACCCATGTGAGCCAAATCCTTGCGGATTTGGAGCTATGTGTGACCCAGCTCGCAATCCTGTTTGCTTCTGCCCTGAGTACACCCTTGGAAATCCATACAAGAGCTGTGCAGGTATGAATTTGCTATAATGTTTTTGCAAATTGGTTAACTTACATGGACATTTTTTAAGTAAAAAAGTCTGTCAATATGTTGTAAGGTTGCTTTGCCAGAGCAAGGAGCTCTGTGATTATTCTATAGGGTGATTGTCAGCCTTTGCTTAGGTATGGTTTTTCCTTATAATTTTGAATCTAAAGTTTCATAGAACTACAATTTCAAATGACTACATATAACTAAGCACACTTTAAAATACTAATTTACCACCTTAAAAATGGTAAATTGTAGTAAACTGGAATTTGCTGATTGAGCAGTTACCCTGCAATCAAAATTGTGTAGCATGCATTTTACTTTGAGGCCCAGGAATGAAACCCAATGTGATGTCGACTCATCCTCATGGAAATGTTTAGCTGTGACTGTATATGTGCTTGTATTTATCGAATTTTCTCTTTATGTCTGGGAAACAGGAAAGTACCCTGTTTTGAAATTCAATTTTTACTTCAAGTTGTTAAAATTCACCATATAATTGCTTTTCTAATATCAATATCTCCTGGAATAACTTAGCTTCTTGGATTCAAAATTTTTATTTGCAAATGATTGCTAAAGAAGGCATCACATGCGGATTTTTGTGCTGAGGTGTGTCTGGGTGAATGTGATGCCTTATATGTATACATGCCTGTAATATGTACATACTCCCAAATCATTCCCTACCAAGTATACAGCCCCTAATATTAATTTTCGTTCTAATTGATTCTTTTTTTTCAGAACCTATAAAGGGCTTATGCCAACCTGGTCCTTGTGGTGTGAATGCCGACTGCTATGTGGCCACTGAACGGGAGGAGTGCTACTGCCGACCAGGATTTGTAGGAGATGCTTACGATGGCTGTCGCCTACAAATTGTTGAGGTTAACCCATGCAATCCAAGCCCTTGTGGTCTGTACGCTATATGCACAGTGGGATCGAATAACGGGCCAGTTTGCTCGTGTCCGCCTGGTACTTCAGGGGATCCCACAGGTCCAGGAGGCTGCCGTGGACCAGAGTGTGTCGTCGATAAAGACTGTCCATCTCATGAGGCCTGCATTGGTTCCCGTTGCCGAGACCCTTGCCCTGGATCATGTGGTGTGGGTGCAACCTGTCGAGTGGAGGAACATCACCCGGTTTGCACTTGTAAACATGGACTCACTGGCAACCCACTGGTCCGCTGCTACTCGATAATAGGTAAGGACAACTGACTTTTGAATTGTGAATGTAACCAGGCAAGAAAAAAAACAGATTGCTAATGTGGGGTTGGGTCATTGGAGGCTCCCCATATTTTCTGGTGACACAAATAATTCATTAGGAGGACAAATAATAATGATTTTGTTTACAATTTATCAGAAGAAAATGGGATTGTTAATTTTTAAAAATAGTGACTATTAAATTTATTAGTCATAGAATCCCAGAATCAAATTAATGATGGAGAGTGTACCTTTAGCTTGCTGCCGCAACACAGTGTACTGTTGAAATGGAGAGATGGGCATATCTGATTGCATTGCAAAATTGGATGAATGAAAGCATAGCTTTACCTTTGGCCCATAAGACGCCAGACAATTTTATAGCACATTTTCAAGAAAAAAATTAGTTGTATGTCGGGCAATATGTGGAAAATTTTTAATCTTTGCATATATTCTTCGATAGAATATAGAATGTGTAATATGGCCTTTTATTGCCCAGCAAATTGAACTATCATGTACAGCTAAATATAAGTATCAGGATTTATGTAATATTTTGTTTAAATGACAAAGTAAGATATTATGAAAGAATTAAGAGGGAGTCATGGAGAGTATATTTTCAAGAATTATAGGAGGTGCAAGGTTTCACCGCCTTTGTATTTTGAATTTCTCTCTCTGATGGTTGCCTCACCATATTGAACTGAGCTGGTACTGAACTCTGATTTGATGCCTCAAATCCAGTGAGAGGTGGCTCAGCTAACATTTCACATGGAAGAACACCTCTTTGAAGAAATAATGTTCAACCCAAGACTCTTGAGTTGTGCAAAATGGAAAAAAATATTAATGTACATATATCATTTTCCCCATTTTCTGTGTAAGAAACATATTTATTCACTTTCACGCACATACATTTTAGAACTATTCACCAGTGAGCTTCTATGTGTTCTGCTCTCAATGTTATTCTGATCATTGGAGAAATCAAAGTTTGGAAAAATACTCTTCTGGGTGGTATTGCTCAGTTATTAGGCATTACCATTAGGTATTTATCTTTTGCTTGATCAATCTTTTCCTTGAATGTTATTCTGATCATTGGATAAGTCATTGTTTGGGAGAATATACTTCTGGGTGGCATTATTGAGTCATTATACATGATCATTGTGTGTTTACTTTTTTGCAGACATCCCATCTGACCCTTGCAATCCCAGTCCTTGTGGCCGCTTCACAACTTGCCAAGTTATCGGAGGGAAAGCCATGTGCTCGTGCATTGGGGACTATTTGGGTGATCCACAAGTTGGCTGCAGACCGCAGTGCATGACCAACTCAGACTGCCCTCGGGATCGTGCTTGTATCAATCACCACTGTGAAGATCCATGCCCTGGTGTATGTGGACTGAATGCCATCTGCAACGTGTACGATCACCTAGCCATTTGCACCTGTCCTGATGGATTGGTTGGAAATGCCTTTGTGCGTTGCATCCCAAGACGTGAGTATGGAAATCTTGCAACTTCTGCAATGCCCATTGTTGATTCTTTTGCTCATTGTTGCATGCTTTCTGCAGCTAGTACCAACCATAAACGTAGAATATAATAAACTGGATGGCTTCGGGCTTCACTTTGTGAAAATCCATTCTAATAAATTCAAAAAAGATATGGTACTTTTTTCAGTTTTTTATTCCAAGTCGACCGGTTTTGTCACATAGGCAACATCATCAGGTACATGAGCTCAGTAAGTTGCAGAATATATACAATTTTTGGAAAGGGGGGAGAGGCAGGGGAAAAGGGTTGAGGTGGGGGAGAGAAAGTATGTGAGGGAACGCGGAAAATAGGCATGGGTGACGCGTTGGGAGGGGTGGGAAGTTGTGGTGTGGGGGTGGGGGGAAGGAGGCTTACTGGGCGTTGGGTCAGGTACAATGTTCACCGTGGGGGTTGGGGCATCATCCTCAAAAGGTATTAAGACTCAGGGGAATATCCAAGAGGGGGGAATAGCTGATAAAAATGTTCTCGTTAGCAATATTACCTTCCTTTAATTTCTTTCTTATCTCCAGCTCCTCCAAACAGTCCATTCTTCTTCACTTTTTCTCTAGGTGGAGAATCTCCAGGGCAAAGTCACTGTTGTGGACACTATTCCATAGATGATTAGCGAAATGGGATCTGTTTATGTCCCCGAAACGAAACCGGTAGACTTGGAATAAAAAACTGTGAAAAAAGTTTTGAATTCAGTAGAAATTTGAATTCAATTGAAACTTTTTGAATTCAGTAGAATATAATGGCAAATATGTATAAAATTCATTTTTCTTGTTTGAGCAGTGTATATGTCAAGGAAAATTTATGATGAATGAACTTTATTGAATTGACTTAAATGGAATCATGGACTTCTAACAAAGTGTCAAATGTGTATGCATACAGACAAACTGGCTTTGTATGAATTTCTTGTCCTATTTTTAAACATTCTTGCTGTACTTCATGATTATTTATTGTGAGTATTTAAAACAGCAAGAAACATTTACGATAAAAATCTTTGTGTAAAAATGTGAAGTAGGTATGTACTACCAATGTTTCCATGATTAGAGACCTGCAAAATGTGGGGTTATTTTATAGCCAAAAGTGGTGTTATTTTTTTGCAAAAGCGGTGTTATTTTACCCTGAAATCGGTGTTATTTTCACGACAAAATATTTGGTGTAAATTAAGTGCTCTCCTCCCAGCAGGCCCACATGTTGGCAAAAAATGATGAATATCATTGATTAGGGAGAATTTAAACAATTAATACCATGCTGTATTCACATTTTATATTTTTGTACATTTCACGTACCTAACCAATTTGCATAAAAAGGCAAATTACAGTTAAATGTCCGTATTTTCAAATGCAAAAATTGCAAGTGTGGCTAAAATTTCTTCATTTAGATTTGTTCTCCTATTTTTTAGCAGTGTTGTAGGAGGAAAGAAATCTCTCCCAGTCCACATTTGCACAGGGGGTCCAAATTGCTTCTAGGCACTTTAATGCAAATGATGGTTCAAACAATTTTAGTACCTGAATTGCTTTCATTATATCCACTAAACCCGGGAAATTTTGTTGCTGTAATATTCACCGTAATTCCCCAAACCCCAACATCAACTTTACCATCTCAATTGACTCAAGGCTATGAACTTTTTTTCAATTTCGTATTTTTGGCAGGGCTCTCCTCCATTGTGAGAACTACTTAAGGGTCAAAAGCTGTTTTCAAATCTAACTCTACTTGGGTCTCTACTACAAGAGAGCAAAGTTTTATTGATGCCTTTGATGCTATCTGCACTAGTATCGACTTTACAGCTTCTGTTTTAGAAGTTATCATACCTTGCAAGGAATTAGTAGTTTTGTAAAAAAAAATGACACTCGGAATATTACTATGGATGCTTGCCATTTTATTCCACTCCCACCGGCAGAATTTTTTTCAACATTAGCCTTATGTTTTTCACTCAATATGTGTTTCGTGCAGCTGTCCTTCCTTTTCCACAAGATATTTGTGTTGTAAAAACGGCAAAGAATTATTTTGTTATCAGCACAATATAATCCATGTAGTCGAAATTCTGCCTAACGCTTCTTTGCCGTCACTGTCCACTTAGGCATTATAAGTTTTGTTGAATGTGATAAAACTGTCACAAAATAAAATCACTATTATGCTGATGCTATGACACGCGCCCATTGAAAGTATGCAACCCCTTTTTGCACCCCGTAACTTCCGTAATTTTCGTCGTTTTGAGTAAGGTTCCCACCTAGGTAAGTACATATTAATGTAAGTCGATGCTTACGTAACTGGTGGACTGCCTGTATAGCAAAATTTTGGCATGCATTTTTCACTCCTTTTGTTCATGTTCACCAAACTTGATTGAAATATTATATACGAGTAACATTTCTAAAGTTGTACCGGAAAGGCATTTTCCATATGTACTGCCCAACTAAATGTTTACAGTCGCAATTTTAATTACAGAGGCCGCGAAAACGAGGAAATTAACGTTGGAAATGTTAAAATTCGCGATTTAAATGTTGAAATTCGCGATTGAAATGTTGAAATTCGATTCAAAAACGAAATTCGCGTTTTCGCGGAAAAACCCCAGAATTCGCGCAAAAATTCGCGTTGTCGCATTTGCGAGTTTTGCTTGTCCCTATCCATGATTAATTCATTGATGAAGTCACTTGATGGTGGAGACACGTCACGAAGACACGTCATGTCATGAAATGACAGATAAAGTCAGTTAGTCTTTATTCTTCACCCTCAAGATTAGTTTGCTGCAACTCTTACTCCATTCTCTTTTCAGCTAACTGCTTTAGCTCTTTCATAATTCCTTATTTTTATATCCTCTCATAATTAGTTTCATGTATTCCTTCCTTAGTCTTTCTTGTTAATTCTTTCAATTTGTTTATCCCTCCTTAATGGAATGCATTGAGATTGTGAAATGAAAAAAATATTGTCTAGTAGTGTACTGCTGGGGAATTTCATTATTTTTTACATATGAATCTGAGACTGCATTAAAATATGAAGGATTAATCTATGTAGTTTAATAAATTGTAAATTATGTGTTCCATTCACTTCTTTTCGTAGCACCAGAGATTCCAAAAGTCAACATCACAAACATTTGTTCACCATCCCCTTGTGGACCCCATGCCCAGTGCCATCCTATGGGCCTCGATGTGGCTGCCTGTGACTCCTGCATTGATGACCGTCTGTGCCGGCCCGAGTGCTTAGGAAACCATGATTGTCCTTTTGACAGAGCCTGTGTTGGGAGAGCTTGTATCGATCCTTGTCCTGGAACATGTGGCTTCAATGCCAATTGTATGGTCGTGAATCACAGCCCGATTTGCAGCTGTGCTAAGGGATTAGCTGGAAATCCATTTGAGCACTGCTCCGAGCCAACAAGTAAGTAAACCCTTTTATGTCAGGCTGGCCAAGTTTTGGTACAATGAAAAATTATGAGCAATTAAAACAAAATACTTTATTCAGTTAAATGTTTTTTTTTTCGTATCCTCCTACATTTAATGATGAAGATGAAAAATTCTTTTCTCAATTAGCAAAAATTTGTTCTACATCATACGTTTGAATGTTTATGGAAATTTTTCTCCTCTGGTCCTGATTTTTCTATAATTTGTGGTTTATCTAATCCTATTCATAGTGGTCTATGAATTTTTTTCATAATGGTGCCACTCGGCATTACTATGCCATAGTTCATTTTAAGAGTGCTTAGTGATTTTCTTACTTTCGTCCTTGCATTCCCCAAGTTTTCATGTAACTTTCATTACTTTTTCAAGAGTCTGTGGTGCAATTTGGGTAATTTAAATTTTTACTTCGTGTGACATAGTCATTAGGTTATTTGTTTTTGTGGAAAAAAAATCATGATGAAATTTTGTATAATTTAAACCTGTTGATTAATTAATTATTTCATGCATTTTAAACTGTACATTATAACAACAACAATTCACCATGTTTTAGAGTGAATTCTCATGAGTTTCACCATGCATTTCCCATCAGGAATTCATAATAAAATATCAAAATCATGCGTTTTATTCTTAATGTATTTAATATGCATGTATTCAGGTGTGTTTTTTTCTATGCTCATCTTCAAGTTTTGTTTACTTAACCCATTTCTCTGTTTAACAGTTGATGACAAGCAGGAAGGATGTGCATCCACTCATTGTGGAGCCAATGCCTTCTGCCGCCAAAGCCCCAATGGTGCCCTCTCTTGTGAGTGCCACCCTGGATACTTTGGAAACCCATACCTGGTGTGCCATCCTGAGTGTGTTCAGAATTCAGATTGTGTTGCTGTCAAAGCGTGCATTAACAACAAATGCGTAGATCCATGCATGGGTGCCTGTGGAGTCGGAGCCCGTTGTAGTGTTGTGGACCATACGCCTGTCTGTTTCTGTCCTCCCGAGCACTTAGGAAATCCATTTGTGTCTTGTCATCCTCACAAATTCCGTAAGTATCTTTTGGAATTGTTGTCTTCACTTTCACCTTTTAATGCAAACCATATTTCTTGGTTGCTTTATTCTTTCAATCACTGAAATTGAATGTAGAAAGTCCTTTTTAAAAAAGTTATCAGAAGTAAGAATTATATCCATTGTTCTGAGCAATCATGTCCATGTACAGAGCATATTTTGAATTGGTTTCATCAGTGTGAAGAATTGGGGTAATACCTTTTTCAGATGGTGCCTCCTATTTATTCACTTAGGCTCTTGTATTGGATGTTGTTCATTTATCTTTGTCTTGTAAAAAGTTTGAAAGCTAAAGTGATTGATCAGTAATTATACTTGATTTGCAAGAATGTCTTGTGTATATAGGTAGTAGCATGAATTTCTAATTAATTATGACATTACATTCAATTAAGAACAAAGTTTCTCAAACTGCCAGATGTAGTGTCCTTGTTACTTAATATTATTATATACAAAAGTTGTCTTTGGAATAGAGAATCCTGGGTAGTGTAGTGGTTTGCGCAATCGCAAGGCTTATGGTTATATTTCTGGTCCAGGATATCTTTGTCCTGTGGAAATTTACAATCCCAATAACCTTATTGATGACCACTTCTTTTCAAATGGCATCAACATTTATGTATTTGTTTTTATTCCTTTCAGCACCACCCATGCCTTCTATAAAGCCTGAGAATCCATGTGATCCTTCACCCTGTGGACCGAACAGTCGCTGTCTGGCAACAGGAGAGTATGCTATCTGCTCTTGCCTACCAGGCTACCTTGGTGCTCCTCCTCTCTGCAGGCCAGAGTGCCTTGTCAGTTCTGATTGTCGACAGAGTCAAGCTTGCATAAATCGAAAATGTGGAGACCCATGTCCAGGAACTTGTGGAATTGGAGCTCGCTGTATGGTCATCAATCACAACCCCATTTGCAGCTGTCCGGTTGGACATCTGGGTGATCCTTTTGTCAACTGCTACCTTCCAATCAGTAAGTATAACACTCTTAAGCATTTGTAAAGAAATATATAGGCTTTATATATTCTGCATTTTTTAATTTGCAACCCTGAATGGTTTCTACATTCTTGTGTTATTCTAAAGGGTTTACCCATGGCAAACTCATCTTTATACTTGTTTGATCAAAGGGTGGAAGTCAGGGAATTAGTGGTTGGGGTAAAGGATAAAGGTGGTGAAGCTTAGGGAAGTGTTAAGTGGAAGAGGAAAAAATGGACTAAATGTCAAAGTAACTAAAAATTAATCTCAAAGGTGGGACAGGTGTGTGATGTAGAGGTGGGTGAAATATCATTTAAAAATTTCATTTCTACATCCCTGGATTAAGACAATTTCAAATTTTTTATCAAAAATTAATCTTTGTACCTTTGTGCCACTTGTCATTAACATGTAAAACTTAAAAATTAAAATCAGACATGTGGTTAAAAAAAATAAATGATTAGCAAAGACTGGCTTGTTGTCAAATTTATTAAAAGATTTCAAATGTTCTTTTGTTTTTTTACGAAAAATTCTCCCTGTCTATCCCACATAAAAAGTCTATTTCTTTAACAATATCTAGTAGTAAATTCCACAAAGTAAACTAAAACTATTCAAGTTTATATGACAATCTAAGATAACATTCATAATGTTAAGTATGAAATAATTTCCGAAATTGCTGACTCTCAATATTTGATGATAAATTCTTTGGTGGCATGCATGTACATGGGGGCAATTGTAACATTTATTTTATACCTTAGGAACATGTTTAATGTTAATTCTTATTTTTAGCTTCAGAAGGGCAAGATAGAGTGCCAGGCAACCCATGCACTCCATCACCTTGTGGACCCAACTCAGTTTGTCAGGTTAAGCTGGGCCGTCCTGTATGTTCGTGCTCAGCTGGATACATTGGAAGTCCACCATACTGCCGCCCTGAATGTGTTGTCAACTCAGAGTGCCCAGCTAACTTGGCTTGTCTCCGGGAAAAATGTAGAGACCCCTGTGAAGGGACCTGCGGAGCCAATGCCCGATGTGATGTTGTCAACCATGCTGCATTCTGCAGTTGTCTGTCTGGATATGAAGGAGATGCCTTTGTTGGTTGTTCCAAGAAACCTATGGGTAGGCATTCAATTTCAACCTAGTCCTTTTCAACTGCTGTCATCTCTCTTGAGATTTTTCTTATTAACATTTTTACATAAGAGTCTTGAAATGTTTGTGCTATGCAGCTGTTTTTTTTACAATTTTCTCTATCCAGTATTTCATAGCAATCTTTACAATATCTCCCGCAATTATATTTGATTTTTTACTATCAAAGTAGGAGACACTCATTTGACTAGAATGCACCTCAGTAATTTTTTGCTTTCCTCCCCCAATTCCTTCTCCCCTGCCAATTTCTTCCTTTTTATGGCTTGTGCCCTTACACCTCTTACCACGTGCTATCACTGTGGCTCCCAGGATAGTATGCAGATGTAGATTTAGGTGTTATGGCCAGTGACATTCCTCGTGGTGGTATGATGTACTCACAGGGTCTGTCTGGAAAGTAATGAGACTGATTTTTTCCCACTATGCAGAAAAGCCACATGGCAGTGCTGTAGGGGTGGAATGGGTGGAGGGGGGAGGGGATCTCAGCTACGTATTCCCGTTGACCCCATTTACATGAGAGCTATTATAGAGTGCTCATCAAGAAATGAATAAAGTGCCTTTTCTACCTCGATGGCATTTCGAGATGGCGAGTACCATTGAGCAAAACAATGAGTGATTAATTTTTGTATTAAACTCAGGAAATGAGGTAGGTACCAAGAATTAATGGATGAAGGCGATACTTTGTGGAAATTACGGACATTAACTGACATTAACCGAGAAGATTGCTGTGATTCAAAAGGCCTTCAGATAGGTATTTCTGTCCAAGACACAGGTTTACTGCTGGTTTAAATTGTTTTGGGAGGGCAGAGAAGACGTTGAGGATAAATCACACTCCAAACAACCATTAGCCACTCAAAATCAGGCAAATTTAGACTAAGTGTAGGATGTTTTAAACACTGGCCGTTGTTTGAGTGTCACAGTGATAGCAGAAGTGTTGGAACTTTGAAAATCTATTGTACAGGAGAAAAGGGTCCTTGGCATCCGCAAGGAGATTGCCATGACCTGGGTCCTCCACCGCAACAATGCGCTGGATCGCACATCGCTGCTAGTGAGGGAGTTTTTGGCCTAGCACAATGTGACAACGCTTCCCCAGGAACCGCTAAGTCCTGATCTAGCCCCACTGGCAATGGTGGAAACACTGGCAATGATGTATAGATGCTCAAAGGTCCTAATTCAAAAATTATTAAACCTATGTAGCCAAAAGTTCAATACATTTTTCCCCCGGATTTTGTCTCATTACTTTCTGGGCAGACCCTGTATAATGTATCATCAAGGTTCTTATAATTACATTTTCTCTACATTTACATTGGGATTAAACAGGAAAAAATAAACGGTGATTTGAGTATATACAAAATTAGGTCTGCATTAACCTACCTATCCTGCATTTAATTCAATTTACATCTCAGAAACACTGAGGCTCTTAGTGGCCAAAATTCAACTCAGGTGGGATTCAAACCCACAACCTCGATGTTGGAAGACAAGGAACCTGCCTTCAATTAGAACATTTCAATCTGTGCGATAATTAAACATTCTCTATGAATCAAAAGGTACTGCTGTAATTTGTGATCCATCTCTCTCTCCTTGGGATAGTGATGTGCTAGTGGTGGAGTGACTGCATTTAGTGACACACTTTCAATGAAGAGGGCAGTGTTTACTTTATCTCATTCATATTTTACAAGCAGTGCTATCAGGCTATCATATGAGAGAGTGCATTTAGAAGTGGGAGGAAACAGTTTTACCTTAACGTAGGTTTGGTTTATGTATTAGAGTGAAAATAAAGCTCTCCAAAATTTTACACTTTATAGCTGTGGAATACGTAATCTAACCCCATATTTCCCATTGTGTAATTGTTTCTCAATTGCAATGTTACCAACTGTGGTTTTTTTTAGGAAAATAACCCCCTTAGTTGGTGAGAGATACCTGTATATGAGGCTATATTATGATATTTGATGGTGTGAGTGGTCACAAATACTATGATCTCAAGCAAAGGAGATAGTTGTTGAAGGAAATATATATATGTGGCAATGTTGATAGCTTTTTGTTAACCCAGCAGAGCTCCTCTATCATTCAAAGGTAAAATTTGGCTCTCTAAAAGGCTAAAATGTTTTAACATATCATTTGCAGATGTGATACCACCAGTGGTTGTAGATCCATGCAGCCCATCCCCTTGTGGACTCAATGCTCAGTGCCAATCTCGTGGGAATGGTGAAGTGAGATGCATCTGTATACCTCCTTACATTGGAGACCCATACTCTGCTTGTCGACCTGAATGTACTGTGAATGCAGATTGCCCTGCCACTCTGGCATGTCTGTCACAGCATTGTCGTGACCCATGCAGGGGTGTTTGCGGTGCCAACGCAGAGTGTTCTGTTGTGAACCATATCCCTGTTTGTAGCTGTGTTCCAGGTTATGAGGGAAATCCTTTTGACTCCTGTCGGCAAGCCATCGTCACACGTAAGTCATTAAATTTGAATTTTAATGATCGATACTTTAAATGCATGAAAGAGCTCAGAATTCAGATAATGTTGTAAAATTTGATCCAATGCATTTACTTCATATAGGATGATACTGGCTTTGCTGGATTTTGTTATGAGAGTAATGAATAAGTAGTTTCTAACATTAGGTATTACATATTTGAGTCTGTGCCTTTTCTTCTACCTAGTGATAATTTTATTTAGTCCTGTTAATTTTGTGCTCATATGGTGGCTTGTGTTTATAAGACAAATAATATTTGCAGGAGATCTAAAATGAAAATTACAATTCTGAATATTCAATTGATGTACAATATGCCCAATAATTTTCATTGTAGCCCTGAAGAAGCATGTAGAAAAATGCAAAACGTCTGCAATGAGAATAAATAATTTACTAATTAATAGACATATCTCCTGAAAGAAGAAAAAAAAGTAATTACATTCTGAATATCTTGCAAAGTAATACATTCATACCTATCAAATAGATTATTTAGTACTTTGAAATATTAGCGGTCAATTCTGTATAAATATTTTTTTAAATCCTTTTTTTGGCAATGACTTAAATAGACCATTAAAAATAATATCTTTCAATGCTGTAGATGCCTTGTGATAAATGCTTACATGTGTGATCAGGAGGTGATTGACTCAGGCTAGTTCAAAAGTGGTAAAAAGTTTTTTGTCTTTTTTTTACTATGAAAAATGTAATTATGTTCCTAGCAACTTGCCTTTTTGATTTCTAGCATAAATAAAATGATAATTTTCAATATCTGTGGCAAGAAATGCCTAAATCAGTGTTGTGTTATAAAAATTGTCTTATGAAACAGCAAAAAATGATGGTTCTGTTTTTTTTTAATGATAGTCTTCTTGGCTGTTTCTATTCATTCCCAAGTTCCAAGAACTCTTTCTCTGGGGCAATATAAAGACATGAATCTTATCCTGTAATTTGTTTTTTTTCAGCGATGCCACCGCAGAACCCATGTGAGCCGTCCCCTTGCGGTCCTAACTCCATCTGCCGGGTGTCTCAAGGGCACGCTGTTTGTTCTTGCCGCCCTGGTCACATTGGAACTCCACCAGGATGCCGTCCTGAGTGTGTCGTCAGTTCTGAATGTTCACGTGACCTGGCTTGCATAAATCAGAAATGTTCAGATCCCTGCCCTGGCACTTGTGGTATCGATGCCTTATGCCGTGTCGTGAACCACAATCCCATCTGCAGCTGTCCACCAAAAACAGTTGGTGATCCATTCTCCAGATGTTTCCCAGAACGTGAGTGTGAAGTACTATTTCACTTGTACTCCAATTACAGTACTAGCTTCTTACCACAGAAAACAGTCCATTACAAGAGTAGGAGGTAGTTAAAGTTGACCAGTTGGCGGTAACCATGATGACTTTTTCTAATTTTCCATGGTTATTTATCAACAATAGTTGTTTTCTGCCATCTGAATGCATGTTGGTATCATCAGCAGTATAATCAATCGCTATCATCTCCATGTGGTGAGAGAAGGTGCTGAGAAACAACATCAGTGCACATTAGAGGAAGAAAATGCATTGAAAGTGATGGTAATTGACGATAGTTGCAGAAGTGAATAGAATTCATGAGTGATTTATTCTACTGTTAAGAGCTAGTGGTATCCCTCGATGAAGGTAGTTTGAGCTAGATATATATTTCCTTAGCCATAATGGAGACAATATTCGAATTTTACTTTTAAATTTCAGTATCTGTAAGAAGTATGAAGTAAACATTCTGATATTATTGGTGCAAAAATATAGTTAGATAGGTATATATGACAAAAATTCTCAGTAGTTAAATAAATATGTCTGCATATGTCTCTAACTTGTCTCATTTTTTCGTGGCGTATAAGTGATAAGGCCTTCATAACAGAAGTTTTTTTGTGATTCTGTAAAAATTACTGCGGTGAGCAATTGATTAATTTAAAAAAATAGATGTGAAAACATCCAAACTACACAGTTAGTTTTTTTACGAAATCTAGGTGCTCTAAATTCCTAATTTTTTCCTCTGAATTGCACAGCCATAATATTTCCCATATAAAACAGCTTATTATTTTAGGCAAATCGCTCAAATAGTACATAGTTCAGCAAGGGGTTAATATTGTGATGTCATTGGAAAGATGAGTTTTTTCTTTAAAATGAGGTCAAATTTGTCAACTTATGGGTGAAGTGATATCTCTCTCAAACTACATTAACACGAATTCATGTTACACGATTTTTGCTATGACACTATGAGCCATTTGTGAATGTGTTCGCATAGCATGACCAAATTCCCCATTTTAACACGATTGCTTGAGTTAACATTTATGATTGGGTAAGCCCCAAATACAATTCCCTCTAGTTTTAAGTACTGTAAAACCAGCATGTAACACTAAAACGACTCTAAGTTAACTTATTGAATTAGTTTTAACTCATTAGATCTATAAATTCTTTCATTATATGAGGGATTGGCACAGTCGTAAAAATGGAAGGTGGCATTGCAAATCCTTAAAACAAAATTTGGTAAATCTTTGCTTCCGTTAAACTAGCAAGACATTTTTTTCAGAATACATAGGATAGGGATGATAGTGACAATGGCACCACGGGATATAAAAATGATTGCACATTTCGGAAATTCAAGGAGCATACCCAGGGGACCGGTAGCTTTAGAGAGAATGGCATTTTAAAATTACCATTTTCGCAATGTTTTTGTAAGATTTTGATGCTATATTTGGAGGTTTTCTGAAGACCTGGCATAGGGATACTAACTAATTTCACATCTAAAATATGCCCTAATCCCACCCCCTCAACAAGGCTGCAGAGTAAACAGGCCTTAAGACGTCGGGAGAGCACGGCAGGTTTTTTCCAAATCCTCAGAGCTATTCCCGGCGCAAGAACAAAACGTGTGCAATCAGCCAAAAGTGATGAGCCAAGGAAAAGGCATATCTATAAAACTAATTCGTTGGAGAAGAAAATTAAAGTGATTGAGTGCATTGAACGAAGAGAGGTATTAAAGATAGCACTGCTAAGCTATTTTGCTCCTCATTTGCTTTTTCATCTGCACTTACGAGTACTTGCTTGCCCTGATGCAATTGTAGTATGTCTTTTGTTACCCTTGTTAGCATCTGCACCGATCTAAATTTTTATATTGCCGAATAATAATCTCCATACATTATATTTCTGGTTGATATATTCGGGTGTATTAATTCAAAGTGTGTTATTTATTATTTTAGCCTGGAATGTTGGTACATATTTGAAAGAAACATCTTTGTATGAAACTTGTGCTGCATGATGCTCATGAAAGAGATGTCTTTGCTTTCCATGTACTACCTGTCTTAGCTCTCTGAAACAATGTTACCAACAATTTAACTTTGCAGCTCCTGAAGAAAAAACGCCTATAAACCCATGTATACCATCTCCATGTGGGCCCAACTCCATCTGCCAGTTGAAGGAAAACCATGCTGTCTGCTCCTGTTCTCCGGGAATGCTTGGTTTACCTCCAGGATGCAGACCTGAATGCGTCATCAACACTGACTGCCCCAATCACCTTGCCTGTGTGCAAGCCAAATGTACAGATCCTTGCAAGGGATCATGTGGCTTCAATGCCCAGTGTACTGTTCACAATCACCAACCAGTTTGCTCATGCCACTCTGGTTTTGAAGGGGATCCATTCTCAGGATGCAGCCTAGTTCGTGAGTACCTTGTTCTTCATTTTGTTCACTGTTTTAAATTTCATGGTGTATGTCCTGTTGTATGAATGAAATATTTTCAGCAAAATTGGAATGATGAAACCAAAGTTAATAATCTGAGTTTGAAGTTACCATTATGTAATTTGCATTAGCCTTAAGGAGTCCGGGGATCAGAGATATCTTGAAAATGGTGACAAGCAAACAAGTTTTGAAATTCCCCTTTTTTATATTTGTGCAATCAAATACTCTGGCAATGACATTTCAAGAACTCTCTTCTCATTTCTATTATCTTTTGAGTTTTTCTTTTTGTGTGTTCACACACATTTTTACCTTAAGTTATTTGAGTTTTTACTGCCTTACAAGTGTGATGCATCATGGGGCATATTTTAATTGATTCCTAGATTTTCAATGCCATTAAGTAATATTAAAATGAGATAATGGATCTGTTTTAAATTTAATCATACATTGTGTGTACATATTGGCTCCTCAACTTGCTGATCAGGCACCATTTTATGCCAATGGTGTAATCTTATGTATGAATACATTGTTCGGGGAAAAAAATTTTCATTCAGTGATGAAGAAGCCATGTTTGAAAATGCTTTCAGTGGTAGTTTTTCATGGTTATTTATTACTATAAATGGTGATCTTCAATGAAGAGGCTCACATTTTATTTGCAGTCATATCCATTGATGGACTCAACAACTGGTAGGTATTCGATGGAAAGATCTTCAACCATGTTTCGTGATTGGAGCTTGAACCTGGATTGCATTTTTTTTATATCCTTGACCCTGTCATTTCATTGGTCCTGATGCTTCCATAATATGTTGAATCTTTTACTAAAATTCTTGGATTGCTATAGCTGTGCTATAACTCTGCAATGTTGCCTACTGTATAAACTTGAAATTTAAAAGTGTTATATTACCAAATGTCTTTATGCCATGCTTGGTACCCTGAGTCTAGGAGTAGTAATTTAAAGTAATGGTAATGTTTTCAGTTCAGTTTGTGTGAAGATATAGGTAAGTTATTAGGTGTAACTTTGTGAAATATACCACATTCTTCAGAAATAGAGCCGCTTTGTTAAATGTCGCTCTGTTTTACGAACAACTGACCATGGTTTCAACAAATTGTCGTGAGGATGAAACAAAGTGTCAAAACCATGGTGAGTTTTAATGAGATAGAGTGAAATTTTACTAAGTGATTCTATTCAAGATGAGTGGGATGTTGGGAGATAATGCTGGGAGTGTGCTGCGTACAATGCCATCTCTGGTGGTTCAAAATACTCATGAAATGTGGTTTTGTCAACATGGCCACAGATCACATCAAGGAGGAACCTCTGCAACCATGCAACCCATCCCCCTGTGGGGCTAATGCCATTTGCACCGAGAGGAACGGTGCAGGCTCCTGCAAATGTTTGCCCGAGTACTTTGGTGACCCGTACACAGGTTGTAGGCCAGAGTGCTCAATGAACTCTGATTGCGATCGATCAAAGGCATGCGTGAGGAACAAGTGCGTCGATCCATGCAGGGGCACGTGTGGCCTCAATGCAGAATGTCGAGTCATTAATCACGCACCTTCTTGCTCCTGTCTCAAGGGATATGTGGGGAATCCTCTCTCTGGCTGTCACATCATTCCTGCCAGTAAGGCTTTTTCTTCATCCGTCTGTCTTCTATTGTACCTGTATTTTCTAAATCCTCTTGCATGATATATTCTCCCTCCTGAAATTGGGTGATTTTCTTTATCCTGAGCTAAGGAAACTATTGACATACACATTGTCACACCCTGTATAATGTTCTCTTGTGTTTACTGTAGTTTGAGGAGGAGTTTTCTCCAGTCATAATAGTTATAGACCATTTTGAATTTTATTTTGAAACGTTAAGCCTTTGTAAGAAGCGTGAGGTAAACATGTCAATATTATTGATGCAAAAAATTTGCTCTCATAACTGAACTTCTCAATAGTTAATTAAATATACACACATGATGCTTTAGCTTGACTTGTTTCATTCTGTATACTGAAAATGCCTTTACAACTGAAGGTTTTTTATGAGTTTATGAAAGTATAATAGTGAGTAATAAGTTAATGTTTTAATAGTTGAGAAATCATAAAAACCTTTACCACCTTTACATTTCTGACACAATATGTATGTGCATCAAAACTTGCTCAATTTAATACTAATATCTCTTGGGAGTGCTTAACCATACCATATCACTTGGAAAATGGCTTATTTTTTTCTGCAAATATATCAGAAAGTAGTCCAATAAATGGTGGATATTTTTATATCATTTTAAATATATTTAGGATCGTAAGATAGGAAGTAAGATAGGATGGAAGAGAGTAAAGTATGATAGGTCTGAATGATTTCATTGAACCCTAACGAGGTCCCTATTGAGCTCATAAAGTTGAAAATTTGTTTCCATTGAGTGTGTATTGCTATTTCCTTGGCACCCATTAAAAAAATCACTTGCAGTTTCAATTTTTCCTGGCCATGCATTTATGAAACCAAAAAAGTAACTATGAGGCATTTTAAATTGTTATCATAAAGTTGAAACAATACTTCTCTCAATTGAAATCACAAATGGCTTATCAAAAATTGCTTCATGAATGTTTGGCCTTTTTCTATCTCACGGTGTTCGCATGTGAAGTTTCTGATTTCAAACAAACACTATGGAATTGTTTTTCATTGCATGCTCTTTCATATTATGAAGTAAATATCAGATCTGTTCCAAAAAAATGACCAATGCATCTGATCTGGCAATAACTTTTAGGGTTATTTCAAAACTAACAAATAAAGGTTTATATAAATCTTCCTTGTTTTACCTGTATTTCACTTATCTTGCACTTAAGTGTTTGAAATCTCTTTTCTAAACTTTTTTTCCATAACTTGAGCATGCATGTGTGAACTATAATCTTTTATCGCATTTGAAAAGTATGGAAATGCATGTTTTGGTCAACTTTCTGAATTCTCAGTTCCTGTGGCTCGTCAGGATCCATGCAAGCCATCTCCTTGTGGGCCTTACAGCCATTGCCGAATGGTTAACACTCATGCAGTGTGCTCATGTGAATCAGGGTATATTGGTGCTCCTCCTGCTTGTCGTCCGGAGTGCATTGTGAGTGCAGATTGCTCACAGGACAAAGCTTGTGTTGGGCAAAGATGTCATGACCCTTGCCCTGGTACATGTGGCCACAATGCCAGGTGTCAGGTTGTGAATCACAACCCAATCTGCAGCTGTCCCCCAGGATACACTGGGGACCCTTTCTCACGCTGCCTAGTTGAGAGTAAGAGAATCTTCTTATCCTTCTCTATCTATTTTCTTTTCTTATTTCAAGTGCTCTAACCTTTTTCTGAACAGTTATCTCATCTAACTCACATGTGCTCTTGTACACTGTATCCTCAGCCTCCTCTACCTTTCTGTATCAGATGTGAAATGGAAATTAGGCATCTTTCTGTAAGGATGCTGAGGCATTTGACACAATTAGTGGTGTTTACGAGCTACACAAATTGCACAATGATGAAAACTAATAATGGGAAGTGTGGGTAGATGGGAAGTAGAAAATAAAATTGGTTTCATCCTTGTTTCTATTTTGTGCATATTGTTTTTCAAAATGCAAAATTAAAAAATTCATTTCTTCAACACCAGATGCTGACAAATAGAAAGTGGGTATTGTTTAGCAAAGAAATACCTTTGAAATAGAAATATTTTAGTTGTGTTACTACCAGAGTTCCTGTCAGTGCCTACCTTTGAATATATTTACTGTCAAAGGTGATAATGCTGATTTTGACTGGACATAATCAATATAATTAATTTCCTTTCCAACTCTTGAGGAAAGTAAAAAATTTTGTTTTGTTATAGTACATAGATTGCTTTACGTGAAAAACTGAATACAGTCATTATTACGGTTGTAGATGACCAGTTGTTTCCTTGCCTAATTTCCAGAAATGAACCCAAAAAATTGCTTCCAATGACCTATTGACATATTAATCATCAATTTATTCAGTTTTGACTGAGAGCATCCTTACTGCTACAGTTGATAATGAGATACAGTGTACTAAGTTGCACTATCACAGACACACTGAAACTCTTGTGAACTATTGATCATTTTTACATATTTTTTATAGTCTTTGGCTCTTCCTTTTGCTCTTACTATCTTTTCTTGGATACTTTTCTACTTTTTATGCAAATCTTGACAACTTTTGGGAATCTTTGATTTTCATGTAGAGAGGCCAATCATTGCTATTGTGAATGAGAATCCATGCATTCCATCACCTTGTGGTCCAAACTCGCAGTGCCGTTTGGCTGGAGGTACGGCAGCCTGCTCTTGTCTGCCAAGCTACATTGGTCGACCTCCTAATTGCCGCCCAGAATGCATGATCAATGCCGAGTGTCCTGGAAACAGAGCTTGTCAGAATGAACGGTGTATAGACCCATGCCCCGGTTCTTGTGGTCCTCACGCTACGTGCGTGGTCGTGAAGCACAGTCCAGTGTGCAGGTGTCCTCCCGGATATGAAGGAGACCCATTTGCTGGGTGTTCTCTCGTGCCAAGTAAGATGCCATCATGCTTTAAAGATACCCCATTCATTTGTAACCTTTGGAGAAGTCCTACTTTGTCACAAATGATATTGTAGTAGTAAAACTTGGTGGTAGTCACCTGAAGTATGACGCCAAGGAAGGAATGGTACATGTGGAAGGGATTGGTGCATTTTTGGCAAACCTGAGACAGCGGGAAAGTGTCAGCAGCACCTAACATGGTAATGTTTACTACGAAACAAATGTTATTTAGTGTAACTTTTTGGAATCCCCTCATATTGAAAGGAAGTATGTAGTAACAACTTTGTGAATTCCACGATAGTTTATCATTATTGTACAACTAGTTTCATCCATTAGGGTATCATCAGGTACAAATTGAACAAACATTCTGGCATAATAAGATTTAAAACAATATATACCTGATGATGCAGGATTAGGTGAAACTAGTTTTACAGCAATAATAATGTTGTGGAATTTTACAAAGTTGTTACCACTTTCTTTCAATAGTTACAATCCAAATAAAACTGCAAACAATGCACACCGATAGTTCTTTCAACCTTTCAGAGGGGCTCATTAAAAAAATTTGATTAAGAGTAACAGAGATGGGGATGACAGAAAGAGCATTTTAAGGTTGGTGACAAAGGATTGTGACTGTGGGAAACCTGATGGTTACAGGTGAGCAATTCCTTTGTCTGGAGCTAGTTTGTTGGTCCCTTCCACTGGAAAATGTCTTCTTCAGTTTGTCATCTGCCACCATGCTTCACTACATCTGTAACAGTTATTGTAAATTTATATGTATGAGTGACTAATTGATCATTTATGAATGAAGTGAAACTGGAGTTTGAATGAGTAACCAGATTTGCAGGTCGGCGTTTCAACTGATTGATGCCACATGCCTCTCTTGAATGTTTATTTTATTTTTGTGCCTCCATTTTCTAACCCTTGCAAATGAAATGAAAACCCTCAGAGGTGTGTATTTTGATGGTGGAAACTCCACTTGCAGCGAAACAGCCGGTGGTGGAGGATCTCACCCCATGCAATCCATCTCCATGTGGAGCAAATGCAGTTTGCAAAGAAAGGAACGGGGCTGGCTCTTGCGTTTGCCTTCCTGAGTACTTTGGAGATCCGTATTCAGGCTGTAGGCCAGAGTGTGTCTTGAATACTGACTGCGATAGGACTAGAGCCTGTCTCAATAACAAATGCCGGGATCCATGTCCAGGAGCATGTGGCATAAATGCCATCTGTCAGGTTCTCAACCATGCACCTTCTTGTAGCTGTCTGCCTGGTTACGTGGGGAATCCTTCAAGTTCTTGCCATCTAAGACCTATGCGTAAGATGTCTTGTTTCTTCTCTACTTTAGTCACTTTTGTACTGTCTCAGTTTACATTTTGATTTCTTCCGTAATTACTATTTTTTGAGCATGTAATGGATTTGTCTGTAATATCTATCTTCCATCTTGATTGCTTAGTTGCCACTAGTGTAAAACTATTCTTGTGTGGAAGATTACAAAATATCTCTCAATATGACTCTCTTTTCCCTATTTTATGTTGGACTATATCTTATCTTAATGTTTGGCTCTTTAAAAAGTCTATTTTTGCATGAAATTCTTTTGTAATGATTTTGAATTTTACTTTTTGCATCTTAATCTTGATTTCTCTGTATGATCCCTCACTTTTTTGTAATTTACACTTGCATATTTGTGTTTCTCGCTGCATTTAAATTTCATGTTGTTTGCATGCCTTACTCTTCTTCATTCTATCCTTCTGCCGACCATTCAGAGGACAAGCAGGAGCCGACAGGCAATCCATGTGTGCCATCCCCATGTGGGCCAAACAGTCGTTGTCGTGCCTCAGGAGGCCACGCCGTGTGCTCATGTGACTCGGGCTATGTTGGTACTCCTCCATCCTGCCGTCCAGAATGTGTTGTGAGTGCCGACTGTGCCCAGGACAAGGCTTGTTTGGCACAGAGGTGTCGCGACCCATGTCCAGGCACTTGCGGGCTGAATGCTCGCTGTCAAGTGGTCAATCACAATCCCATATGTAGTTGCAGCCCGGGTCATGTTGGGGATCCTTTCGTTCGCTGCATCCTAGACCAGAGTAAGAAATTTGCTTGTTTTTCTGCGTGTTAGCCGTTCAAATACCTACAATTCAGTAGCCCTTCAACACATCAATCCTGTGCCCTGCTGGGCTTTTGAAAAAGTTCTGATCTCACTGCAATACCAGCCTTATTTGAGAAACCAGATTTATTTATGCAGATTATTGAGGGAAAAAGATCATCATAATAAGTTCTTGAATTTCCCCTTTTTGTAGTTTTGAAATGCCCACTATTAAAATGCATGTACATATATGCATTACCCCATGGGGCACTGCAGGGGCATGCAGCAGGGGATGTTAGAATGCACACCAGTCACGAAAAAGAAGGGTACAGGGAAAGGAATTGGAAGAGGGAGAGAACGAAAAGTGAGAGTCTTTTGATGGATAAGTGTTTCTCAATATTTTTGTGTGTGATCATTTATAGTGCACGGGAAGAAAGAAATCTTCAGAATATCTGTTGGATGGCAAAATTCTCTTCTTTTATCCCTTATTTCTGTACTACACATGTAGTGTGCAGGTAAAATAGTATTCATTATGTTGGGATGAAACCCCTAAGATACAAATTTTTACAGTACCCTTTGCCTAGCATGTAATCTTTGAGTTTCAACCAGCTCTCATTTCAGTATCCCCACATTATTACTTGGTTCTCAAGTTTGAACTTCAACAATAGTACTTCTTTTGGAGAGTTCATTATTTACCGTGGGAAACATGGCCTTATTTTGCAGGGAAAAAACCTGTTTTGAGGAATCGTTGTGAAATAGGTACCAAGAAACGTGCTTTTAAATATAAAAAAAAACATATTTACATCTTGGGGACAAGGAATCTCCTATGGAAAGTTTTGGTTTTCAACTGGAGAATGTGTAAGGGTGTTTTATTACTTTTTATATGCGTATGAGGTAACATTTTTTAAAGAAACTGCAGCATAGGAGCAGAGTTTCACATTATATGGACATTTTCATTGTGAAATCACTTGCATTCATCAATTTTGGGCGTTTCTATTCTCTCAGTCTTGATATACATCTAATTATGTGGTTGCATATTTAAGTCTGGTTTAGCTGGGTATTGACTTCAATTGCCATAAATTGCTCAAGTAAATCAAAATACAAGGGAGCTTGCATACTTTTACACGAGCAAGCTTATTAAGCCTATATCTTTTATCTATTTTCAATATTCTTGCCTCTCTCTTTTGAGTATGGACATACCCCTTGCTTCATTTTGCTCTTGACTGTTCCAAGTTTACATTTTGTAAACCTGAGAGGTATTTTCATAATTAGTTCCTTCAAACTGAGTGACCTTGGAAGCAAACTATTGTTTATACCTTTCACATAATTTTTTTTCCTCTTTTAAATTGGTATTCCATGTTTAATGATACCTTTCATTTCTCTCTTGAACATCTTTACTTTAATCTGTCTCTGGTGTTATACACTGGGTGAATACTTATTCCTTGAATCTCTGTCTGTTCTCTTCAAACCTGTTCACCAATAGAGAAACCTCAAGTGGTCAATACGAATCCATGCATTCCATCACCATGCGGTCCCAATTCTCAGTGCCGTGCCATTGGAAACACTCCTGCATGCTCTTGTCTTGCCAACTATGTTGGTCGTGCACCCAACTGCCGACCTGAGTGTACCATAAATGCCGAATGTCCTAGTAACATGGCTTGCCAAGCTGAGCGATGCAGAGACCCTTGCCCGGGATCCTGTGGAGCCAATGCCAAATGCACTGTGGTCAAACATTCGCCCATGTGCACATGTGTGTCTGGATTCACTGGGGATCCGTTTTCTGGCTGCTCTCTGATTCCACCAAGTAAGGAGGTTATTCAGTTGAGAGAAAGGGCCACTCATTTGAAAGTTATTTTTTTTTTAACCAAACCAAAAGCATTTTTTAACCACTGCTGCATCTCATCTGTCCCAGGTGTTTTTGATCAATAATGTATGAAGCTTAAAAATAGTAGCCAGTTATCCAGATGGAAATCAGAAGCATATTGGAAATTTTCCCCTGAAGATTCAATTTTTTTTATTGTTTCTCTCGGCCAAATTTATAGTCTTTAGCAAGCAAAATGATTAGGCTGCGTTAACATTTAAATGTTTTGACTTTAATCACTTCAGAGTCCAAATTAGACTTTATGTGTATGTGTAGATTGGATAGGTATAAGGTTTTCTTGCATGGATTTCAACACATTGAGCGATTATGCTATTTTACAGTCGAAAGAAAAGTTTGATATTGCCATTAATACAGCCAATACTAGGTAAATATCTACTAGTCATATGTGCTCAATCAGACTTTTTAAAGAAGTTACCCATACTTTGCCAGTTGAGTAGATTGTCACAGGTATTTTCTATAGAATAAGCTGCATACATTTCAGTATGGACTTGAAACTGATTCCCCTTTTTCCCTTAACAGTTTTGAAGACTTGGGAGGGTGGTGAAAATTACTTTCATCATTGGTATTAATCATGTCCAAATTGCTCAGTTTAACGAGTGAGATGTTGGTGAATACTATTGACCTTGATTTTCTTCAAGAATGGCTGCATTTTTTTACTTGTGCAATTACCGAGAACACCTAGTTATTGCATTTACCCTTTGGTCCCTCTCTGGTGACATACTTGGCTAAATATCAGGCACTGGTTGACATATGGCGTACCATATGTATTTTACTCTTTGTCCTTCTATAAGCGTGGAATGTTTTACTTTCCTGCGTAAATAAGTGGAAAAGGATGGTAACTCTGTCGTGTGCTCCATCCAATGCTTTCAAATTTCAAACTCTCCTGAAATGCAGTTGTGTGTGAATATGATGAGGTGACAGCAGGATTTTGAATGAAAAATGCTTTTTCATTAGTCTAGCCTTAGTTGGCCAGTTCTCTCTGAAATTCTGCTTGATATCAATGAAAGTGTTCTCACCCTCGAGAGTCAATGCTTTTTGATGGTCTGTTGCAGCTGTGAGACCCACGGAAGGCCCTATCAATCCTTGTAATCCATCTCCATGTGGGTCCAATTCTGTGTGTAGGGAAAGGAATGGGGCTGGTTCTTGTGTATGCCTCCCCGATTACACGGGTGACCCATACACAGGATGCCGACCTGAGTGTGTAATCAACACAGATTGCCCACGAAACCGGGCTTGCCTTAATCAAAAGTGTCGAGACCCATGTCCTGGCACTTGTGGTCTAAATGCGGAATGCCGAGTGGTCAACCATGCACCTTCGTGCTCCTGTCTTCCTGGTTATGTTGGGCAACCTCTTACGGCATGCAAGCTTCCTCAGCCAAGTAAGGAAGCTGTCTATCATTCTTATTTTTACTTTTCTCTTTCATATCATTTTACTTTTTGGTATTCATCAAAACTGTTCCTCACTGTCTGTTCTTACTTTGACTGTTGTGTGAGTGGCCACTTTATGGGTTGCAGGGGGAAGTCTCTGGCAGTAATAATAACTCGTTTATATTTACAAATAGCAGGGTTGCAGCATTTGGGGGGGGGGGGGGGGTTGGAGGATAAAGCCCTACACAAAAGGCTCTTGGGAAGATTAGGGAGTAGGTAAAGAAAACAAAATAATTGAAAGTGTAGATGGGAGATTGTAAAGAAACCAAAGTAATGGGATTTTCATGAACAGAGAAGGTGAGGGAGTGGGATGGCATGAGCTAAAGCAGGTGGAACTATTCAACTCCCTGTGTTAGCAAAGGTCAAAAAAGTGGGATACTAATCTGATCAGTAGTTTATTACACCGCTGTTTTTAAGGCATTAATTATTGTTGCCAATAACTGTGCATCAAAAAAATGACATAGAAATCAAATGTTAGCATATGCAAGTTGTATAATACTGTAACCAGTTTTTATTCTTGGAGAAGCTTAGTAATTTTAAATTGCTGCAATCAGTGCATGTACGAGTGAATAAATAATTTCCCATTCATTCCCCCTTATTTAGTTTTTCTAAAATAAATAAAATTTTAAAAAGTTATTTAACCGCTCAGATTAGGAGACATGTTAGGACAAACAGCTGCCTAAAGTTTGGGAAACGAGAGCTTCATTTGAGAGACTTAAAAAGTCATGCTGTGGCCACCCTCTATTTGCAGTAGCTTTCTCTACAATGCTTCCCCATGCTGTATTATTTAACATAAATCTTAACTCTGTGTCTTTTTACTGTACTTAATACTTTCTTTAAGCTCTATGAACTATTTTGAGTTATAATTAAGACAATTTCTTTTTTTGGACTTATGCACAAACTATTTTGCATTTCTAAGCATGTGTTCACAGGATCTCATTTGATGATACCACCTTGTAAGTATGTGTCACTTTTCTTTTCCAACGACTGTTGTGTGTATCTTGGACCAGATTTCCTTGTTCTCTTTTCAATCTTCTCTTCCTGAAATTCTGTCTTCAGTTGTGCATGAAGAACCAAAGGACCCTTGCCAAGGCTCACCTTGTGGACAGAACGCAAAGTGCAGGATAATCAATGGCCACGCAGTGTGCTCATGCCTGCCAGGCTACATAGGCACTCCTCCTGCTTGCAGACCTGAGTGCGTTGTTAGCACAGACTGTCCTCAGGATAAGGCTTGCCTGAACTTGAAATGTCGCGATCCATGTCCGGGCACATGTGGGAAATATGCTCGCTGTCAAACTGTTAATCACAATCCAATCTGCAGCTGTCCTACGGGACTCATTGGTGATCCATTTGTCAAATGCTATAAGGATGAAAGTAAGCATCTTGTGACACTTTCCTTCACTTCTCTTTACTGTTTCTTGTTACTTAGTTCTTGAACCTCTCTGTTAGTCTTTGAGTCATGGAAATCATTAGCTTGGTTTATGAATTTGGCTTATAAAGATTCATTTCTGTCAAGCCTCTTTTCAATGACTAGCCTCACTTTTTGTGAGCTATGTTGAATACCTTCTTTACTTTCATAGTATTTTATTACTTTAGAATTCTTGATCATAATCTTTCTTTAAGAAGAGTTTACCAATTGAATTTAAATTAATCTAAATCTTTTAGACTTTCTAGTGTATCATTTTAATTATTTTTTCTTGAACATGTATTGTATAAACTGGGAGCAAAGCATTCTTCCCTTGGTCTGTCCTTTAAAGATATTTCTTTCAAACCTACCTGCTGTGTGTGTGTTAGCATTTCATCCTAGTTTTGTCCTGTCAGAATTTCTTACTTGACTTCTAGATTATCATGCTTTTAAAACTTGTAGTTGAATTTAAAGTTTTAGTTCACTTGGGTTTAAAACGTGGGTAGTGAAGCCTTCAACTTTTGCTTGGGCATTTTTCAACAAGATATTTATTTTCTCGAAAATGCATATAATGTAGGTAATTGTTTTATATTTTTTTTCTGGAGCAAAATTAATAAAAATACAGTGAGGCAGGTCACCACATTGTTGGATTGTATATGCATCTCCTCTGTTTTATAGTAGTATTTTCATATTTACTTTGAGCTGTGAATGTAAGTATACACAATTTAGTTTCTTCTCATTTAAAATTCCAGTAAATGAGGCATCCACTATGGCCCTTTTTGCTGCTACTTTTTAAAGGCAAATCATATTTTTTATTGTCATTAACGGGACTCTCTAACGAGGAGACATCGCGTGACTTATGTTTGGGATCCAAACGGGGCAATTATTTTCTGAAACTATAGAGAGAATTTAGGAAAAGTGTCACGGCTTTCTTCCACATAGGCCCGGGTTCAAGAGAAATGCGCTATTAAAGAATCTTCCTCCGTATGAATCCTTTACAATTCACACCTCCCCCAACAGAGGTTGTAGCGCAGTGGATTGAGGCGATGAGCAGGTTATCCTCATATGGTGGCTGGGGGTTTGATCCCAGGTTGTGGCATTTATTTTTCTTTCGAATATTTTACGGAATTACTGTAAATTTCACACTCCCATACATCTATGGCAGCAGTATCAAATTTTTTAATTTTCAAGCTATTTGCTGGATTTTCAATCAATCCCCTTGGGAGACTTTCGAAGCTAATTTTGGGATTCTTGTTCAGCCGAAAAGAGGCTACACATGCTGACAGACCTAATATGTTTAGATTTTGAAAATACAAGGATACTTCCATGAATAGGATGGGCTTCGATTGGTTGTGGGTCTTTCTCAAGGCCGTAAACAATGAACAGATAATTAATTTTTAATATACAACGATGCACTCACTTAAAATTTCACAGGAGCCACGCTCGAGTAATGACATTTGTCATCCGAAAGTATGCAATTCTACGCCATGAATGAAAAGTTAAATTCCTTCAATTGAAATAAACATGAAGTGAGAAAATAAATAGTGTTATCATTACTTGATATTTTTTTGTGCTGGAATATCTTCCTCTCCCCCACGATACAGGCTTCGCTTCAATATAATACATATGTTGCTCCGCAAAAAGGTCACAGCAAACGTTTTTTACATAACCTCAGAAACAGTTACCATTTCTTTTTTACCTATATCATGTTCACTATTGAACAAGAAATAGAAATACAGAAGTCTTTACTCGAGCGTGGCTCCTGGGAAATTTTAAGTGAGTACATCGTTGCTAATTAAAAAGTAATAATCCGTTCATTGTTCACGGCCTTAAGAAAGACCCACAACCAATCGAAGCCCATCCTATTCATGAAAGTATCCTTGTATTTTCAAAATCTATACATATTAGGTCTGTCAGCATGTGAAGCCTCTTTTTGGCTGAACAAGAATCCCGAAATTAGCTTTGAAAGTCTCCCAATGAGATTGATTGAAAATCTAGCAAATAGGCTAAAAATTTTAAAAAAATGTTGCTACTGCCGTAAATGTATGGGAGTGGGCATTTTACAGTAATTCCGTAAAATATTTGAAAGAAAAATAAATGCTGCCACCAGGACTCAAACCCTAGCCACCGCATGAGAATAACCGGCTCAGCGCCTCCACCCACTGGACTACGACCTCTATTGAGAGTGGTGTGAATTGTAAAGTATTTATACGGAGGAAGATTCTT
This sequence comes from Pyrrhosoma nymphula, assembly GCA_963573305.1. Classification (NCBI taxonomy): domain Eukaryota; kingdom Metazoa; phylum Arthropoda; class Insecta; order Odonata; family Coenagrionidae; genus Pyrrhosoma; species Pyrrhosoma nymphula. The sequence goes on from OY754329.1 coordinate 64,713,781, forward strand.
TAATAGCGTATCTCTCTCAAACCCGGGCCTATGTGGAAGAAAGCCGTGACACTTTTCCTGATTCTCTCTATAGTTTCAGAAAATTACTGCCTCGTTTGGATCCCGATCATAAGTCACGCGATGTCTCCTTGTAAGATGTGAATTATTTTCTTTTCTATTTGCCTCTTGTTGCTATTGGCATTATGTGAATTATATTATCTATATTTTGTTAGCTACAACTAACATTCAAGTTAGTCAGAGAGATGCTGCCCTTCCAAAATCAGTTGCTTACATAATTATATGTGTAGCATATAAAGATGCATCTTCTATCCTGTATTGAATGTGGATAGGCTGAGGAACACGCCCCGATTTCCCCAATATGGTGGATGGTATTAATTTATTTGCCCCTTTTGTTATCCTAGTTGTCTTATTTCCCTTCATAAGAAAGTTATTCTCATGGGTGGATTTTATTCACACATTATTTATAGTAAGAAACTTAGAAATGTAAAGTGATGAAAATTTCTGCATCATCATGCACTCCTTAAATGGTAAACATCTAGGTACAATTGTAGCCATAGACACCAGCTAATCAAAAATTTCCCCAAAAATATGTCTGATAAATCCTTGAATCCTTGGGAAGATTTTTTTGCTAACAGACATGAAAACTCTGCTTTCTCCCACTTATTTGTGAAATATCTCTTGCGTGAACCCATAGTTCAGCCTCCGAAAGAAGTGGGAGACCCATGCGTTCCATCGCCATGTGGTCCACACTCTCAGTGCAGAGCGATTGGATCTCAGCCTGCTTGTTCTTGCCTTCCGAATCGTGTGGGACGTCCACCAAACTGCCGCCCCGAGTGCATGATAAATGCAGAATGTCCGAGCAACTTAGCGTGCCGTGCTGAACGTTGTAGCAACCCTTGTCCGGGTAGCTGCGGACGTCTTGCACAGTGTGTTGTTGTGAAGCATTCTCCTGTGTGTACATGCCCTCAGGGTTACACTGGTGATCCATTCTCCTTCTGCTCACCTGCCCCTCCTCCAAGTAAGCCTAAGTGATTTCTTAAGTAGTCATTCTAGTCTCTGTTCTTTTTTTCACCTTGAACAACTGTTGTATGTATGTGCATGATAATCATTCTCAGTAACTACTACTGTTCATTTTTTAATATCAGAATAATAAATTGACTTACCTATTTTCCTTATCAAAATTTCACACTTTTTAAATTCTCACTCATACATATACTTAAAATGAGTTTAACTCTGAACTGGCATATTCTTGTCTACTTTACTACTGTTAAAAATCTAACTTAAACATTTTTCTTTCAACTTTAATTTTTTGCATTTATGCAAGGATAACACAAGTGTTCTTTTTTATCTTAATCACTCACTGTTTTCAGCACTAATACCATCTGACAACTTAAAACCTTGTAAACCATCACCTTGTGGAGCAAATGCCGTGTGTAGGGAAAGAAATGGTGCTGGAGCTTGCTCTTGCCTACCCGATTATGTTGGTGACCCTTATGCTGGCTGTCGTCCACAGTGTGTCATAAATACAGACTGTCCTAGAGGCAGGGCATGCCTTTCTAACAAGTGCACAGATCCATGTCCGGGAACATGTGCAATCAATGCACAATGCGTGGTTGCACAGCATTCCCCTAACTGCGAATGCTTACCTCGATATACGGGTGATCCATTCAGACTATGTACACCCATCACAACAAGTAAGATATATTTTTATACCATTACATGACTACATTTTGCTTGTATTACTTCACACTGAAAATGTTTACATTTGCGTTGCTTAATATTTTCAACATTCAGTGTTTTGTCCATTGCAATGGTCTTTTTGAAGAGTGAAACAAGTGTACAACAATACAACATGTTTTTAATCCATACAGCACCAGTTGCGGAAATTGTAGACCCATGCCATCAGTCACCATGTGGTCCATACAGTATATGCCGCAATATCATTGGCAGAGCTGTGTGCTCATGTCAGCCTGGTTGCATAGGTAGTCCACCAACATGTAGACCTGAGTGTCTGTTGGGTACGGATTGCCCCCAGAACAGGGCATGCATTGGGCAAAGATGCATGGACCCTTGCCCAGGCACCTGCGGTATCAAGGCCCGTTGTACAGTTGTGAACCACAAACCTCTTTGTTCTTGCTTACCAGGTTACACAGGGGATGCTTTCAAGCGCTGCTTTCCACTGATTATCAGTAAGACATCTTTTATACAATCTTTGTATATAGTTGAACATGTGAAAATCTTGAATCTGTTTCCTGTAGCATTTTGATCTTATGTATTTCCAGTCAATGTTCATTTCATTTCTGCCTTTAGAAACATGTTAGCTTTGCATGCTTGAGAATACAAACTTCTCAATACTGTTACTCTTTCATTTTTCTTTGCCTCACATTTTCACTAGAATTTCTCTCTAGTTAATAAGCACTGTAATGATCTTTATGTTACACTGCACTTGGTCTTCCTGTTGTCTTACCTTACTCTATTCTGTACTACACCACTCATCACTCCAGCCACTGAAAGGCCGAAGAATCCATGTGAACCAAATCCGTGTGGACCGAATTCAGAGTGCAGGTTGATCGATGGGCGGCCTGCGTGTACCTGTCAGGCCAATTTCATGGGAACAGCACCAAACTGCCGCCCTGAATGCGTTAAGAACACTGATTGCCCCAATAACCGTGCTTGCTTACAAATGAAATGCAGAGACCCCTGCACTGGTCGTTGTGGAACAAATGCCCAGTGTGCGGTGGTCAACCACCTACCAAAGTGTGCGTGTTCTGCAGGTTTCATAGGAAACCCAATGCAACACTGTACAAATGCTGTTACATGTAAGGGCTTTTGTTTATAACAATATAGCATATATGTAATATAATTTTATGATGTAGTGTAAAACTAAATGCTTAGAATACATATAATCTGTAACCAAATAATTATATTAACCATACATCTTCATTATTTGTACATATGAGAGTTTGTTCATCTTTGTTGTGATGACTTAATTGTTTGTTCTTAATGGGTTAAACATTATATCACACAATTTTTTTAAGCTTTCAGGAACATTCTTGGAGGAAAAGATGAAGCAGTGAATGTCCTCATTTTATAGCTGCTCTTCAACATTTCTTTTCCCCCTCTGTTTACAGCTACTGAAAGAACACCAGTTGTGGTAAGTGATCCATGCTTCCCAGATCCTTGTGGGAAAAATGCTGAGTGCAGAGTACAGAATGGAGCAGGAGCCTGCACTTGCCGACCAGGTTATGAAGGGGACCCGTATACTGGCTGCCGACGTGAATGTGAGACCAACAATGATTGTCCCTCGACTAAAGCTTGCATCATGAACAAGTGTGCCGATCCATGCCCTGGGACCTGCGGTTCTGAAGCGATTTGCAGCGTTATCAAGCACGTTCCTACTTGCATTTGCCCTCCGGGTATGACTGGTGATCCATTCTTCCAGTGCCGTCAAATTCCACCAACACGTGAGTTTGAATTCTTTTTCCAAGGATAGCTCTTGATTTGTGCAAATCACCATTTTTCATCTGAACTAATTTCAAGTATTCGTTTAAAATATTTCATAATTCAATGTCACGTCTCATTCTGTTCACCAATCACCTGAGAAATCTATTTTTGTTTTAACTCTCCATTGCTTTTTCATAGCATTTTTCTTGTTTCTCTGTGAAATTCTGAAGATCCCAATGACATCTAAACCTCTGAGCAGTTTTGATGAGAATGGGAATTGATGGCTATTACCCCACAGGTGTTAAATAGCATTTTGTTTATTATCATATATGTATTTGCTTGAACTTGGAATTTTATCTGCTTATTAGCTCTGTCTATGGCAACCATTGACACTTCATGATGGTTTTCCATAATAAATACTTGAGTCTCTGGTACCAATTTTTTTCTTGGATTATTTTAATACAATGTGTTTCGACGTAACAGTGTCATCATCAGGTATGAAGTATATAATGGTACCATCAGTTGACAATAACTAGTGGTGATGCAGTTTGGTTAAAACATATTGTATTAAAACATTATAAGTGAGGAATTACCACAGACTAATTACCTTATTACTGTGGATAATTTCTGCTACATCTTCCCTGAAACCTTCAATATCATGGACCTCCATCCTGATCAAATTCAATGCTCCTGGTATTTTCATTCATTATAAATTATATGTATATCATTTACAGACTAGATTTTTTACCTGCTCTTCCATTCCTGTAGCACTGGTACCAAGGGAACCTTGCCGTCCATCTCCCTGTGGCCCCAACAGCCAATGTCGCGTTGTGAATGAACAGGCAGTGTGCTCATGTCTTCAGAATTACATTGGAACACCTCCAAATTGTCGCCCTGAATGCATTGTGAGCTCTGAGTGTCCCGCAGATAAGGCGTGTATCAATCAGAAGTGTGGCGATCCATGCCAGAGTACATGTGGAATTGGAGCCAAGTGCTCTGTGAGGAATCACAGCCCCATATGTGCCTGCCCAGCTAGATTCACTGGGGATCCATTCAACCGTTGCACACCAATACGTAAGTATCCATGAATGGATAATCTTAGTAATCTTTTATTCTACTATGCTCTCTCTGCGTTACTGATAGATCTTTAGTCTCCAGGAAAATTCTAACCAAATTAATATGCTGTATTGAAATCAGAGTAACTTTAATCCTTAGACACTCATAGTGCCATTGTATGAAGACCTACCAAAGTTTTTGCTGAAACTTGTTTTATACAAGTAAATATTGCTTTTTCTTGTGTAAAATATTTTATTCAGATGGCAATTTGTTGTAAGTATCCTGAAAGAAATTGCACATTCTATCTGAAACAGTGGACTCTAAAAAATATTTGAGAAAAAAAAAGAGTTTAAAATTTTCAAAAAGCAGGTGTAAGCTTTCCAAGAGTGAGAAAGGCAAATCCCATGGGAGTGATAGGTTAATATTCTTGGAGCATATATTGAGGCTGAAATAATGTGAAACATGATACCTGTCTTAAGTAAATTGACTCCACCCTAACCCAATGAAAATAAAGTGCCTTGATGACCCTTTTGCTTATCACTTATGCACCTTTAGCCGTAATCGTCGAACCAGCACCAACAGAGCGCCCTCCCTCATGCATACCTTCACCATGCGGACCAAACTCAGAGTGCCGAATGTTGGGTGGAGTACCTGCATGTTCCTGCTTGCCAAATTACATTGGAACCCCTCCATCATGCCGACCAGAGTGTGTACTCAATGCAGACTGTCCAAGCCAACTGGCGTGCATCAAGAATCGTTGTGATGACCCGTGCCCTGGATCTTGTGGGGCCGATGCCAGCTGCCGTGTGATCAACCACACTCCTGTGTGCACATGTGAGCCAGGATACAGGGGAGACCCATTCATTCTGTGTACACCAATACCAAAAAGTAAGTACTTCAGGATAATAATGATCTGATAATGTGTGCAGGGTTGTTACAAGGCTGGAAATCCTGGTAAAGTTGAGGAAATTGAAAATTGGCCTGGAAAACCTGGAAAAGTCATGAGAAATTAGCCTGGAAATTTGCTTTCCCCTGTCAAAATTGGTACAGTTGGTACAGAAATTCTAGTACAGCACCGGCCTTGGTGGCGGCATGGTAAAATCCTTGCCTGCTAACCCCAAGGTCGCAGGCCCTTGACGCGAGTCCTGCCTGGGTGGATTTTTCACCTCCCAGGGTATGGTTGTGTGCGCTCATCCATTGTTGATTGTTAAATATTCCGATGCAAATGCCATGAAGTACTGTTTTCAGTGGTCTGCAAGGGCCTAGCCATGTTGAAATGCTGGTTCCCGTCAGATCACCGAAGTACTCTTGTCCCCTGTCTGCAAGTGGCAGGCAAGTTAAATGTGGGATGGGTCAAGAGGTCTAAGTGCCTGGAGGGCTCACCCACCCTAAAAATCAACAGTCAACAAAATGCCATTATTAGATGAGGTCATTGTCTCTTTTAAAATGCCATTATTCAACTGCTTGCAAGAAATGAAAGCGAGAATTATTTCTGATTTGGCTCCGAATGAAACAACCCTCCCTTTCACCTTGCAAAAGCGACATTTTCCAGTGATTCTGGCATATGTGATTACAATCAACAAGTTGCAGGGTCAGTCGTTTGACCACATTGGATTTCAACTCCAAATAGCAGTATTCTCACATGGACAACTTGTTCTCTCTTGCTCGAGAAATTCCCACCAAGTGAAAGTGTTTATCGAGCCCAACCTTCAGTGCCTTGCAGGATTGCCAATCAAAGCAGGGTTATCCTTAATTTTGGTATGTAAAAAGCATTCTGGCTGATTTTTTTCAAAAATCAGCAAATGTCTTGAATTTTTTAAGGAAGCTAGTCGGACACAGTTTAATTGAATTCTAACAGCTGTTATTGCACATCCACTTGGTTTTATAGTGCTTAACTTGTTACATTAGTAATGCATTGTACCCATGGCAAAACTATTGCATGAATTCCACCGTTCTGTTTGTCTGGCAACCCCATCGACTACGCTTTTTTCTGCTTTCTCTCTCTGGTGACGAGAATAGATTGAAAGTTGAATCCATCTGAATAGTACCTACTTATGATTCAGTATAATTTGAAAGATGTAAGATGCCTGCAGTTTCATGATTATGTATTGAAAAATAATGCATTGTTCAGAATATTAATTCAATCCAAATATTGCATTGTGAAGAATAACAAGTTTGGTAGGCCGTTTATGCTTTATATTTCAACTTGAAAATTATGAATATCTGTTAATATATATTTCTATGACTAATACCAAAATACAATACATATTAAGTTGTCCTGAATTTTTACCTCAGGCTGAGAGCAACCTTAACTGATAGTTATGTTGATTTTAATTACCTATATTTACCTTTTAGCTCCAACTCCAGTAGAGGTGGATGATCCATGCTTTCCTTCACCATGTGGGGCAAATGCTATATGTACTGTTCAGGGATCAGCTGCTCACTGTGAATGCTCCTCACGTGAATACATTGGCAATCCCTATGAAGGCTGTCGTCCAGAGTGCGTCCTTGGAACAGACTGTGAAAGGAACAAGGCTTGCGTCAGAAATAAGTGTGTGGACCCATGTCCAGGAACTTGTGGTGTCGATGCACAATGCGATGTTGTCAACCATATACCTGTTTGCTTCTGCCCGGAGGGTTACACAGGAAATCCATTCTCTTACTGTCGGCCAGAGCCTAAAGGTAGGTGTCAATCAGCCTTTCACATGCTCATTTTCCTCTTTCACACTGTTTTATACTGCCTTAATATGTCAAAAATGGCTTAATCCTTGTGAGACTATATGTGCTAATAAGAAAAGCAGAGGAGATGCATGTATGTAAATTATGAAATGGAAATGAAAGTTTTACTAATGGCTCTTAATAAATAAAGAGTCATTGGTCTCATAGATATGTTGTGTGTCTCAGAAAAAAAGTGAACTCCATGGGGAAAAATTCTGGTCTTATCTAATCAGCCTATTAACTTGATTTTACCAGAATCAGCTGGTAGACAATGATATCAAATGGTTACCCCTGTCTAAATGCACAATATGGTAACTGGTTTAAACCAGAACGAGGTAACGCCCTTCAGTTAGGTTTGAAATATGCCTGTCAAAACCTGCCAAAGGTAGCTATCAGTAAATTGAGTTGTTAACTAGTTCAAAGTGATTAAATCAAGTTGAGTATGCTCTTAATGGTTCCAACTAGATTCAGCTAGAATTTTCCTTAGAACTCTAACTTGATGGAAATATTGTATGATTTATGAGAAGGCAAAATTAAATTTTCACTTATTTGTTACTGAAAAGGATAAGTAGGTGAATGCATGGTTTATTCTTCATGGTGCTTTTTATTTTAATCAATGGCATTTGGAATTGTGGTGTGAAATGTCCTTCCTGTTAATGTTTCCTGTTAATTCCTGTTAATGTTAAGCATTAACCTTTAAAAGATGGCATTTAAATTCTCAGTTGTGGTCTTGCTGGCCAGAGTTTTTCTGAGCATTTAAATTCCAATAGTCCCCAAAGTTCCCTTTCATCTAGTGGGACCTGTTTTCTGACGGGAACACAAGTTCCCTTTGTATGTTAAAGGTTAATATGTATTATATTTACAAATCTAGCATGAAATATGTCTCACTTCTTTCAAGTTTTAGCCTAGTAGTTTTTTGGTACCTATAGTGGTAAATTTAGCGTCAACGTCATTTAGTATTATTCTTTTCTTCCATATCCAGACATCCCAATGGATCCAAAAGAGCCATGCAGTCCATCACCTTGTGGTCCAAACAGCCAGTGTCGTACAGTCAATGGTCATGCCGTTTGTTCCTGCATCACTGGCTATATTGGCAGCCCTCCATCTTGTCGACCAGAGTGCATAGTGAGCTCTGAGTGCCCCATTTCCAAGTCTTGTGTCAATCAGAAGTGTGTTGACCCTTGCCTGGGAGTATGTGGAATTGGTGCCAGGTGTGAGGTGATAAACCACAGCCCTATCTGCAGTTGCCGACCAGGACAAACCGGAGACCCATTCAAGAGCTGCTACAACATACCTCCTCGTGAGTAACTCTTATGAGCAATGTTCCTGTGGTTTCTGCGACATCTAGTTGATGGATTCATTCTGATGCTAGGAATTTACTACCATGCTTCAACCTGTTCAGCACACATGCTACCATTCATTCATAAACTCATAGTCAGTTCATTCATCCGTGCACTAATATGGCGGAGTGGCATGATTGTGATTTAATATAGGAATCACATTACATACTTAGTTGCTTAATCTTACTTAATTAGGTAATCTTGCATCTTATCTGGCATTCCTCATGTGACAAAGAGTTTATTGCTTTTAAGTGGCATGCAAATTTTTTCAATCTTTTGAAAAATATTTCTAAAATCCTAAAAATTTGTTATTTTCAAACTCTTGAATTGACATTTTCCGATTAGTTTTCACCTTACACCAGAACCAAAGTTTCTTTCGGTGTCGTATTAAATTAGGGAACTTTCTGCACCCCCTTCGTGATACGTTGTGGTACCCTCCGCAACATTTTGGGGGGGGGGGTCTTGTACCCTTGCCCCATTGTTACCCCACTGTTGATTTAAAAAAAATTAAATGAAATTCATATCATGCACTTTTTTATTCATTCTATCAGCTCCACCGGTTGAACCAGTGGAAAATGAAAACCCTTGTGTGCCTTCTCCTTGCGGTCCAAATTCTGAGTGCCGAATAGTTGGGAAGAGTCCAGCATGTTCCTGCCTCAAGGATCATGTGGGCACGCCCCCCAACTGCCGTCCCGAGTGCGTCATCAATCCAGATTGTCCTCCTTCACTCGTGTGCATGGGCAACAAATGTAAGAATCCATGCCCTGGCTCTTGTGGCTCTGGGGCCGATTGCAGGGTTGTCGGCAATGCTGTCACCTGTTCGTGCTCTGCTGGACACACAGGAGACCCCTTTGTGCAGTGCATACTTGTGAGAGGTGAGTTCATTTTTGATTTTATCAAACCATCTGATTTTCTCTATGAATTGAATCTCTTCCAGGGGAGGAGGTCCAGACCCATTCCAAAATTTTGAATTCATGTATCCAAACTAAGGGCACTAAAGGAGAAAGTTATATGTATTTAACCAATAATGTTGAATTCATTTATTCTTCAGTTTGAAAAACTTTTTGAATATTTATTTTTTTATTTTCAAACAACAAAATGTTTTTTTTTATTCTTTCATAATTTTGCACAGCTAAAATATTTGAATATCGGTGGCTGCACCACAGTCGCAATTGCCTAAATACATATACAAGTATGCTCCTAATTACATATAAAAATCTCCCCCTCCTGAAATGAAATCCTGGGTAGGTCACTGGTCTGCTGCATCGGTTACATGAGCTTTGGTTTCCTCTGTATAAAAAAAAATAAAATCCTGTTCTTAAAGAGCTCTTTTGTTTTATATATTTTGTAGATGAACCAGTGTCTCAGCCATGTGAGCCATCTCCTTGTGGAGCTAATGCTGAATGCAAGCAACGTGGTGAAGCTGGAGCTTGCACTTGTCTTGAAGGCTACTTTGGTAACCCATATGAAGGCTGTCGTCCAGAGTGCGTGCTGTCCTCAGACTGTCAGACACACCTTGCTTGCTCGCGAAACAAGTGCACTGATCCCTGCCCTGGAGTATGTGGTATTCAGGCCCAATGCTCTGTGGTGAACCACATCCCAACATGTACTTGCATTGAAGGCTATATTGGTGATCCGTTCACATCCTGTAGACCAAGACCAATTGAAGGTGGGCACATTTAATATTTTCTGGTAATATTTTCAGTGCTAGGTTTTAAGTTTCAAATTTATTGGTGCAAATAATAATGATTTTATGAGACATTACGCAAAATATACTGTGGTAGTCTTTTTTAAAGTGCAAAAGGATGCAGAAACAAAATCAGGATGCAGTATCAAGGTTTTATACTATTCTGCTTCACAATAAAATGCTTCATAAACAAGCTAAGAGTGAATAAAACATTTAAACCTTACAGGGTATGTCTGGTCCCCTTGGGGCAGGTGATGAAAAGATGTAAGCTTTAAAACATGAAATGATTTCTTTGTTTTTCTCAACCTACACCTTGGTGCAAGTTTATTTTTTTTGCCTTGATGGTGGGCACTGGCTACTGTTGTAAATGAACCAAGATTTTCCTTTGCAATAATAAAATATATATTTATAGCCTGGGACAAGTCATAACTCCAACCTGTTTGAACATTGGCTTCCAGTGCTCCCTTAGGCGTGGATAAAAAAATAACCCTAATGGATCTTTTTTGCAGTGCAAATAAGTCATCAGCCCCCAGAGGCTAGACCCCATCACTCAATACCATTATCCAGAATGAAGGGAAAATGGGCAAATTAGATTGATTGCATTTAGCACTTGAGCATAAATTCCTTCATTATTATGTCTTGTTTATTGAGGATGCATTCTCACTGGAGGAGGTAACTGTATCTCCATTCTTTGACTTTAATGTTTTTCATCAAATGTAGCAATTTAATCAATTTTTTGGTCAAATAATCATCAAATCTAAATAGGAGAACTACATATATGTTAAATCAGTGTGCTTGTTAAACAATCAATAATGGCCTTAATATTTTCTAGCATAGGTAAAATAATACAATTTGCTGAAATAAAATGGAAATGTCACTTTTGTCATGTATGATTCACTAGAATTGTAATTTGAGTTGAAATGAGCTACAGTATCTATAATTCACTTGGTAACATTGCACCATATAAATGTCTGCCAAAATTTCAGCAGGTACTGTTATTTCTCTTTCATTGCTCATTATTAGATGGTTTTATTTCCTTGACATCTCTGTTTTTTAAGCTCACGTTCCTTTGAAATTTGAAAATCGTTTTATTTTTCTTCTCCAGCCACCACAGAAGCAGTTTTGGCTTACCCATGCAATCCATCACCGTGTGGTCCTAACAGCCAATGTAGAGAGGTTAATGGCCAGGCAGTGTGTTCATGTCAACCAACGTATGTAGGCAGTCCACCCAATTGCAAACCGGAGTGTGTTGTGAATACCGAGTGTCCACTTAACCAAGCATGCAGTAGCTTCAAATGCCGAGATCCTTGTCCTGGAACATGTGGATTGGGAGCAAGGTGTGAGGTTGTGAACCATAACCCCATTTGTGGTTGTCCAGCTGGATTCACCGGGGATCCATTTGCTAGATGTTACCAGCAGCCAGGTGGGTCTTATATTTCTTCTGCATTAAGCCCTTTAGCAAAAACTGTAAAAACAATTATATTTCTAGTGTGTCACAATTAAATAGAAGGAAAGAACTTAAATTTATTAATTAAAAGGACATAACTTTGTTGACAGAGGTGTGAATGGCAAATTTTCAGAAATGAAAGTAATTTATTTGGGTGACAGTTTATTAATTATGTTTTGGCTGAGAATTATTGTGTAGTACATAATTTGTAATCACAGTAATATTTGACTATTGTGATTGAAACACATACATATGCAGTGGCGTGCACAGGATTTCCTTCTGGGGGGGGGGGGTTCATTAATATTTATGTGCATCATCATAAAATGATATTTAGACTATTATTCACTAAAACAATAATTAAATTAACATTCTCTTTTTGTGAAGACAATTCAACTATACTTTTCAGCCTAATAAACAAAATTCTAAACGCTAGTTCAGGTAAACGAATGAAAAGGAATTCAGGTACCTAAACATATTTGGGGGGGGGGGGGTTTAAACCCTAAACCCTGTACGCCTCTGTACATATTTCGATATAACTTGTAGGACTGAAATCAGTTAGCTATGGTATTTTCCTGGCTTTTCTCTTGTGGAGTGTATTAAATATGGCCCTCTGTGGATAGAGATACATTAATTCTGGCCTTTTCTATTTCCCATGTCAATAGATTGTCTTAATTTTATTCATATGTGGCAATTGATGTTGTTTGGTTTGGTCTTCATTTCATTTTTTTTCTATTCTGTTGCTGTTCATCTCATGTAGACAGTCCCTTAAGTGTATGTAATTAAGTATGCTTTTGTGGTATCCATTATGTAGGATTTTCTCTGAAAACATTGACATGTTTTTAAAAGAGCCCACCGTTTTCACCCTGCACTACCCAGTCATTCTTGACATTGATATGATCATTCATGCATGCACAATTTAGTGCATTTGGCAGAGTGTAGAACCTGATGCCGAATGAAAAGCAGTCCCTCAAATATTTTTCATAGGTTTTGGAAAAATTTAAACCTATTAATTTTTTGTGAACTAAACTCTGGTACCTCTTTGTTAAACATTTTAATCCTGTATAGTATGCAACTCAGAAAATTAAATATATATTGTGTCTCAATTAATTACATTATGAAAAGTATTGCAAATTAATTCAAGCATGGCAAGGAGAGGTATTGCCTCTTGTGAACATGTTGATTATTTACATCATTACTTCAGAGCTTGAATTCAAGTTGATGGATGATATCCTTGGGTTATGAATTCTCAAAAACTGAGGACATATTTTCCACTGAGTATGGTATTGATATGCATTTATCCACTCCAAAAGTGTAAATCATGTAGGCCTGGTTAAATATTTTCACTGTGTGAACACTTAAGTTAATATATTCCCTCATTGATAATGCACTTGTCAACTAACCAAAAGTGTAATATGGTACGCAAAGGCTGAACTATTATAGTTACCATCAAGTTAGAGAAAAGGCTGCCATCTTGCTGTTAATGTTGACTAGACATTATAAAACTGGGCCCTAGTGTTTCGTGACTGATTATTGATTCTTTTGATTAATTTTTCTAATGAATATGACATTTTGTTCTCTGTAGTTGTGGTTCAACCTCCAGCTGAACCAATCAATCCTTGTCAGCCATCACCCTGTGGTCCCAACTCAGAGTGTCGAGCAGTTGGAAACAGCCCTGCATGCTCATGTCGAACGGGATATATTGGCTCTCCACCCAGCTGTCGTCCAGAGTGTGTTGTGAACTCAGAATGTCCATCCAATCAAGCGTGTATTGCCGAGAAATGTCGAGATCCCTGTCCAGGGTCTTGTGGCCTTTATGCTCTGTGTCGAGTGCAGAATCACATCCCCACATGCACATGCGAGCAAGGATACTCTGGTGATCCCTTCACTCAGTGCTCATTGGTAGTTGGTGAGTAAACTTACTGAAGTCCAGCATCTATGCCCCTTCCCTCCTACCTTCTTCCCACATCATTCTAGGAAATGATTTTTTAAATGTATGAAATACTTATGGGACAAAATAAAAATCCCTCATTAATTGCAGCATATTATGTGATAAATTTGAAAGTTCACCCTCAAGTTATGCCTTTTTTTTATGTGGCCTAGAATTTGGATGTGTGTAGGTTACAATGAAGGGATGTAATTGATTACAAGTAAATTGATTACTGGTAACGATGACATTTGACTTACTTTTACTGGTAGTTGTTACTTTTTAAAATTGTAATTTTATGGTTAATCTAGTACCAAAGTAATCATTACTTTTGTGTAATCGTTACTCTCAGGGTATTTTGTAATCGGCACATAATCAGTCAGTAATAAAGTCGATTACTCCAGTTTATGATTGTCTTTGAGTGCGAAAGCAGTTGTTCTCAATGAGTGCTGTGCGAATCAGGGATTTTCAATTAGAATTGAACCGAATCGAATCTCCCAAAAAAATTTCGAATTGAATCGAAACAAATTTTTTTTAAATTTTGGTAGTGAATATAATCAAACTAAAAAAATTCGCTTGTGAATCGAATTCGAATCTAAATGAAATGCAGAAGCTTATGCCAAGTGAAAGTAATAAAGATTTGCACAATATTTCAGGGAATTACTTGAATAAAATTTTCTTTAATGGGCCATTACCACAACTAATTTCGCATATAAAGGTAAATTTCATTATGATACCATTTAAATTTTTGTTTTGGGCGAGGAAAATATCCTCTGAATGGATGGCGTTCTAGTTGGGAATGAGCACCATGTTTGAATGCGTGTAACGATTTGAAGACAAATCTATCAGATTCGAATATTTCGAATCATTCGGTTTCGAAGCATTCCGATTCGCAATTGAATCAAATAAAGCCTGATTCACGTCGATTCGATTTCGAAGCATTTGCACAGCTCTATTCTCAATCATTCATTTTGACAACTTAAGTTGTAATTGTAACAACTTAAGTTGTTAAGTAACAATTGTCGGCCATCACCCCCTTCAGTGCATTCTCAAGCCAGGTCTCCAACAAAAGCATTTTCCACACAATATGGTGCTGCAACGGTGTTGCAGCTTTATCTTTCACGATTTTCAAGAGGTGGGTACATTCTGTTGAGCAAAACAAGATGTATGAGATCAAATCCCATGTGTTAATAATTTGGTGGACTCTTGGGGATAAGGAATATGGGACTTGACCCTGATATGTATATCTTCAAATCCATCATGATAAATTATCTTTTTTTGGAGGAGTGGAAACATAACAATTAGAATTTTTTAAAGAGGGTATTGCTCTTCCAATTTTATGTCGTGGTAATCCCTGAGTTTTCGATTATGCATGGAGTAATTGTAATTGATTGCTTTTTTGGAAAGTAAATTTTACTGTAATTGATTACTTTTTTGCTTACCTAGGTGTAGTTTGCTTTAATGTCTTTTTTTGGTAAAATACCCTACACTGATCAGTGATCAGGGAAAATATTATTGTGAATGAGTGTAAAATTTGATTTAATATTTAAATGCAGTGAATCTATGCTATGGTAGTGGATGGGAGAGACACATGAGAATTTGGTGTAGGTTTTCTGCATTTGAATGATTTAGCAAAATATTTTTACCATAAAAGAGGTCTCTGCATTCAAAAGAATGTTAGCAGTTAGTGTATTCACAATTCTTGTGTTAACAATTCCATTCTCACTCTTAGTCAGTTTTATTTGAAGGGTTAAAATGAGTTACTAGTGGGCACTAAAATAAATATTCATTGTAGTTGTTTGAGTTCCCTTAGGCTTATCATTTTTTCTTGTTTTCCCTCATTCATTCTTATTTTTTGTTTTTCCAAACATTAGTTCAATCTAGGCCTCTTGAAACACCAGATCCCTGCTACCCATCACCTTGTGGTCCCAATGCTGACTGCTCTGGCAATGGCGTTTGTAAGTGCATACATAACTACATGGGGGATCCATATCAGGGATGCAGGCCCGAATGTGTCCTCAACTCTGACTGCCCCAGAAATAAGGCATGCAAAAACCAACGATGTGTTGACCCTTGCCCTGGAACTTGTGGCCAGGGAGCACAGTGTGATGTTGTGAACCACATTTCATCCTGCTCCTGCCCGGCACAAACCACTGGCGACCCATTTGTCTCATGCAGATATGTCGAACCTGTTATTGGTAAGTGGCAATTCAGAGTTTTGTATTCTTCTTTTCAACATAAGTTGGCATCTGGCTCTAAGTATTATCCCTTTAATATCAGGTGTGCCAAATTCAGCTCTGTCAAAAATCATGAGCAAAGAAGTACAAAATAATTTATGCATTAATTTATATATTGTATGTAACTGCCATTATTGAATAATAAAGAGGAAAAAATCATTTCCCATTGAGAAAAACTTGTGGTCCAAAAAGGTTTAACATAACAAATTTAGCAAGTTTGAAAGTCAGAAGCTTCAATTATGAATGTTGTTTATTTTTATCATGAGTGTGAGTTAGACTAGGACCCCTAAACACTATGCTCAAGACCCCAGAGATTGTCACTGCTTATGTGTTTGCTATGAAATAAGAATTTGTCTTACTGCCAGTCATCCTTATTTTTATGGATCTTTGTCAACTACTTAGAGAAATATCTCATCAAGAGACATGTAGATAACTCTAGTATGTACCGAGCTTGACAAGTTTGGTGTTATCCGAAGAAAAAAGGGTGATCTCCAATACATGTCGATGAGAAAAGCAACTATGTTGTGCACCACTTGGTTATTGAAATCTCCTATTATGTACTTACATACTCGAGTTTTATTGCATACCAGTTCTTACTCATGGAAGAATAATCAAGTGATACTTAGAAGGAAAGTATTACACCCACCATAATAGTTCATTCGATCATTTGAAAACCATAGATATGGTTTTTTTTCTGGCATGAATATCATGTGAAGCAGTAGATACTTGTCATAATTTAACTCTCGCATAGTCCCATGGAGAACAGTTGCCATCCAGGGTGATATGAATGCTGGAAAGAAGACTTCTGCAGAGTGGGTTTGATGAGACAGGTCTTTGGGTTCTCTTCCACGTGGGTTCATCATTGTAGATGACATGTTTCACACTTTGTATGAAGTGAGTCACTTAGGGGGTAGGACAAATGCTTAGATGAAGAAATAAATTATAGCCTGTAAAAATCTTGAGGATAATTACTTACCTCGATTTTTAACATATCTTAATCAGTAGATTACCCTAATAATAGTAATATGCAACCTCTTAAAATTCTCTATTTTTATGTATCCTCTCTCTTTCCAGAAACAACAAAGGAACCATGCAGTCCATCGCCATGCGGGCCAAATAGCATTTGTCGTGTAGTGAATGAGCATGCCGTTTGCTCTTGTGTGACTGGCTTCATTGGCAGTCCACCATCTTGTCATCCTGAGTGTGTTTCCAGTGCAGAGTGTCCACTGACTCAGGCATGCCTGAATCAGAAGTGCCGTGATCCATGCCCTGGCACCTGTGGCCAAAATGCACGCTGCCAAGTCGTAAATCACAATCCCATCTGTAGCTGCTCTCCTGGAATGACAGGGGATCCATTTTCTCGTTGTTATGAGCGACCAGGTAAAAAATATTTCCCTTGCAGCAGAGGTCATTTTAAGATAGGCTTTTAGGGACTTCATTTCTGAACAGCAGAATCTTCATTTTAGCCTACTTTCCATATGGTCAACCAAACAGTATTTGCCCAGATAGAAACCAATGGAAAATGTAAGCACACCTTAAAAATGTCAGTTATTGTTGGAAAAAAGTAATTTACCGTATTTTCTGGTAGATAACGCGTGCCTTATGTATACAATTAATATGGAAAAATGGCAGAAATAATAGTGTGCGATATACAATGGAAATCTTGTTTTATTAAAAATAAAACTTAGAAACAAATGGCACAAAATTATTGTGAACATAATACAAAGGGAGAAAGAATTAAAATGGAATAAGTACAGTGGAACCTCGATTTATCATTCCTGCAAGGATCGTTTTCCCGCAACTATCGTTCGCCATTCATAGTCCCATATAGCTCCATATCGGTAACGTTATTTATTCCCGCATACATTGTTCTCCAAAGTATCGTTTTCCCGCAATGATTGTTTGTATATCATGGTCCCACCGCAACATATCCTCTGTACTGTGTTTGAAAAAAATAAAACGAAGAATTTACGTTGTTTTATTTGCACTGCCATCTCTTAAGACTAAAATGTTGGAGATACAGTCACACAATCACGCTGTGCACATTGTAGTCGACTCTGTGACTGTGATAGCGTCGTTCCCAGGGTTAATTTCGTTGCAAGTGGTTCTGTGTGCATTCATCTGTAGTTTTCATTCACTGACTGCTGTCAGTTTTTGTTTGTTTATAAGTTTGATTAAGTTTTTCTTCGGATTATGGCTCATCCAAAGAAAAAAGTACTGTGAGTAAGTGTGATACTTTTGGTTCGCGGTCTTAACTGATAAGGGACTTCCAGCAGGCAAGGATGATGATGCAGCAGTTGTTAATCGTAGAAAAGTCTTGGAGGAAACGGACAGACCGCTGGCCGATAAATTTAAAGGTCTGCGGCAGTACGGTGAGGACTACGGTGAAAGCAAATTCACCTTATGTGTTATTACTGGACACATGCCTGAAAAAAGTCATTTTGTTTTTATTTTCCATGTGATCGCATCTGATAGTGCATACTTCTCCAACTTTCACTTGAATATGAGAAACCTGAAGAATTTTCTGTATTAACTCCTCATTTTAGTGCATATTCTTTGCCTTTTTATCGAAAAATATAGCAGTACGGTGATTACCTCGGAAAATACGGGATCTTTTTGCTTAATTTTCAGAAAGTACGATCAGTTCGAACCCGGATAATTCGAAGCCCAATTTTTTTGGTCCCTTGAATTGAAGCCCAATTTTTTAATGAGCGTTGTCTATGCAATTATCACATCAATGAAATTTTTTGATCGCACGTTATCTAGTAGGTGCGCGTTATCAACCAGAAAATACGGTAGTGGAAATTTTTTGCAAATCTCTGGAAATGCTCTTTTTGGTTTGTTACTTAGTTGTGTACTTGTTTCTATGAAGGTGAATACAGTATTTACGTTGCTAAAAGTGCTGTAACCACTAGTATGATGCAGCAATGGGAGGGGCTGCCATCTTTCAATGTAATAATGATCACATCGTTATTTAAGAGCTCAAATTTTAGATGATGGACAGTTTCATTGGGGTACAAGTTGACAAAAATTCGCAACTTAGAATCTAGAAAATATGATAGATAATTATAGTTTCATGCTATTTTCAATCCTTAGCTCCTTTTCATGTTTTTTTATGACTTACAATCAATACTATTTCACTTGCTTAGTTATTTAAGAGTCCATATTTTAAGGATTAATTCTTTGGAGTATAATTTGATAAAAACTATTAACTTATGTATGGGCAAATATGGTAGTTATCATGGTTTCATGCTATTTTCAATCTTATGTTTCATTTTTTATTTTTGTATGATTATTTTTTGTATTAGCATCGCAATACATTATTACTTGTGGATCTCATGACTTTCTTCCTTTGTCATTTTTCCTCTCATCTGTAGCACCAACACCTGCTCCACCTACTGAGCCTTGCCGTCCATCTCCCTGTGGCCCCAATGCTGAGTGTCACGCCCGAGGGGAAAGCCCGGCTTGCTCATGTTTGCCCGGTTACATTGGCCTCCCTCCCAATTGCCGTCCAGAGTGTGTCATCAACCCAGAGTGCGACAGTCGTATGGCTTGCGTGGCACTCAAGTGCCAAGATCCATGCCCTGGCTCCTGCGGTCTGAATGCTCAGTGCAGAGTGGTGAATCACAATCCGATCTGTGAATGCGAAGCTGGGTTTACGGGTGATCCATTTAGTGGTTGCCAGCGCACACCAGGTAGGCCCTGAGAAGGGGATCCAAGGCTTGTTTTCTTGCTTGCTGCACGATATGTCCTCACATGCAATGCATGTTCTGTGTCTGTTTGTTGAGCACTGCCTGTTGCACGGTCATTGTGTTGCCTTGTTGTTTGTTATTGCACGTGACATCTGGCCAAGGCTTTCCCAGTGCCCTCGCTTTAGCGATCTTGAGATTTAGAAAAACATGAATGCTTTATTTTTGCTGAAGGAGAACTGATGTTCACGTATTACTGAATCAAGGTTATCTGCTCATTCTAGTCTGATAGACTGAAGCTTGTCATGGATATGTCTAGTTTTGTGTAACTTCAGCTCTATTATAAAAGCACAGCCTTGAAACCATTCCCTTTTGGTTCAGGAAAATCCTGTGTAACTGGCTTGTGTGTTCTGATGCATTTCGCTAGCATAAATTATTTAATTGAAATTATGATTATGTCCCATATAAACCTGGCCTGTACTAATTTCAAGTAGTTACCTCTCTATTATCTGACCTATTCTCTCCCTCATAAAGCCTATACAAGAATTGTCACCAATTCCATCATCTAATAATTAGTCGTTTGCCACATTTCAAGTGAATTTTTCTGATGAATGTCATCTGGAATAGAGTCCCATAAGGTATCCATCTACCAATGCATACATTAATTATGCCTTGGTGATATGTTAATCTTCTATGTGATTTCTATGCTTCTCAGAAGTTAAGCCATCTGAGTTCTCATGTTGAAATCAACACATATTATGCAACTTATGCTCATGGTACATAAAAAGAAAAATGAAATCTGTTCTACTTGATAACTTCCTTGTGAATCAATAATTATGTAGTTATTTAATGAGGGAAACAGTTATCATTCCTTTGACTATTTATTGTTTTAATCTCATTGCAAATTAAAATATTTTAAGAATTCCCTTGTAACCATCAACATTAGCAGTTACCTTGAGTCAGTAATCTTAGGACCATTCGGATGTGAGCTGGCATTCAAAATCTTCTCATATTCATGAAAAAGAATACGAGTAATCATATGTTTGATGAGCTGAATAAAACTTCTGGAGTTTCTTGAAAGAATTATGGGAAAGCTTTGGCAAATTTGCATGTCTCTGTGTGTGACGTGTATGCTGAGTTAGGACAGTACGGTAAGTGATGTCCTACCACCGAAGGGAAAAATACTTCTCCACGCACCAATGGAAGCATCAAGGAATCACAATGTGCAAGCTTTGGCAAACTTTGCTGTCCATAGTGTCAACAGTCTCAACATCCAGCAGTTTTATTTTTAATGCCATAGGCTAGCCTAATCAATATTTTTAGGATATTGGCCATGTTACACCACTATGGCAGTAGAATTAATGCTATTAAAGTATGTGGTAGGTTAACTGAGTGATTTATGCTCTATATAGTCTGATTTATGTTCTATATAGTCTAGTTACTATTCATTTATTGATAGCAAGAACTCTCTTTCACGGGAATCTTTGAAAAGATGGTTCAGTATACAAATTTCTGAAGCAAAATTTGGAAGCAGTTATTTGGAACCAGCAAATTAAGCTGTCACTGCATTATTTGGAATATTTCCAGTTGAAGAGAGTTCCTTTTGATTGCAAGATATGAAAAATTCATGTCCTGAAATGGTGTTAAATCATTATGGACAGTGATTAGGCAAATAGTTATATCTGCTGAGCAGTGTGTGTTCATTTCTTACTCATCACTTGACATTTTCTTAGTGATAATTCTCGGAAAGTCTCATGCTGCTCGCATTATAGCTAAAGCCTGCCAATCTGTTAAGGTTCTTTCAATCATAAATTGTTAGGGTTTGATCAAGTTCAAATTCATGAACATTATCCTTGTCAAAGGCTATGGATGAAACTATAGATTTTTTTAACTTCAGCCCATTGCACTATTTATATGCATGGAAACATGAGGACCGTAACAGATGGCAGTCACCGTATGAGTGTCTTTGCAATCATGCCTGGTGGCTAAAGACATGATTAAAACCTTTTTTTACCTTTTCTTTGTTGGAAAATATCTTAAGGAAATTCCATTATGTTGCAGTAACTGTTGCCTCTGAGGCTCTGACACCTTGCATTCCGTCCCCATGTGGGTCGAATGCGGTGTGTAAGGAGCGGAATGGGGCAGGCTCCTGCGTGTGCTTGCCCGAGTATATTGGCAACCCTTATGAGGGATGTCGTCCAGAATGTGTGTTGAACTCAGAATGTCCATCAACAAAGGCCTGCATCAGCAGCAAATGTCAGAATCCTTGTCTTGGGGCATGTGGCCAGAATGCCATCTGTGAGGTGGTCAACCACTCACCAATGTGCACTTGTCAGCGAGGATTTATTGGGGATGCATTTAGTCGTTGTCGACCTGAGCCATTGCAGTGTAAGGAAGCTTATTTTAGGAAATTATTTGAACATAGATTCAGTATCTTATTTGCAGGAGGATGAAAATGGCAATTTCTTTTGCCCTTGTAAAATATCAATTAATGATGATTAATGTGAATTCTCACTTTTGAGCATGATCTGCATGATTTATCTTCCTCCTACTTTCTTCAAAGCCCACCTATTGGGAAAGTAAATTATCTTTTAAAGAATGAATGGAATTCTCAAAATACTGTTACATTTTTTTCTTTGGTGTTTCCTTTTTCTTACTACAAAATTTTCATTTTGCAATATTTTTCCTTGCATGAATTGATTCTTATAACTGTTTTAATTTCTCTGTATGTGATGGTTTTCCTGTATGCATGACTCTGTGTCTGTGTTTCTTTCTTACATGTCTCTTGCATGCTACTCTTTCCTACAAAAAAGTACCAGTCATTGAAGAAACCAATCCTTGTGAACCATCCCCATGTGGGCCCTATAGCAGGTGTCGGGAGGTCAATGGGCAGCCCGTGTGCTCTTGCTTGCCTGACCATGTGAGCAGCCCGCCTACTTGTAGGCCTGAGTGTACAACAAGCTCAGAATGCCCTCCCACCAAGGCATGTGTGGATCGGAAATGTAAAGACCCATGCCCTGGACCCTGTGGAACTAACACTCAATGCAGTGTTGTGAACCATAGTCCCATATGTAGCTGCAGGCAGGGCTTAACCGGAGATCCATTTGTCAGATGCTATCCTCTGCCACGTAAGCCTCTCCTTTGTTGAATTATGTTTGTCACTACATTAAGGCATGCATTTCTCTGTGTTGGAGATCATTTTCGTGCGTCCATGCCTGCAGTAGCATCTTCTGATTTGATGCAACTTCATTCTGTCAGTATCCTATTGGCTTGTTTTTCTCTTGGTAAATGTTTGATGTTTCTCCACTTCCTAAGGAATGCTTGCCTTTGAATTGTGTTCTGAATCGTCTATCTCTTGTCTTCACCTTTGTGTTAAATGGCCTTGTTTCTCTTCTCTCTCTTTCCTTCTCTATTGGATGTGCACGTCTTCTTCATATCTTGTAGCTGCACCCTCTATTCCCACCAAGCCCATCCGTATCGATCCCTGTGCCCCCTCTCCTTGTGGTTCCTTCTCTGAGTGTAGGGACATAGGGGGAACACCATCATGCTCCTGCAGGTCTGGTTACGTTGGCAGTCCACCAAATTGTCGCCCAGAGTGCGTCATCAACTCGGAGTGCCCAAGCACCAGGGCTTGTATGAGAGAGAAATGTAGGGACCCATGCCCAGGGTCCTGTGGTCAGGGTGCTCAATGCACCGTCCTCTACCACACTCCCATGTGTACTTGTCTGGCTGGATACACTGGGGATCCATTCTCGAGCTGCTACCCCAAGCCATCTGAAAGTAGGTTGATGTTTTGAAATTGTTTTTGCAAGCTGGATCTTCACAGATCCTTCAGCTTTTGTTCAATTGTTGTTTGAATTCTTCTGTGGGAGACCTTTAGAAGCCAATTCAACTCTTATTTCACAGCGCCAGCACCTGTTGTTGCAGCAGATCCGTGCGACCCATCTCCTTGTGGGCCTAATGCACAATGTCGTGATGGTATATGCACATGTTCATCCGAGTACCGAGGAGATCCCTATGTTGGTTGTAGACCTGAATGTGTCATGAGTACAGATTGCCCAAGAAACTTGGCTTGCATGAGGCAGAAGTGTGTGGATCCATGCCTTGGAACTTGTGGGCAGAATGCTAGGTGTGAAGTAGTTAACCATGTGCCAATGTGCAGCTGTCCAGAGAAATACTCTGGTAATCCATTTATAGATTGCAGACCATATCAAGGTAAAAAGATTGTCTGATTTGTAGAATTTTAGTTTCGGAATAGGTGCTCCACATTCTCCATATTTTAGAAATTATTTTTAAACTGCCTCAGTACTAGGAAAAAGATGTACTCTGAGGATATTCATTGTCAGATGATTAGGTCGTTGAAAATGATTCCTCTCTCAAACCTTCCTTTTTGCATTCCTCTTTGTCAATTAGCTGTTTCAATTGCCATCATTTGTGAAAATGTCACACCCTTCATCATGAATATACTTCCCACTAATTAATTACGTTGTGTATATATGTAACATAGTTCTCCAAGAAGCTATTGGAATGGATGGATATTTCTTATTTGAGTAATCAACCAAAGCATTGGGATGGCATTTACTTCACTACTAAAAAGTGATAATTAACTCAATTTTAACATCAACTTATAAATAAAACCTAAAAATAATCATAACCAAATTGAATATATTAAAAAATAGCTAACTCAAAATTGTTTAAGGCTATGAAATGTAAGCAGCTCCTACATGATACATAATAGGCAACATCTAGCATCCTACAAGAAGCGTGAATGGCTCCTAATGATTCCATCTTTATATCAATAATATTTACACCTAATATACCAGAAAAATGAGATTATCTGCTGAATCATTAACTGAGAAATTGTGACCGAATATACTGCCTTTCATTTATTACTATTTAAATAAGCAGTTACAATAGATGATCAGAAGGTGTAACAGCTTCAACATCAAACAAAATTTGCAATCGTTCAGTTTTGGATCACATTATCACTGGAAAAGCACCACTGGTTTGAGGGAGTGCATACTCATTTAGATGTGGCTTTTCTATCATGTCATGCCAAATTTAAGAGTTGATCTTTACTGCAACATAAATCAGGAACATATAGAATTAAGCAGTATCAAGCATCCAAGATAGTACGTTGAAATCAGCATAAGCACACAACCCCAGAAACCTGGGTTTCTTTAATGCTCTATCAAAGCAAACATATTCCTTGCCAATTGCTTTCATCCTCTGTATTAGGTTCATTTATCAAATGTCTCTCATAATTATTATAAACGTACTTTTATATTGCACTAGTAATTATTTACCTTTAGTATAGGGAAAAAACTATGGAGCTATGGACAGTGTAATCATATTGCTAATCTACTGTACAACCTCCTCCCAATACTTCATTCTAAACAAACCTCTGGAGAGATATGTTATTCTGCATTCAGGTAACTCACAATTATTTGTGTGGTTCAATTTCCCGAAGTATTTCACCTCCATTGTATGAAAAAACAGGTTCAGATGAGACATTTAAAAATCGCTTGAAGAATTCATTTCACAAAACAAACGATGAAAGCCTCAAATGATTAGAAATGAAATCAATGAAACTTTGAAAGGATATTAATATTTATTAATTCATATCCAAAAAACGAAGAACGAAATAATCATCCATCTCAGTTTTATTCAGAAAAAATGGAGAATGTGTAGCACTAATAGGCTATAATTACTATTAAACAAAAATAATTCATTACGGAAATGTCCATTTAATAGAACCAGTGAACACACAGCCATGTAGACCTTCACCTTGCGGGCCGAACAGCCAGTGTCGCGAGGTAAACGAGCAGGCGGTGTGCTCATGCGTTCCCGGGTACATGGGAAGCCCACCGAACTGCCGACCGGAATGCGTGGTGAGCTCGGAGTGCGCTCCGAACGAGGCTTGCAACAACCAGAAGTGCAGGAACCCATGCCCAAACACTTGCGGAATAGGGGCAAGGTGCGAGGTGATCAACCACAACCCGATCTGCAGCTGCCCGCCGCGGTACCAGGGAGACCCTTTCATTCGGTGCAGTCCGATTCGTAAGCATGAGATGTGGGATACTTAGAGTGGGTGGTATTTATAGTAGTTGGTCGCAAGGTGTCAGTCTCATGGTAACGGTGGGTTTCCCCTCTCTGTTTTCTTTCCGTCAGCCGATACGCCGCCGGCTCCTCCTGTGAACCCTTGCCAACCGTCGCCGTGCGGTCCTTACGCCGAGTGTCGGGTGATCGCGGAGAGTCCCTCGTGCTCGTGCCTTCCCGAGTACAAGGGCTCGCCGCCCAACTGCCGTCCCGAATGCGTCAGCAACAGCGAATGCTCGAGTCACCTGGCCTGCATGAACCAAAAATGCCGCGACCCGTGCCCTGGTAGTTGCGGGTCGAACGCCGAGTGCAGGGTCGTCAGTCACACGCCGATGTGCGTGTGTCTGTCTGGCTACGTCGGCGACCCGTTCCGTCTATGCCTTCCTCAGCAACGTAAATAAATTTGCTTTATTAGAGATTTTATTTGAATTGAGTGAGATGATTGTTGAAATTATGGCTTGATGAAGGGAGATCAGAAAGCGTTTAGTAATGTTTCGGAACGTTATCTTTCAGCGGAGCCAGTGTTGGCCAATCCCACGCCGTGCGTTCCTTCCCCTTGCGGGTCGAACGCCGTGTGCAGGGAGCAAAACCGCGCTGGTGCATGCAGTTGCATAGAGGATTATTTCGGAAACCCGTACGAAGGGTGTCGACCCGAGTGCGTGGTGAGCTCCGATTGCGCGTCGAACAGGGCTTGCATAAGGAACAAGTGCCAGGACCCGTGCCCAGGAAACTGCGGGCGCAACGCAGACTGCCAGGTGGTGAACCACTTGCCGTCTTGCGTGTGCCGCGCCGGATACACAGGGAATCCTTTCAGCTACTGCAGTCCGACGCCGGCGGAACGTAAGGAAACGATGTCACTTGGCGTGTAGATTTTATTTGCGGGTGGGTGTGGGAGGCGTACCTGGATTAATTTAAAAATGCAATTCAATTTTAGCCGTCGTCAGCGCTCCCAGTGACCCGTGCTCGCCGTCACCTTGCGGTCCTAATAGCCAGTGTCGTGAGGTCAACGGCCAGGGCGTGTGTTCGTGCCTGGTGGGCTACGTGGGTAGTCCGCCTGGCTGCAGGCCGGAGTGCGTGGTTAGCCCGGAGTGCCCACGTGAAAAGGCTTGCGTAAATCAGAAGTGTGCGAACCCATGCCCTGGCCCGTGCGGCCAAAACACTCGCTGCGAGGTGATCAACCACAGTCCAATCTGTACCTGCCAGTCCGGATACACGGGAGACCCGTTCACAAGATGCTACCGGATACCACGTAAGAGGAATGAAAAATTTCGGTGCTTGCTGATTACGCCGCCTCGAATGCGCTTCAAACAGCGTTGGCAGTCCGGCTGTGAGGCCGCCGCCAAGGCGGGCATGATTCCGGCAGCGCGTCGGCGGCGCACCCGGCGGTGTGCCGCGCGCGCAGCTTCGGTGTCGCGAGATTCCGAGCCCGTGGCGGGGCGGTCCGGTCTCGGTCGAGCCCTCGGTCGGGGGGCTCGGCGCCCGGACTGCGACGCTGGCGTTTGAAACGCATTGGAGTCGTTCGTCTCACGATGTCTCATACTGGGCTCTCCATTCCTGCAGCTCCTCCGCCGCCGGTTCACACGCCGGTGTTCGTGGACCCGTGCGTGCCGTCTCCGTGCGGCCCGTACTCCGAGTGCAGGGACATAGGCGGGTCGCCGTCCTGCTCGTGTCGCGTTGGCTACACGGGCAGTCCGCCCAACTGTCGTCCGGAGTGCGTCATCAACTCGGATTGCCCCAGCAATAGGGCTTGCATGAGGGAGAAATGTAGAGATCCGTGCCCTGGCTCCTGCGGGCAGGGCGCTCAGTGTGCAGTCCTCAACCACACGCCGATGTGCACTTGCCCGGCCGGATACACCGGGGACCCGTTCTCCAACTGCTACCCGAAGCCGCCAGAACGTAGGTTGCGAGGTCCCCTCGGGGTCGCTTGATTCCTTTTCGCTTTATTGGCCTTCGTGTAAGCTACGGTTCTGGCGCTGACGAGGTATCGCATTTCAATTTGCAGAGCAAGAACCAGTCGTGGCGTCGGATCCTTGTCACCCATCGCCGTGCGGCTCCAACGCACAGTGCCGCGACGGAATATGCTCATGCCTGCCGGAGTACCAAGGAGACCCGTACGTGGGTTGCAGGCCGGAGTGCGTAATGAGCTCGGATTGTTCGAGGGACAAGGCGTGCGTGAGGCAGAAGTGCGTGGACCCGTGTCCGGGCACTTGCGGCCAGAACGCGAGGTGCGAGGTAGTCAACCACATTCCCATGTGCAGCTGTCCGGAGAGGTATTCTGGGAATCCTTTCGTGGACTGCAGGCCATATCAAGGTAAAGGGAGAGGTTTGATAGTGTGGTGGAGCGTCGCAGAGGGTGTTCCAGATTCGCGATTTGGTCTGGTGGGGTGGGATTGTTTTTGGGAGGGTTGGCTTCGTGAGAGGAGATGTCCGTTGGGTGTGAATGTACGCGGGGTCCGGAGGGGGGCGCCGGAGAGGGTTCCCCGCCGGACGCCCGCGGGTCGGAATCGCGTGGGATGCATGGGCGCGGCGGTCGGCGTTGCCCCGCGTGTTGGAGCGGGCAGAGGCCGGTCGCCGCGCTCGCGTCCGGATAGCGCGTGCGGAAGTAGGCGGTCGGTGGGCGGGTTCGCCGGGTGAGGCGAGCTCGTACCGCGCCTGTTCCGCTTCGGGAGCGCGTCCGGGGTTTCGTTTCGCGGCGGTTTCTGACCGCCTTCGAGTGGTCGTTGTTTCGGCGTTGAATTTGAGTGAGGGTAGGGATGATAGGTGGGCCGTGGAGTTAATTGGCGGGTGTTCGTGGAATCGGGTGGTTTTGGGACTCGGGCGGGAGATATTTTTTTTCCTTTAGGAGGGGCGAGGTGGTGGCTTGATTCTCTTTTCGTGGCTGGGAATGGGACTCTGGAACTTCCTCCGCTCTCGCCCTGCCGCGAATGATGTTTGCGGGGCTTGAGTGGGGGCATTCGGAGTGACGGTTTGTTTTTCTTGGTAGAACCGGTGGTGAGTGAGCCTTGCCGGCCGTCACCTTGCGGGCCGAACAGCCAGTGTCGCGAGGTGAACGGGCAGGCGGTGTGCTCATGCGTTCCCGGGTACATGGGAAGCCCACCGAACTGCCGACCGGAATGCGTGGTGAGCTCGGAGTGTGCTCCGAACGAGGCTTGCAACAACCAGAAGTGCAGGAACCCATGCACGGGCACTTGCGGAATAGGGGCGAAGTGCGAGGTGATCAACCACAACCCGATCTGCAGCTGCCCGCCGCGGTACCAGGGAGACCCGTTCATTCGGTGCAGTCCGATCCGTAAGCATGAGATTTGGGGTAGCTAGAGTGGGTGTTGTATATAGTGGATGGTCGCGAGGTGTCAGTCTCGGGGTAACGGTGGGTTTCCCTCTCTGTTTTCTTTCCGTCAGCCGACACGCCGCCGGCTCCTCCTGTGAACCCTTGCCAACCGTCGCCGTGCGGTCCTTACGCCGAGTGTCGGGTGATCGCGGAGAGTCCCTCGTGCTCGTGCCTTCCCGAGTACAAAGGCTCGCCGCCCAACTGCCGTCCCGAGTGCGTCAGCAACAGCGAATGCTCGAGTCACCTGGCCTGCATGAACCAAAAATGCCGCGACCCGTGCCCTGGTAGTTGCGGGTCGAACGCCGAGTGCAGAGTCGTCAGTCACACGCCGATGTGCGTGTGTCTGTCTGGCTTCGTCGGCGACCCGTTCTCTCAGTGCAACCCACATCAATGTAAATAAACAGGCTTTTTTATCGTTTTATTTGAATTGAGTGTGATGATTGTTGAAGTAAAGATTTGATGAGGAGCGGGCAGGGCGCGTTTAGTAATGTTGCGGAACGTTTTCTTTCAGTGGAGCCAGTGTTGGCCAATCCCACGCCGTGCGTTCCTTCCCCTTGCGGGTCGAACGCCGTGTGCAGGGAGCAAAACCGCGCTGGTGCATGCAGTTGCATAGAGGATTATTTCGGAAACCCGTACGAAGGGTGTCGACCCGAGTGCGTGGTGAGCTCCGATTGCGCGTCGAACAGGGCTTGCATAAGGAACAAGTGCCAGGACCCGTGCCCAGGAAACTGCGGGCGCAACGCAGACTGCCAGGTGGTGAACCACTTGCCGTCTTGCGTGTGCCGCGCCGGATACACAGGGAATCCTTTCAGCTACTGCAGTCCGACGCCGGCGGAACGTAAGGAAACGATGTCAATTGGCGTGTAGATTTTATTTGCGGGTGGGTGTGGGAGGCGTACCTGGATTAATTTAAAAATGCAATTCAATTTTAGCCGTCGTCAGCGCTCCCAGTGACCCGTGCTCGCCGTCACCTTGCGGTCCTAATAGCCAGTGTCGTGAGGTCAACGGCCAGGGCGTGTGTTCGTGCCAGGTGGGCTACGTGGGTAGTCCGCCTGGCTGCAGGCCGGAGTGCGTGGTTAGCCCGGAGTGCCCACGTGAAAAGGCTTGCGTAAATCAGAAGTGTGCGAACCCATGCCCTGGCCCGTGCGGCCAAAACACTCGCTGCGAGGTGATCAACCACAGTCCAATCTGTACCTGCCAGTCCGGATACACGGGAGACCCGTTCACAAGATGCTACCGGATACCACGTAAGAGGAATGAAAAATTTCGGTGCTTGCTGATTACGCCGCCTCGAATGCGCTTCAAACAGCGTTGGCAGTCCGGCTGTGAGGCCGCCGCCAAGGCGGGCATGATTCCGGCAGCGCGTCGGCGGCGCACCCGGTGGTGTGCCGCGCGCGCAGCTTCGGTGTCGCGAGATTCCGAGCCCGTGGCGGGGCGGTCCGGTCTCGGTCGAGCCCTCGGTCGGGGGGCTCGGCGCCCGGACTGCGACGCTGGCGTTTGAAACGCATTGGAGTCGTTCGTCTCACGATGTCTCATACTGGGCTCTCCATTCCTGCAGCTCCTCCGCCGCCGGTTCACACGCCGGTGTTCGTGGACCCGTGCGTGCCGTCTCCGTGCGGCCCGTACTCCGAGTGCAGGGACATAGGCGGGTCGCCGTCCTGCTCGTGTCGCGTTGGCTACACGGGCAGTCCGCCCAACTGTCGTCCGGAGTGCGTCATCAACTCGGATTGCCCCAGCAATAGGGCTTGCATGAGGGAGAAATGTAGAGATCCGTGCCCTGGCTCCTGCGGGCAGGGCGCTCAGTGTGCAGTCCTCAACCACACGCCGATGTGCACTTGCCCGGCCGGATACACCGGGGACCCGTTCTCCAACTGCTACCCGAAGCCGCCAGAACGTAGGTTGCGAGGTCCCCTCGGGGTCGCTTGATTCCTTTTCGCTTTATTGGCCTTCGTGTAAGCTACGGTTCTGGCGCTGACGAGGTATCGCATTTCAATTTGCAGAGCAAGAACCAGTCGTGGCGTCGGATCCTTGTCACCCATCGCCGTGCGGCTCCAACGCACAGTGCCGCGACGGAATATGCTCATGCCTGCCGGAGTACCAAGGAGACCCGTACGTGGGTTGCAGGCCGGAGTGCGTAATGAGCTCGGATTGTTCGAGGGACAAGGCGTGCGTGAGGCAGAAGTGCGTGGACCCGTGTCCGGGCACTTGCGGCCAGAACGCGAGGTGCGAGGTAGTCAACCACATTCCCATGTGCAGCTGTCCGGAGAGGTATTCTGGGAATCCTTTCGTGGACTGCAGGCCATATCAAGGTAAAGGGAGAGGTTTGATAGTGTGGTGGAGCGTCGCAGAGGGTGTTCCAGATTCGCGATTTGGTCTGGTGGGGTGGGATTGTTTTTGGGAGGGTTGGCTTCGTGAGAGGAGATGTCCGTTGGGTGTGAATGTACGCGGGGTCCGGAGGGGGGCGCCGGAGAGGGTTCCCCGCCGGACGCCCGCGGGTCGGAATCGCGTGGGATGCATGGGCGCGGCGGTCGGCGTTGCCCCGCGTGTTGGAGCGGGCAGAGGCCGGTCGCCGCGCTCGCGTCCGGATAGCGCGTGCGGAAGTAGGCGGTCGGTGGGCGGGTTCGCCGGGTGAGGCGAGCTCGTACCGCGCCTGTTCCGCTTCGGGAGCGCGTCCGGGGTTTCGTTTCGCGGCGGTTTCTGACCGCCTTCGAGTGGTCGTTGTTTCGGCGTTGAATTTGAGTGAGGGTAGGGATGATAGGTGGGCCGTGGAGTTAATTGGCGGGTATTCGTGGAATCGGGTGGTTTTGGGACTCGGGCGGGAGATATTTTTTTTCCTTTAGGAGGGGCGAGGTGGTGGCTTGATTCTCTTTTCGTGGCTGGGAATGGGACTCTGGAACTTCCTCCGCTCTCGCCCTGCCGCGAATGATGTTTGCGGGGCTTGAGTGGGGGCATTCGGAGTGACGGTTTGTTTTTCTTGGTAGAACCGGTGGTGAGTGAGCCTTGCCGGCCGTCACCTTGCGGGCCGAACAGCCAGTGTCGCGAGGTGAACGGGCAGGCGGTGTGCTCATGCGTTCCCGGGTACATGGGAAGCCCACCGAACTGCCGACCGGAATGCGTGGTGAGCTCGGAGTGTGCTCCGAACGAGGCTTGCAACAACCAGAAGTGCAGGAACCCATGCACGGGCACTTGCGGAATAGGGGCGAAGTGCGAGGTGATCAACCACAACCCGATCTGCAGCTGCCCGCCGCGGTACCAGGGAGACCCGTTCATTCGGTGCAGTCCGATCCGTAAGCATGAGATTTGGGGTAGCTAGAGTGGGTGTTGTATATAGTGGA
Source organism: Pyrrhosoma nymphula (assembly GCA_963573305.1). Classification (NCBI taxonomy): domain Eukaryota; kingdom Metazoa; phylum Arthropoda; class Insecta; order Odonata; family Coenagrionidae; genus Pyrrhosoma; species Pyrrhosoma nymphula. The sequence continues at coordinate 64,746,085 of OY754329.1, forward strand.
TGGTCGCGAGGTGTCAGTCTCGGGGTAACGGTGGGTTTCCGTCTCTGTTTTCTTTCCGTCAGCCGACACGCCGCCGGCTCCTCCTGTGAACCCTTGCCAACCGTCGCCGTGCGGTCCTTACGCCGAGTGTCGGGTGATCGCGGAGAGTCCCTCGTGCTCGTGCCTTCCCGAGTACAAGGGCTCGCCGCCCAACTGCCGTCCCGAGTGCGTCAGCAACAGCGAATGCTCGAGTCACCTGGCCTGCATGAACCAAAAATGCCGCGACCCGTGCCCTGGTAGTTGCGGGTCGAACGCCGAGTGCAGGGTCGTCAGTCACACGCCGATGTGCGTGTGTCTGTCTGGCTTCGTCGGCGACCCGTTCTCTCAGTGCAACCCACATCAATGTAAATAAACAGGCTTTTTTATCGTTTTATTTGAATTGAGTGTGATGATTGTTGAAGTAAAGATTTGATGAGGAGCGGGCAGGGCGCGTTTAGTAATGTTGCGGAACGTTTTCTTTCAGTGGAGCCAGTGTTGGCCAATCCCACGCCGTGCGTTCCTTCCCCTTGCGGGTCGAACGCCGTGTGCAGGGAGCAAAACCGCGCTGGTGCATGCAGTTGCATAGAGGATTATTTCGGAAACCCGTACGAAGGGTGTCGACCCGAGTGCGTGGTGAGCTCCGATTGCGCGTCGAACAGGGCTTGCATAAGGAACAAGTGCCAGGACCCGTGCCCAGGAAACTGCGGGCGCAACGCAGACTGCCAGGTGGTGAACCACTTGCCGTCTTGCGTGTGCCGCGCCGGATACACAGGGAATCCTTTCAGCTACTGCAGTCCGACGCCGGCGGAACGTAAGGAAACGATGTCACTTGGCGTGTAGATTTTATTTGCGGGTGGGTGTGGGAGGCGTACCTGGATTAATTTAAAAATGCAATTCAATTTTAGCCGTCGTCAGCGCTCCCAGTGACCCGTGCTCGCCGTCACCTTGCGGTCCTAATAGCCAGTGTCGTGAGGTCAACGGCCAGGGCGTGTGTTCGTGCCTGGTGGGCTACGTGGGTAGTCCGCCTGGCTGCAGGCCGGAGTGCGTGGTTAGCCCGGAGTGCCCACGTGAAAAGGCTTGCGTAAATCAGAAGTGTGCGAACCCATGCCCTGGCCCGTGCGGCCAAAACACTCGCTGCGAGGTGATCAACCACAGTCCAATCTGTACCTGCCAGTCCGGATACACGGGAGACCCGTTCACAAGATGCTACCGGATACCACGTAAGAGGAATGAAAAATTTCGGTGCTTGCTGATTACGCCGCCTCGAATGCGCTTCAAACAGCGTTGGCAGTCCGGCTGTGAGGCCGCCGCCAAGGCGGGCATGATTCCGGCAGCGCGTCGGCGGCGCACCCGGCGGTGTGCCGCGCGCGCAGCTTCGGTGTCGCGAGATTCCGAGCCCGTGGCGGGGCGGTCCGGTCTCGGTCGAGCCCTCGGTCGGGGGGCTCGGCGCCCGGACTGCGACGCTGGCGTTTGAAACGCATTGGAGTCGTTCGTCTCACGATGTCTCATACTGGGCTCTCCATTCCTGCAGCTCCTCCGCCGCCGGTTCACACGCCGGTGTTCGTGGACCCGTGCGTGCCGTCTCCGTGCGGCCCGTACTCCGAGTGCAGGGACATAGGCGGGTCGCCGTCCTGCTCGTGTCGCGTTGGCTACACGGGCAGTCCGCCCAACTGTCGTCCGGAGTGCGTCATCAACTCGGATTGCCCCAGCAATAGGGCTTGCATGAGGGAGAAATGTAGAGATCCGTGCCCTGGCTCCTGCGGGCAGGGCGCTCAGTGTGCAGTCCTCAACCACACGCCGATGTGCACTTGCCCGGCCGGATACACCGGGGACCCGTTCTCCAACTGCTACCCGAAGCCGCCAGAACGTAGGTTGCGAGGTCCCCTCGGGGTCGCTTGATTCCTTTTCGCTTTATTGGCCTTCGTGTAAGCTACGGTTCTGGCGCTGACGAGGTATCGCATTTCAATTTGCAGAGCAAGAACCAGTCGTGGCGTCGGATCCTTGTCACCCATCGCCGTGCGGCTCCAACGCACAGTGCCGCGACGGAATATGCTCATGCCTGCCGGAGTACCAAGGAGACCCGTACGTGGGTTGCAGGCCGGAGTGCGTAATGAGCTCGGATTGTTCGAGGGACAAGGCGTGCGTGAGGCAGAAGTGCGTGGACCCGTGTCCGGGCACTTGCGGCCAGAACGCGAGGTGCGAGGTAGTCAACCACATTCCCATGTGCAGCTGTCCGGAGAGGTATTCTGGGAATCCTTTCGTGGACTGCAGGCCATATCAAGGTAAAGGGAGAGGTTTGATAGTGTGGTGGAGCGTCGCAGAGGGTGTTCCAGATTCGCGATTTGGTCTGGTGGGGTGGGATTGTTTTTGGGAGGGTTGGCTTCGTGAGAGGAGATGTCCGTTGGGTGTGAATGTACGCGGGGTCCGGAGGGGGGCGCCGGAGAGGGTTCCCCGCCGGACGCCCGCGGGTCGGAATCGCGTGGGATGCATGGGCGCGGCGGTCGGCGTTGCCCCGCGTGTTGGAGCGGGCAGAGGCCGGTCGCCGCGCTCGCGTCCGGATAGCGCGTGCGGAAGTAGGCGGTCGGTGGGCGGGTTCGCCGGGTGAGGCGAGCTCGTACCGCGCCTGTTCCGCTTCGGGAGCGCGTCCGGGGTTTCGTTTCGCGGCGGTTTCTGACCGCCTTCGAGTGGTCGTTGTTTCGGCGTTGAATTTGAGTGAGGGTAGGGATGATAGGTGGGCCGTGGAGTTAATTGGCGGGTGTTCGTGGAATCGGGTGGTTTTGGGACTCGGGCGGGAGATATTTTTTTTCCTTTAGGAGGGGCGAGGTGGTGGCTTGATTCTCTTTTCGTGGCTGGGAATGGGACTCTGGAACTTCCTCCGCTCTCGCCCTGCCGCGAATGATGTTTGCGGGGCTTGAGTGGGGGCATTCGGAGTGACGGTTTGTTTTTCTTGGTAGAACCGGTGGTGAGTGAGCCTTGCCGGCCGTCACCTTGCGGGCCGAACAGCCAGTGTCGCGAGGTGAACGGGCAGGCGGTGTGCTCATGCGTTCCCGGGTACATGGGAAGCCCACCGAACTGCCGACCGGAATGCGTGGTGAGCTCGGAGTGTGCTCCGAACGAGGCTTGCAACAACCAGAAGTGCAGGAACCCATGCACGGGCACTTGCGGAATAGGGGCGAAGTGCGAGGTGATCAACCACAACCCGATCTGCAGCTGCCCGCCGCGGTACCAGGGAGACCCGTTCATTCGGTGCAGTCCGATCCGTAAGCATGAGATTTGGGGTAGCTAGAGTGGGTGTTGTATATAGTGGATGGTCGCGAGGTGTCAGTCTCGGGGTAACGGTGGGTTTCCGTCTCTGTTTTCTTTCCGTCAGCCGACACGCCGCCGGCTCCTCCTGTGAACCCTTGCCAACCGTCGCCGTGCGGTCCTTACGCCGAGTGTCGGGTGATCGCGGAGAGTCCCTCGTGCTCGTGCCTTCCCGAGTACAAGGGCTCGCCGCCCAACTGCCGTCCCGAGTGCGTCAGCAACAGCGAATGCTCGAGTCACCTGGCCTGCATGAACCAAAAATGCCGCGACCCGTGCCCTGGTAGTTGCGGGTCGAACGCCGAGTGCAGGGTCGTCAGTCACACGCCGATGTGCGTGTGTCTGTCTGGCTTCGTCGGCGACCCGTTCTCTCAGTGCAACCCACATCAATGTAAATAAACAGGCTTTTTTATCGTTTTATTTGAATTGAGTGTGATGATTGTTGAAGTAAAGATTTGATGAGGAGCGGGCAGGGCGCGTTTAGTAATGTTGCGGAACGTTTTCTTTCAGTGGAGCCAGTGTTGGCCAATCCCACGCCGTGCGTTCCTTCCCCTTGCGGGTCGAACGCCGTGTGCAGGGAGCAAAACCGCGCTGGTGCATGCAGTTGCATAGAGGATTATTTCGGAAACCCGTACGAAGGGTGTCGACCCGAGTGCGTGGTGAGCTCCGATTGCGCGTCGAACAGGGCTTGCATAAGGAACAAGTGCCAGGACCCGTGCCCAGGAAACTGCGGGCGCAACGCAGACTGCCAGGTGGTGAACCACTTGCCGTCTTGCGTGTGCCGCGCCGGATACACAGGGAATCCTTTCAGCTACTGCAGTCCGACGCCGGCGGAACGTAAGGAAACGATGTCACTTGGCGTGTAGATTTTATTTGCGGGTGGGTGTGGGAGGCGTACCTGGATTAATTTAAAAATGCAATTCAATTTTAGCCGTCGTCAGCGCTCCCAGTGACCCGTGCTCGCCGTCACCTTGCGGTCCTAATAGCCAGTGTCGTGAGGTCAACGGCCAGGGCGTGTGTTCGTGCCTGGTGGGCTACGTGGGTAGTCCGCCTGGCTGCAGGCCGGAGTGCGTGGTTAGCCCGGAGTGCCCACGTGAAAAGGCTTGCGTAAATCAGAAGTGTGCGAACCCATGCCCTGGCCCGTGCGGCCAAAACACTCGCTGCGAGGTGATCAACCACAGTCCAATCTGTACCTGCCAGTCCGGATACACGGGAGACCCGTTCACAAGATGCTACCGGATACCACGTAAGAGGAATGAAAAATTTCGGTGCTTGCTGATTACGCCGCCTCGAATGCGCTTCAAACAGCGTTGGCAGTCCGGCTGTGAGGCCGCCGCCAAGGCGGGCATGATTCCGGCAGCGCGTCGGCGGCGCACCCGGCGGTGTGCCGCGCGCGCAGCTTCGGTGTCGCGAGATTCCGAGCCCGTGGCGGGGCGGTCCGGTCTCGGTCGAGCCCTCGGTCGGGGGGCTCGGCGCCCGGACTGCGACGCTGGCGTTTGAAACGCATTGGAGTCGTTCGTCTCACGATGTCTCATACTGGGCTCTCCATTCCTGCAGCTCCTCCGCCGCCGGTTCACACGCCGGTGTTCGTGGACCCGTGCGTGCCGTCTCCGTGCGGCCCGTACTCCGAGTGCAGGGACATAGGCGGGTCGCCGTCCTGCTCGTGTCGCGTTGGCTACACGGGCAGTCCGCCCAACTGTCGTCCGGAGTGCGTCATCAACTCGGATTGCCCCAGCAATAGGGCTTGCATGAGGGAGAAATGTAGAGATCCGTGCCCTGGCTCCTGCGGGCAGGGCGCTCAGTGTGCAGTCCTCAACCACACGCCGATGTGCACTTGCCCGGCCGGATACACCGGGGACCCGTTCTCCAACTGCTACCCGAAGCCGCCAGAACGTAGGTTGCGAGGTCCCCTCGGGGTCGCTTGATTCCTTTTCGCTTTATTGGCCTTCGTGTAAGCTACGGTTCTGGCGCTGACGAGGTATCGCATTTCAATTTGCAGAGCAAGAACCAGTCGTGGCGTCGGATCCTTGTCACCCATCGCCGTGCGGCTCCAACGCACAGTGCCGCGACGGAATATGCTCATGCCTGCCGGAGTACCAAGGAGACCCGTACGTGGGTTGCAGGCCGGAGTGCGTAATGAGCTCGGATTGTTCGAGGGACAAGGCGTGCGTGAGGCAGAAGTGCGTGGACCCGTGTCCGGGCACTTGCGGCCAGAACGCGAGGTGCGAGGTAGTCAACCACATTCCCATGTGCAGCTGTCCGGAGAGGTATTCTGGGAATCCTTTCGTGGACTGCAGGCCATATCAAGGTAAAGGGAGAGGTTTGATAGTGTGGTGGAGCGTCGCAGAGGGTGTTCCAGATTCGCGATTTGGTCTGGTGGGGTGGGATTGTTTTTGGGAGGGTTGGCTTCGTGAGAGGAGATGTCCGTTGGGTGTGAATGTACGCGGGGTCCGGAGGGGGGCGCCGGAGAGGGTTCCCCGCCGGACGCCCGCGGGTCGGAATCGCGTGGGATGCATGGGCGCGGCGGTCGGCGTTGCCCCGCGTGTTGGAGCGGGCAGAGGCCGGTCGCCGCGCTCGCGTCCGGATAGCGCGTGCGGAAGTAGGCGGTCGGTGGGCGGGTTCGCCGGGTGAGGCGAGCTCGTACCGCGCCTGTTCCGCTTCGGGAGCGCGTCCGGGGTTTCGTTTCGCGGCGGTTTCTGACCGCCTTCGAGTGGTCGTTGTTTCGGCGTTGAATTTGAGTGAGGGTAGGGATGATAGGTGGGCCGTGGAGTTAATTGGCGGGTGTTCGTGGAATCGGGTGGTTTTGGGACTCGGGCGGGAGATATTTTTTTTCCTTTAGGAGGGGCGAGGTGGTGGCTTGATTCTCTTTTCGTGGCTGGGAATGGGACTCTGGAACTTCCTCCGCTCTCGCCCTGCCGCGAATGATGTTTGCGGGGCTTGAGTGGGGGCATTCGGAGTGACGGTTTGTTTTTCTTGGTAGAACCGGTGGTGAGTGAGCCTTGCCGGCCGTCACCTTGCGGGCCGAACAGCCAGTGTCGCGAGGTGAACGGGCAGGCGGTGTGCTCATGCGTTCCCGGGTACATGGGAAGCCCACCGAACTGCCGACCGGAATGCGTGGTGAGCTCGGAGTGTGCTCCGAACGAGGCTTGCAACAACCAGAAGTGCAGGAACCCATGCACGGGCACTTGCGGAATAGGGGCGAAGTGCGAGGTGATCAACCACAACCCGATCTGCAGCTGCCCGCCGCGGTACCAGGGAGACCCGTTCATTCGGTGCAGTCCGATCCGTAAGCATGAGATTTGGGGTAGCTAGAGTGGGTGTTGTATATAGTGGATGGTCGCGAGGTGTCAGTCTCGGGGTAACGGTGGGTTTCCGTCTCTGTTTTCTTTCCGTCAGCCGACACGCCGCCGGCTCCTCCTGTGAACCCTTGCCAACCGTCGCCGTGCGGTCCTTACGCCGAGTGTCGGGTGATCGCGGAGAGTCCCTCGTGCTCGTGCCTTCCCGAGTACAAGGGCTCGCCGCCCAACTGCCGTCCCGAGTGCGTCAGCAACAGCGAATGCTCGAGTCACCTGGCCTGCATGAACCAAAAATGCCGCGACCCGTGCCCTGGTAGTTGCGGGTCGAACGCCGAGTGCAGGGTCGTCAGTCACACGCCGATGTGCGTGTGTCTGTCTGGCTTCGTCGGCGACCCGTTCTCTCAGTGCAACCCACATCAATGTAAATAAACAGGCTTTTTTATCGTTTTATTTGAATTGAGTGTGATGATTGTTGAAGTAAAGATTTGATGAGGAGCGGGCAGGGCGCGTTTAGTAATGTTGCGGAACGTTTTCTTTCAGTGGAGCCAGTGTTGGCCAATCCCACGCCGTGCGTTCCTTCCCCTTGCGGGTCGAACGCCGTGTGCAGGGAGCAAAACCGCGCTGGTGCATGCAGTTGCATAGAGGATTATTTCGGAAACCCGTACGAAGGGTGTCGACCCGAGTGCGTGGTGAGCTCCGATTGCGCGTCGAACAGGGCTTGCATAAGGAACAAGTGCCAGGACCCGTGCCCAGGAAACTGCGGGCGCAACGCAGACTGCCAGGTGGTGAACCACTTGCCGTCTTGCGTGTGCCGCGCCGGATACACAGGGAATCCTTTCAGCTACTGCAGTCCGACGCCGGCGGAACGTAAGGAAACGATGTCACTTGGCGTGTAGATTTTATTTGCGGGTGGGTGTGGGAGGCGTACCTGGATTAATTTAAAAATGCAATTCAATTTTAGCCGTCGTCAGCGCTCCCAGTGACCCGTGCTCGCCGTCACCTTGCGGTCCTAATAGCCAGTGTCGTGAGGTCAACGGCCAGGGCGTGTGTTCGTGCCTGGTGGGCTACGTGGGTAGTCCGCCTGGCTGCAGGCCGGAGTGCGTGGTTAGCCCGGAGTGCCCACGTGAAAAGGCTTGCGTAAATCAGAAGTGTGCGAACCCATGCCCTGGCCCGTGCGGCCAAAACACTCGCTGCGAGGTGATCAACCACAGTCCAATCTGTACCTGCCAGTCCGGATACACGGGAGACCCGTTCACAAGATGCTACCGGATACCACGTAAGAGGAATGAAAAATTTCGGTGCTTGCTGATTACGCCGCCTCGAATGCGCTTCAAACAGCGTTGGCAGTCCGGCTGTGAGGCCGCCGCCAAGGCGGGCATGATTCCGGCAGCGCGTCGGCGGCGCACCCGGCGGTGTGCCGCGCGCGCAGCTTCGGTGTCGCGAGATTCCGAGCCCGTGGCGGGGCGGTCCGGTCTCGGTCGAGCCCTCGGTCGGGGGGCTCGGCGCCCGGACTGCGACGCTGGCGTTTGAAACGCATTGGAGTCGTTCGTCTCACGATGTCTCATACTGGGCTCTCCATTCCTGCAGCTCCTCCGCCGCCGGTTCACACGCCGGTGTTCGTGGACCCGTGCGTGCCGTCTCCGTGCGGCCCGTACTCCGAGTGCAGGGACATAGGCGGGTCGCCGTCCTGCTCGTGTCGCGTTGGCTACACGGGCAGTCCGCCCAACTGTCGTCCGGAGTGCGTCATCAACTCGGATTGCCCCAGCAATAGGGCTTGCATGAGGGAGAAATGTAGAGATCCGTGCCCTGGCTCCTGCGGGCAGGGCGCTCAGTGTGCAGTCCTCAACCACACGCCGATGTGCACTTGCCCGGCCGGATACACCGGGGACCCGTTCTCCAACTGCTACCCGAAGCCGCCAGAACGTAGGTTGCGAGGTCCCCTCGGGGTCGCTTGATTCCTTTTCGCTTTATTGGCCTTCGTGTAAGCTACGGTTCTGGCGCTGACGAGGTATCGCATTTCAATTTGCAGAGCAAGAACCAGTCGTGGCGTCGGATCCTTGTCACCCATCGCCGTGCGGCTCCAACGCACAGTGCCGCGACGGAATATGCTCATGCCTGCCGGAGTACCAAGGAGACCCGTACGTGGGTTGCAGGCCGGAGTGCGTAATGAGCTCGGATTGTTCGAGGGACAAGGCGTGCGTGAGGCAGAAGTGCGTGGACCCGTGTCCGGGCACTTGCGGCCAGAACGCGAGGTGCGAGGTAGTCAACCACATTCCCATGTGCAGCTGTCCGGAGAGGTATTCTGGGAATCCTTTCGTGGACTGC